>CAJQZJ010005020.1:11852432-11912432 GCA_907164525.1 Lophiomys imhausi
TGTGTGTGTGTGTGTGTGTGTGTGTGTGTGTGTGTGTGTGTGTGTGTAAAACATATGTCAACATGTGATGTGGTGAGATATGAGGGAGTACAGTAAAAGGACCCAAGCTCTTGGCACCTGCTGTGGAAACATAGTATGCAATGTGTTTCCCACTTGCCCCCTACTGGGTCATGGTGTATCCATCAAAGCTTTCCAGTGGCATCCTCTTTATTAACACACTGCTAGGTAATGTGGCTATTCAAACGAGGTTTACCCCCGATATCAGAGTCAGTCATCAGAGTACTACTCAGCTATAACTAGAGCCCATACAACTTACAAGCTGGGCTCTCTCCCATCCTACAGAGCTTGAAGATGAAAGAAGCAGCTTTTTCCACTCCTTTATGAGCCAGAAAGGGCAGCCTCTGTGCCTGCCTAGTGCCTACCACCACCTGCAGTTATTCAGAAGGGGAAAGGGCAGGAATCTTCCCCACA
Source organism: Lophiomys imhausi (assembly GCA_907164525.1). Classification (NCBI taxonomy): domain Eukaryota; kingdom Metazoa; phylum Chordata; class Mammalia; order Rodentia; family Muridae; genus Lophiomys; species Lophiomys imhausi. Next base: position 11,852,904 of record CAJQZJ010005020.1, read on the forward strand.
GCAGCAGGCTGGCTACAGTTCCAGCCTTAGCCTTCCACTGGGCATCTTTTCCATTTCCCCTCAGAACTTGGCATCAGTCTTGACCCTCTGAATAACCTTCCATCTGCCACTCTCCTAGGCAGGGACCCAGCAGCCTGAATTTTCTGTTGCATACAATGTACCCTGAGCTCATCTGGGCCTTAGTCTTCCCATCTGTCTGTTTAAGAATTGTCTCAGTTGTTAGTCAAGTCCTTTCTAGAACTGACCACTGGTGGTTTACACTATACCTCCAGCTGGGCATGGTGGTGCATGCCTATAATCCAAGCAATCAGAAGGCTGAGGAAAAAGGATAAAGAGTTCAAAGCCAATCTATCTTAAAACAAAAACCTACACAAAGGGACTCATCTTCTCCAGTGTATGCTTTGAGTGGATTTCTAAGCCTCTCAGTAACTTATCACAGAGACCTGTGGTCAATATCTGCATGTTACTGAATGTTACTGACCAGGAAACAGAACCTTTGGGGTGATCAATGAATTGACCAGGGACATCCAACCAGCTGTGGACAGAATCTAGGCTTCCAGAGTCAATGGAGCCCTCTCAGGTGACCTACAAGTTACCTTAGGGTGTGACTTCTGCCCCTTTCCTCCAAGGTTACCTCATTATTGGGAAGCCCATTCCATACAGCACTGGTTGATTACCTCAGAAGCCTCAGCCTTCTCTGTCCCACCTCATAAACAGAACAAATAGCATTTGCCTTCTTGCTGGCATCCTCCCAGGTCCAGGTGAAAGGTTTCCAAGAAGGTTGGCCTGGCTCAGCTGCATGACTCACAAGGAAGCCAATGGTCCTGGAGAGAGAAGTATGACAGAGACGATAAAGTTGGATTGGACCCTCTCCTCACTATTGGCCTGCTTCCTCCTGGTGTTGAGTGTATGAGCACTGAACTGAACCAAAATAGGCCTCTGCTGCCCTCCCTGGCCTCTCTGGAACCATGTCTTTTGTGCAGTGGCTGAATGGATTGTGGCAAAGCATATGGGCTCTCTCTTGAGAGGGCTTGGATGCTAGTAGTGGTCCCACATGTCTCTATGGTTGAACTGGTGTCATGATAGTATCTACTTCATAGGGTCATTGTAAGGACTACAGGAGCAGAGATGTGGCAAAGCCTGCCTACAGCATCATCACTCCTCCTTCCATGCTCATTTACCCCTGTGAGAACCTGGTGTGGTACCTGCCCTCTAAGATGATTCTCAACCCATTAGAAGTGTGCAAGAGGCCACAGAAAGTATCTCCAGAAGATGATTCCCTTCTTTCTTACCTCTGCAGAAAACATAAAGAACAGCTGGTATAGACAGTCAGGAGAATCTAAGGCTCTGGACTAGGATTCAATTGAGAGGACCCTTTTAAGTAAGGTGGCAAGATGAGACACAAGCAGAGGTCTGGGTTGGTGTCATATTGTAGTGTGTTGGGAATAGGAGATTCCAAGTGGAGACTACCAAGTTTAGCAGTGAAAGAAGGGAGGCAGTACCTAGTCCAGAGAGGATATGGTGGTCCCTTTAAGAGAGTTTAAATAGGCCCAGTCACCCTTGAATCCCAAATATCTCTCAGGGGCAAGGAACCCATTCTTAGCTAGATGTCCTAATGTGAGAAAAACGCACATCTGCTCTCTCTGGGTGCCAAGGTTATGGCATTTCCTGCTAAAGAGTCCATTACATTGCTGACTCTGGACTCTCAGAATCCAACAGGAAACATTAATGGATCCCACAGTGACTCCTCTCCTGACTCCAACTGGGATCCCCTGGGCCCCAGTTTTCTCCTTTATGGTATGCACTTCAGCAGGAACTTAGACTTTGGTGGGTGATAAAAGAGATAGCCCATATGGAGACTTTAGAACCCTAATCCCTAGTCTCCTAGGACAACTCAGTTGGTGTCTAATTCTAGTTTTTAATGTGTATCTCATCTCAGAGTTCATGCCTCAAAATGAAATCCTCTGTGTGATTAGATTCAGGATCAGAACCTTTGAGAAGTGATTACATCATGAAGATGAGGTTGTCATAAGGTTTTAGGACACAGTAGACCTTGTGAACCAAATGAGACCACACCAGACACCTAATCTGCTAATACCTCAATCTTGGATTTTGCAGACTCCAAAACTGTGAGCAGTGAACTTCCTTTGTTTATCAGCTACTTAGTCTCTGGCGTTGTGTTTCTACCTATTTTTAAAGTCTTAACTTCTCCTCTAGTTTTGAAGGATAGTTCTGCGAGATTTAGAATTCTTCACCTGTGACATCTTTTAAAAATAAACTGCCTTCCTTCCAGCATTCACTGCTTCTGGTGAGATATTGGCTGTGAATTGTATTCAGCTGTATGAGGAGTCACTTCTCTCCTGCCACTGTCAAGGTTCAGTCTTTGTCTTTAGTTTTTAACAGTTTAATTATTATGTGTCTATGTATAGATCTCTTTGAATGTACCCAACTTGGAGACCATTGAGTTATGGGGCTATGTAGTGTAAGTTTCGTTTTTAGTGAATGTAGGATATTTTCAGTTTTCTTTCTGCTTTCTTTCATCTTTCTTCTCAATGTGCATGTTAGCATACTTATGGCATTCCATTTCTCTTCATTATCTTATCTCTTTCTTCTTCAGACTGAATAATTTCAATTGGACTATCTTCAGTTTTGCTGATTCTCTGTCCAATAAAAATATATTGAGACCTTTTCATGGATTTTTTATTTTAACAACTGCATTTTGCAACTATTTAGTCTGTAGGTGTTTACTGGACTTACAGATGTCTGTGTATGCATATGTGATATTATTGATGCTCTGTATTTGGTGAGGCATCATTTTGTGCCTTACTAACTTTTTAGATTTATTTAATTTTATGTATATGAGTGTTTTGTCTGCTCTACATGCACATCTGATACCCACAGAGATCGAAAGAGGGCATCGGATCTCCTAGAACCAGAGTTATGGATGGTTGTAAGCCACCAGGTGGGTGCTGGTAACTGAACCTGAGTCCCTGAAAAAGCAAACAGTGCTCTTAATCTCTAAACCACCCATCTACCTCCCCCAAGGCTTTAGTTCTTTGGATACCATTTCTTTATTTCTTTTAAAACAAGTGGTTTAAAGGCTTTGCTTAGGAAATCTGACCTCTGCACTTCTTCAAGAATATTCCCGATTAACTACTTTTTAACATTTATGGGTTATATTTTATTATTTCTATGCATATCTACTAATTTTTGTTTGCAACTGGACATTTAAAATAATGTGATGCCTCAAGTATAGGATTATAGATCTTCTCTTTTCAGAGTGTGTTGTTCCTTTTAGTGGTTGATGCTGTTTTAATTGGTGACCTTTCAGAGCCAGTTCTATCGTTCTCTTTTCACTGATGTGTGCAGACATTGAAATCTGTTCAGTTTTCCTAACGAGTGGCCAATGGTTAGTGAAAGATTTTCTTAAATGGCTAAAGCCAATAACCCTTCCTGAAGAACTGAATGTGTGTGGTAGATGTACATTTACATTCAACGCTTACCCATGCTCTTTATAGCTCTTTATTTGTCTTCTTTTCCTATTATAAGAGCTTCTGGGTTAGCCAGAGAGGAGAGCTTGGAACCATTTCAGGTCCTTCCTAAGCAAGCACAAAGCTCTGGGCAGCTCAAGGCAGGCATGCTGCTTCCTAGGTTCCCAGGAATCTTTTGGAGTTTCTTATTGTCTCTGGTTGCTTTCAACAAGCGCTCTGAGAAAAGGCTATTCCCTAAGATACTTGAAGTCAAGTCAAGTACAGCCTTGGCAGAGGAGGCTTCCAGAAAGCCAACAGTTGTGTCAGATGACGAAGGTGCTCTAGGAATGGCGGTTTGACGACATCCCTCCCTGTTCTGCTCTCTTAGTCAGGCAGCTGCTCACTGTCATCGAAGGGGTTGATTCTTGTGGCTACTGATGAAGCAGTGTTGGGGAATGGAGCAAGCTAACATGCCACAGAGCATATTGTTCTTACTGGGAGCTATTTTTCTTGATAAAATTTTTCCTGAATCGTGCAAGCTTTTGGTTCATATCCAGAGTTCTGAAAAAGGTTGATTCTGACAATTTGCCTGCTGTTCTTTTTTGATTTTTTAGAGGAAGTGTTCAGAGGTCCTTAGCCTGCCCAGCTCACTGGTAACTGACATGAGCCAAGAGGGAAGTTGGCTTTAAGAGAACTCAACGATACAATACATGCCCAAAGGCATGGCCATGACAGTAAGAGTCAGTCTTTGGAAGGGTATAATCAGGGCAGGCTGAAATACAGGGGAGTGTCATTAGCAGAGGAGAGACTGGCTTGCCATAATTGCTGTGAGGGAAGACTGAGGGGTTCCATCTGCCAGCACCATTTGTCACCTCAGACCTCTGTTGGTAGTGCTCATGACTCTGGCCAGACCTTTAACCGAGACCTCAGCTTTCTCTTCCAGTCATTTTCATGTTTTAAGTTTCAGACAATCACACCTTTGGACCTGTCAAACAGGGCCAGAGACTTATCTTAAACCCATAAGTTATGCACATAACTGTGTTCTCATATGCGGTATATCCTTTCTCCTGCTGAAAACCTGAGATCAGAACCAAGTAAGGAGGGCTGCCAAACCCTCCCACCACCATACCCCAGTGCCTGCAGTCCCACCTTCACCCCAGCACCATGGGCTGCCCAGCTATTTGTCCATAAATAAGTTCATATTTTCTAATAATCAAGTCCCAGAAGGGTTCTCAGCCTGGAAGTCAAGGCAGGTTGATTGTTCCTCTTACCTTAACCGTGCCCAAGACAACTGACTTGCTCCTAATTTCCAAATGTATAAGAAAAAGGAAAGTCTCGCTCAGTAAACTTAGGAGGCTAGGAACCTTTGGCTGAGACACTTGGTTAAGGTCACTTTCTCAGAACCTACCTCTGGCCTGTGTTGATCACCCCCAAATACTTAACAACAGTTTACATCTCCTCCATAGCTATCCTAAATGCACAAAGGTCGAGGAACATGTCGATTCTTCTCCACCCATCCAGACTTGCATTCACTAGGTGTTCAAGTGCTGTTAGTCTCCCCTCTGTAGAATGCTTGGGATTTGATCAGGTTTTCTGATAGTCCTGTTGTGGCCCTTTAATATGAAGCCTTCATACATAGGGAAAACTGTCACAGCTAAGGTTTCTATTGCTATGCTAAAACTCCCTGGCCTAAAGCAACTTGGGGAGGAAGGGTTGATTTCATCTTACAAGTTTGTAGTCACTCATGCAGGGAAGTCAGAGCAGGAACCTGGAGGCAGGAACTGATACAGAGGCCATGGAGGAGTGCGGCTTACTGGCTTATAGCACCCATAAATACCCACCTTGGGTGGCACACCCACATTTCATCATCAAGAAAATGCACTACAGACTTGCCCACAGGCCAGTATAGTAGGAACATTTTCTCAGTGGAGGTTCCTTCTTCCCAAATGACTGTAGCTTGTGTCAGGTTGACATAAAAGTATCCAGCACAGTAAGTCTACCACTATTTTCTGAGCTCTTCACAATCAAAAACTTAAAAGGCCTCTATAGGTGCCATACTCATTTCCCGCTAAAAGGGTTGCTACTGTTATTCATGTTCTGAGAGATTATGTGCCTCCCCTCACTCGTAGTCAATGTCTGACTCTGGCCAACCTGGGGCTCTCAGTCTGTACCTCCTACATCCAGCCTTTTGGATCGGACCCTAGGATAGATGGAAATCAAGTTTATGAAGCAGAAACTCTACAGGATTTGAGTTTTCAGCTGCAGCTCCATGCCTAGAATGGTGCCAGGACACAGCGATGGTGAGTAAATGCTCATCAAGTGAGTGAATTTTCTAGAGTGTCAGTAAAAGATGAGTGACAGTTAGCTTTGAAACAAGAAGCTTGGCATGCGCAGAGAGGGCCACATGCTCATGCCATGTTCCAGGCAAGTTTTAGATTCACTTCCTTCCCTCATCTGCCCTGAGGGGTAGGAACAGCGCCTGGAGGTCAAGGAAATGCACCAACTTGCCTAGATCTCTCAAGACAATTAAGTGGCCAAATGGTCATTTGCACCTGGGAACCTGGTGGGCCAGGGACCAGCTCTTTCCATCCTCCATTGCTTTGGCTGCCCACTTTAGAAGGGCCCTTAGAACCAATGGGTTCATCCCCCTGGCTTAATGGGGAGGAGCAGGGGGTGAGCGATAACCCTGTACAGCAAGCAGCTCAGCTGCTGGGCTGTCATTCTTGGCATTTAAAAGTTGCCCAGAGCACACATTCTGTGAGCTGACAAAGGTCCCTGAACCCAGAAGCATGGACACATGCCTGTGAACACACAAAGACATTCATGCTGCTCTCACCAGAGCAAAGGAGCCTTGGGCTCCTCAAAGTGTATTTTAAATCCATTCTGACTCCCCTGAAAGTCTGGCTTTGTTATTCACATCGACCTTTTAAACTCCATGCAGTCCAGCATTTTTCCCAAGGCCTAGGTAGGACCTGTTAATAATTGCACTCTCCCACAGAGGCGCTGGCCACAGCCGGCTTTCTTACGTGTTGTAAAAGCCAGTCCCCTCAACTGCTGGCAGCTCACCCCTATATCCAGATGATCAGAAGGAAAACCCCAGCACCCCAGTCTCCAGCCGTGGGAAGAGGAGGCTGCCTGCTTGCTTCAAAGGTGAGGACAGGTGGTCCAGCAGTGACCAGGAACATAATAAGGGCATGAGAGGGCTGAGGGCATGTGGCTGAGTTGGGCCCCCTGCCTCTGGGTGCTTTCTCCTCTCTGAGCAAACATCTCTGCAAATAAATCTCCCTTTCTTCCTTTCTTTTTCTCTCTGGGTTACTGCTTCAGTTTCATTAGAGACTCTGGAAACATTCTTTGGGCTCAGCTGAGATATATAATGCAGAGAACAGAGATTTACTTCATAACCCACAAACTATTAAAAATATTAGTGTCCCCCAGAGAGTCTCTCTTAAAGATCCCTGCTCCCTTTCTGCCGCCCTCTCCCCTTGGTTCCCAGTGCCAACAATAATGCAGGCGGACTGGTTGGAGCCATTTCCTTGAAAGAAAATAAAGAGATAACAGACCTCGGAGAAACCTCTCTTTGTGCCTGAGTAACATCCGTCATCCTGTATGTCTAGTACGAGCTTTGCACTCATTAAAACCCCTTTCACCACCAAATATCTTGTCTGATCTCGAAGGCGTGCAGAGCAGGGTCACGTCCCCTTTGTTGAGAGGGAAAATTAAGGTTCAGGAGAAAGGAGGTGATTTGGCTTTGAGGCAAAGCTGGGACTGGAACCCAGTTCCTTCTGATTCCCAGCCTGTGAAGCTTTTTTTTTTTTTTTTTTAATAAAAAGACTTATTGTAATTATTACTTAGATAAAGGTTGTTGTAAAGTAGAAAACTATAGGCTAATCACTAGCTACTTTTAATTAATTTATTTGTGTGTGTGTGTGAGAGAGAGAGAGAAGGAGGGAGAATGAGAGGGGAGAACACAACCTTGGATATTGGTACTCACTTTCCACATTGTTTAAGGCAGAGTCTCTCTCTTGTCAGTTGCTTCTGCATACTCCAGGCTCGCTGGCATGCAAGGATTCTTCTGTCTCCCCCTCCCATCTTGAACCAAGAGCATCAGGAGTGCAGATTCCGTGAGCTAGTGTATTCAGATTTCATGGGTTCCAGGGATTCAGGTTGATCCCACACTTACACAGCACTGAGCCTTCTCCCCAGCCCCATTGGGTACTTTAAAAATGGATTTTTTTCTTTTTCATTGACATATAGTAGTCATGCATATTTATGGGATATATTGCAATCATGGATGTCATGTGTATGATGAAGTCAGAGTAACTGATATATTGTCACATACCTCAGACATTAAAAAAAATTTTTTTTGTTCATTCACTTATTTATTTAGGAGGGTGTGTGTGCCATGCTGCATATGTAGAGATTAGAGGACAACTTGTGGGAGTTGGTTCTCTCCTTTCACCATGTAGGTCCTAAGGAGGGAGCTCAGGTTGTCAGACTTGGCACCAAACACCTTTACCCTCTGAGCCATCTCCGTGGACACCTCAGGCATTTATCGTTTGTGTGTGTGTGTGTGTGTGTGTGTGTGTGTGTGTGTGTGTGTGTTAACATTTTAAATCCTTTCTACTTGCTATTGGGAGGTTTCTATTAATCACCAGCCATAGTTATCGGAAGTGAGAAGCTCTTCCTCCTACCAAACTGGCCCTTGCACCCACTGACCACTCTCCAGCCCGCCTTCCCTCATGCTTCTCAGGCTCTGGTTGCCATGGCTCTACTCTTTTCTCAGTTCTCCAGCTTTCACATAAAAGTGAGAACATGTGAGCTTGTCTTTCTGTGCCTAGTTTATTTCTTCAACAAAATGCCTAACAGTTCTATGCATGTTATTAAAAATGACAAAATTCACTCTTTTTATGTCCAAATACTCATTACATATGAATAATACATTTGCTTATCTGTAGAGATCCAGGTCGAGTCCCTATCTTGACTACTGTGAACAGCATGTCAGTGAACATACACAGATGTCTCTTCTACATAATGGTTTCATTTCCTTTGGACATATAACCAGGAGTGAGATGGCTGGATCAGTGTTTCTCATTAGCTGAGGAACTTTTGTACTGTTTTCCATAATATCTGTGCTAATTTACATTCCCACCATCAGTATATGATAATCCTTCCTTTGAATCCACACCACCATGTCTTTTTTTTCTTTTTGATAGCCATTCTAACTGGAGTGAGTGATAGTTCATTATGATTTTGACACATTTTGCCTGATCACTAGGAATGTCGAATATCTCTGAATGATTTTCTCACACAAATGGATCTAGGAAGTTAATTCATCTCTTGATAACAATACCTGGTCCATAAGTAACATAAGTAATCTGTCCTGTTTATCTGGCTGCAGGTCTAGTACTGAATGTCGTTACAAGTAATGTTTTGTTCTTTGTTCACCAAGGAAGTATTGAGGAGATGAGCTGAGCCAGACCCACTTAGGGACTAGGAGGCAGGATTAGAAGTTAATGAGGGTGAGATGCTGCTACCTTCAGGGAAGTCTCCTCTACTATGAAGCCATTCTGGGAGACAGAATGAAGCTCCAGGAAAAAAAAAAGCACAGGAAGATTCTTGGCCACACAAGACAGTGATTCTGGGGTTATGTTCAGGTATGATTTCCAAAGATGGACAGATGGAAGGGGCATGGAAATGGGGTGAGGTGAAGTAGAGAAGAAAGTTCAAGGTCTAGAAACTAGAAGCTAAAGAGGACCTGGCATTTTGACAGATCTACCAGGAATTCTAATACGCTTGAGACATAGCCATGGGTAGCCAGTGACAAGAGAGGCAAAGTCACCTTCCCTGATGCTCAGAGCCAAAGTCGACTTTATCCTAAGGACAATGGGACATAGCAAAGGACTTGTGGTTGGTAGTATTCTGTGGCATGTGTTAGCATCATACATGAATTTATTTGTGGGACGCTCACTGTACTATGGATGCCTATGTTCCAGGCTAGATCTTCAAACTGATGGAGAGGGAGACGTGCAGGAGATAGGGATGAGGAAAGGAGAGCAGAGAGGCTGCCTGAAGGATGAGAAGTCTGGAAGAGTGGTGGGTTGAAGGCGTGGGAGGTAGACTGGGAAGTTCATTACAGTGGTAACTAACCGAGAGGGTTACCAGATCGAGTTGACTTCTAGACCAGGGCATCTGCTGCTGGTGAATCTAGATTATGAACCTTCTATGGTGTCCATGTTACATACCCAACATAACCCTGTTAAAATCTCCACTCCCAGAGTTAGCAATAGCAGAGCATTTGAGAGGCAGGAAGTCCTTAGAGCCTGTGCCCACTAAGGGGATTGTGAGATACTGTCTTCCTTTTCCTCCTTCTCTTTTATTTTCCAACCATGACATGAGCACTTTGCTATACCAAGCTCTCCCAGCATTGTCATCCAACACCTCCACCAGAGACCTAAAAGCAGCAATTGTCCCCAGTCACAGTCAAGATTCTTCAAACGTAAAAACGAAAATATCCCTTTTTTTCTGAGTTACTCAAGTATTTTGATATAGTAATGAAGAACTGACAAACCAAGTCCTATTGAGTATGAGCTCTAACATCTCCGCTCACTTCAATCACCTTTGAAGTGACTGTTTCCAATGATGATTACCTAGTGTGACCACTTTTTTTTTTTTAATCCTCCCTATTAATAAAGGTGAGGAGGCATGTCTCATTGTAACCAAAGTATAGGTGATTGCTCCTTCCTGGGTCCCAGCTCCCATTCTCAGAACATCGAGGGTGACTGTGGGAGTAGTTTTCTGAATAATCCCCTGTTTGAGTTGTGCTGTGGTTCCTCATTGCTGGAAAACCTCATCACAAGGTTACCTCGTCTTTGATGCAGATTTGGCTGTGCCTTGGAGGACACCAGCAGGTCAAACTTCATTGCTGCTCCTGTTCCATGTGACAAAGGCATCCCCGTTCCCTCTCCTCCCACAGCCCCTGCTCACTCAGCAGCATTGGAAAAGCCACTCCCGGGGTAAAACTGGGCTGGGAACTCAGTTTCCTCACAGGGCATGTGATGAGGACAGAGTCTTTGCTAGCCAGGCTGGCCTCCTCCAATAGGCAGCCATTCCTAATCACTGGTGCTGTGGGCCTTGCCTGGCCTAGGGAGGGTGTGAGCTAGGCTCCCTGGGCCTTTTACAGACTGTTTATGATGTGCCACTGTGGTAACTGCCCATGATTAGCCACTCTGAAGGCCACTCAGGTCCAGGAACAATGGAACAAACAGAAGGAGAGGAACTATTAAAGAGTCGGGAGCCTCAAATGTCACCCTCAGTAATTCATCCAGCATATGTGCTCGGCTTCTTGATTTCTAGGTTAAATGCCTCTCTCCCACATAGTCCTTCTCTGCCCATGTCTTCTGCTGCCAGTGGGTTTGAAGTGTGGACTAGACCAGGCATCAGATAGAATCAGATAGATGGGGTCATGTGCCACTTCCACTACTTGCAAGATGATCTTCGTGTCTGAGCAAGCTGTTGCACTGTGCTAGGCCTTGGCTTCTTCTTTGCAAAGTGGGCATGGCAGCCTCATCCACCCATTGGTGACAGTAAGATCGCTGGGTGGGAACTCATGTGTCACAATGTGGGTGGCCAGGGGTCGTGGCACTACAGAGTTCAGAGTCTAGTTGGCACAATAGTGGGTGGAACTGGAACCCTCATCAGTATTTCCCCAACCCTGCCTTTGCAGAAGTGGGAAAAATCAGTTCATGGGTGTCTGTTGCTTAAGGACGTGGGTCTATCCTGGCATTGCCTCTCTAAGTGAAAGTGAAGCAAGTGGGAGGGTGTGTGATCATGGGTTTCTTAGGGCCTGGGGTGCCATCTCTCCAAGTTACAGCAAGGGGTGGGGCAGAGGTGCTTCCTTTTCTTGTATTCCTTGATTCTGCTCCCAGCCTGAGGGTCCTTGTCCAAGTCTCCTAGTTTGCTGAGTGACTCACTGTGTGTCATGATACTAGCAACCCTGTACAATTGGTACAAGTTACCCGGAGAATTGAATTCTGGGCTCAGGAAGGATAAGGGGGTTGCTAGCCTGCCTCCCAGTACCAGAACACATCCATTCTCTGGGGTTCCCTGAAAAGTATTCACTTCATCAGACATCTGAGACCCTCCTGACAGAGAGAGGGTGTCGATGTAAAGTCACCGTACCGCAGTCCGGCCCAGATAGAGCCCCGATTCCTGGAACCCCTCAACAATCACTGTCTGCCCAACTTCCCAGCAGAAGAATGTCTGAGATGGGAGTCATGATTCTCCTCAGCTGGGCTGTGGCCCTGCCTTGTGGTGAGGCAGAGGATGAGCCTGAAAGGAGGACCTCTCCAGCTCTCGGCAGCCTTTGTACTGATCCTCTGTGACCATCTCTGCTTACCTGTACAGCTGGGTAAAAGCCTTGCCCCTCCCGCACATCCATTCTCAATCTGCAAGGAGATTGTACCTCCCTCCTCCCAGCTCCATCTGCCCCAGAAAAAGCACATGTGTGCTCTTTCAAACCAAGTGTATCTATGGAGAAGGCCTTCCCAGCTGAAGGCACCAGCAAACGCCCTATCAGCCAGGGAATGCAAGCAGTGCCTGGTGCTCTGGGGCAAAGAGGTCAGGCAAGGTGAGAAGTCCTGCCTCAGCAGAAGTAGAGCGTGGCTGGCAAAGCTCCAAGGCTTCCCCATACCCCAAGGCCTGCAGCTCCAGTCACTGACCTGGGCACGACCCTTCTGGGGCCGTGAGGCCCTCATTCTCACTTAAAAGTGAAGTCAAGGGGGCTTTGCAGTACATGGCCCCAAGAACGTGCTGACGGTGCAGCAGCTTGGTGGCTTTCGGCTGCCTTTTTCTTCTGTGCAGCTAGGAACCACCCCTTTGCCTTCTGAGTTGACCCTGTGACTCCAGGCCACAACCTATGGCATCTCAGGGGACTTGTCACACCAGTGGCTCTACTGGGCCAGGCCAGTGCTCTCTGGCTTCCTGCAGGCCTGACCAGCCCCATATCTGTGCTGCTCCCCCATCCAGCTGAGGAAGGGGCCCAGCCCCGGGGTGAGAGGCCTTCAAAGAGGACGATACCAGGGAGTGTCTCCAATACCAGGATCTATGGGTGTGGTGAGGCAGCATTCCCCTTGGAGGGCATGCTGCCTTAGGCCACAGCCCTTTCAGCAAGACTACCTAGACAAGGGTAGTGCTCCATCATGGACACAAATCAGTCACACTGTTATGGGTGGCAGTTATTGGGGTCTAGAGGTCACTAGCTCAGATTTCTAAGTTCTTAAGTTCATTTAATGTTTTTTTTTTCATGAAACTCAAGTCAGCAACATAAATAATTTTAAAATTCATACATTCTAACACTTTAAAATCCAAAGATCCATTAATGTGATACTTAGAGGCTGAGGGATGATGTCAGGATAAAAACGTAAAGTCTCTGTTTCTAACATTAATCCATAGTGTCTCTACAAGAACAGAAAACTGCGTGTACAGAAAAGAACTCTGCAGTTCATCCCATGCAGCCACCTGCATCTTCTCCTGAGTAGTGGGGTCTTGGGGGGGCATGGCATGACCTGGACAATGCAAGGTGCTTGTTTTGTGTTCTGAACTGAGTCTGCCATGAGTGCCCATGCCCATGAAGTAACATAAGCCAACACTGACAGAAACAGGTCAGATTAATCATACATTTGATTTCTTGAAATAATTTTGGGTCATTGCAGGTTCAGGAATCTTTTACTGTTGGTAATTTGTGTGTGTGTGTGTGTGTTTCTCTGCATGTAGTTATGTAGCACAACATAGAGTTGTTACCCATATTTTAAGAAGGTGGTTGTTAGCTGACCCTAACCCCCTCCCTCCCAGGTACAAAGAAGCTCGGCTCAGTGAGTGATGGGCCGTGAGGGGCCTCTTTAAGTCTAAAACAACAAAATATCTTCCCTTCACCCCAGGACCCAAAGGCCAAGTAGTGGCAGCCTCTAGGGTTCACAGATGCCCCGAGTCAAGGCTAAGAGCTCCGTACTCAAAGCTGGCTCACAGAGATGTGGGAGAGGAAGAACACACTGAGCGAAGTGACACAAATGGACAGGTCACGCCTGTAGATGTGTATGTGTGGACAGTTAGGATTGTGGAAGACAGTGAGAGTGTTCACACCTGGACATGTTCCAGCAGGGGACTGTGGAAGGCCTCAGGAAGTTTCTGTGTCTGCATGAGATTGAGTACTTGCAGAGTGGGAGCCGTGAGTGTTTACAAGAGGGTGCTCATGCCTTGCGCAGTGCTTGGGTGGGCAGTGAGGCTAACTACATTTTCTGGTTGGAGGAGAGTCAGTCAGCAGTCCCTCCTCCTTCCAACCCAATCAATGTTTGCCTCCTCGGATGCCTACATCTGCTGCCTTACAAGAGGGGTGATGATAGCCTGAAGAGTGTGGAAGAGGTGATGAGGGCTCAGGTGACCTAAAGAAGGACTTGCTGACAAGGAATATTTGTGGCTACAGGTATCTCCAGCCTTTCCAGAATTAAAGGGTGCAGATGAGCTCTGGAGAGCCATAGGCAGACTGAGACAGGCAGGCAGGCTCCTGTTTCATGTAAGGGGCAAGGATGTGATGGGCTACTCTTGGGGTACAGAGATGGGGCACATCCCTCTGAGGGCCTTGCTAACTCCATGTCCTGAGCTCTAGGAGAATTGATTCCTGTCTCCCTAGCCTAATCTGTGCTACTGAGACAGATTCGTGCAGGCCCACCATGTGCTAAATAGCTCAGGGTTTCCTTACATCCGGGTGAACACTTGGAAGAGGTGAACAGATTTCCTTAACTGTGAAGGTTAACGTCAGCCCAGGGCCTTTGATTGTTGGTGTGAATCCCAGCCTACCTCCTAGTTCCATGGCATATATCCTTCTGTGTAACAGCCACAGGAGCCAAGTGGCCACTGCCTATCTAACCACTGCCTGGCTGGGCACTGCCAGTCTAGCTACCTGCTTATCACCATCATGTGAAAGTGACTTCTGAAATTGCTAGGGCACTACTGGGAGAGCAAGAGGGAGCTTTCAGCACAGAACTGAGACTGTGCGGCTGGGGAGAAGGTATCTAAAAGGAAGCTGTAAGGCAGACAACAGGCTGCATGCCCAGAGGAAGAAGCCGAAGCAGGGGTGCCCAAAGACCCAGGAGGAAAGATAGAAAACTTCAAAGTCAAATCCTACAGTTATCTGTGTGACTTTGGCAAGTTGTTCAACTTCTCTGGACTTTAACGCTGTTGTTTTGGAAACAACTGCTAATTGCTTCACAAGGTTTGGCAAACGGGAGTGCATAGAGTGGGGATGGACTTGAGACCAGCTGGGTAGGTCTCTGGTCTACGTTATAGAGGAAAGAAGCTGGCTTGGCTGTAGGAAGCAGGTGGGGAAGGGCAGTGCAGAAGCAGCAGCCTGACATAGCCAACACTCCGGCCTTGCTGAGAGCTCCTCTCTTCTCCTTTCCATTTCTTCTCCCCTTCATATGCTTTATCCTGGGAGCCTCACTAGCCAGCTGGGGATCAGACTAGTCCACTGTTCAGGAAGTCTCTGAACAGACTTCTTCGTGCCGTGTGGCCTTGGTTACTCCTTCCCTCTCTGAGCTTTGTAAAATGAACAGTCATCCTGGTTGGTGTTCAACACCATCTTGCTCTTCCCCAGATATTAATACTCTGAAAGGATGGAGCCGTGCCACAGGGGTACAGCTTTGCATGAAAAGGACCCAGAATGGAGATGAAATGAAATTTCAGGAGTACCATTCATTCATTCATGAGACACTAGGCATGTTTTCAATGCCAGGGCTGGAGATGTGTATGAATGAAAATCACTGGGCTTCCTCCATCATGGGAGGTCTTTCTTCTTGGAAGGTGACACAGTAATGTGGGAGACAAGTAATTGATAGAATGTGTTTAAAAATATAGGAGGAAGGATGGCAGAGAAAATGGTGCTGGGGTACCTAAGAAGGGGTCCATATAGGGAAAATAAATGTCAGTGGCACAAATTTCTGTTCTGTGGCTCCATGGAGAAGTTGCCAAGCACAGATATCTCCTGTGAAAATTTGTCTCACTATCCCTGGTCTACACAGCAGAGAACAGCACTGTGTCCAAGCCTACCTCAGCATCCTATCTGCTACCAGACTCCACGGCTGGAAAGAATGAGGCGGGCGTCCCTGAACACTGATTAACTTTCAAGTTACTCCGCTACGCTAGGTGCAGTTGAAGTTTTAGCAAGTCTCCCGAGACCCCAGGCGGCTTCAGCTTCAGCCTGAAAGGACTATTAAGATCTAATCAAAATAAATAAAGTCAGATCCAGGAAAGCGACGTGTTTGTGACTGCAGACCAAACACTCAGGATATTCATACAGAAACCAAGCATACCACTTCTTGCAGAGATTCCTTACTGGTCTGGCATGGACCCATCCTTACCAGGACCTCCTCTCAAAGGCCCATGATATATAGCTAGGGCTCAACTCTGGGCTCAGTAGGGACTCATGGTGAGCAAAGAGAACAAGGCAATTCCGTAGAGGTATCACATGAGAGGTCTGAATGTGTTCCCATTATTTGGGGCCAGGATGGTAGCAAGGAGAATCCTGACCATAGGCATCAGGAATGGAAAAGACAGACCTTAACGCACAGGGTCTCACAGAATCAAAAACTAAATTAGGAGCCTGGTGTGGTGCACACTCCTGTGATCACATCACTGAGGTGGCTGAGGCAGAAGGATCATAGATCTGAGACCACATAGTGAGACTGTCTCAAAAAAAAAACTGAAGGAAAAGGGGAACAAAACGAGGAAAAGGATGAAGAGAAGGAGGAGGCAGAGGAAGACTCTAAAGCAGTGGCTCTCAACCTTCCTAATTCTGTGACCCTTTAATACATGTTACTAATTCCTCATGTTGTGGTGACCTCCAAGCATAAAATTATTTCATTGCTACTTCCTAACTGTAATTTTGCTACTGTTACAAATTGTGATGTAGATATCTGATATGTGACCCCTGTGGGTGCGCGGAGGGAGGTTCACAGGTTGAGAACCACTGCTCTAAATCATAAGAGAGTCAAAGACACTGAATGTGAATGCTAGTGTGCATTGTCACCAGGCCACGGAACCCCATCGGGTCAAGCTAAGATGCAAACCCCTGCTCTTACGACTAGATACCAATACATAGTTCTAGACACCCAAGTTAAACAAATGAAAGCCAGGACAACGCTGAGGAGAGGCATGGCCATCCCTGTTGCTAAGAGCTCCCTATCTTTCCCTGCCTTCTCCACCCCACCCAGCCCTTCCTGGCCTTAGTAAATATTTGATGCTTCAGCTGGCATTCCTCATTGATCCTTGGAAGAGAATCGAAGTCCTATGAAGAGAAATCACCAACAATACCAGAGGCACCTGCCCATTCTTAAGGTTCAGAGCAGCCAACAGGGAAGCCACTGAGACTCCAGCAGCAGAGTAGCCTGCTGGGTGCTAAGTGCACTGGCCCTGTTGGAGACTTGCCTGGAGCAGCTGTCCTCTCCACATGCTCAGGACCTCTTCCTTGGCTCTGGCTGGCTCTTGCTTTCCTTTGCAAGCTTCCCAGAGTCCTAGATGGTCGTTGGCCTCCTGTGCCTGCCCTGAAGTCCTGCAAGCCCTCCATCCCAGTGCCTCGCCTCCCATGCAGAGGCTCAAAGGCCCCTTGTGCCTGCTGAGGCCACACCGCCTACACACAGAGCTGGTCTCTTACCTCATAAACGGCTAATTTGTTACATATTTTCTGACGCTGTAAATGGGAGAACAAAGACCTTTTCTCTCTCATATTTTTGTTCAATTATGTTTGTGGGGGAACCTGATCCCCTTCAAAGGGGGAGCTGGGGCTGCTGGTATGGAAGCTGTCTAGGCTAGCTGACGTGCTCCTGAAACAACAGGCCACAAGGTTGACTGAGGCCTGCTAGGCCTGGATGCCAAGAGCATGGAGGGGACGGAGGTAATAGGAAGGACTTGGGAGAGCAGCTGCCAGGCTCAGAAGCAGCCCAGATGAAGGTGGGCTCCACCAGGAGGTTCCCTTGGTGCCTCAGAAGAAGAACCTCTCTCTCAGTGGTGGATACCACTGTGCTGACAGGAGAATAGAGGACAGGATCCCTGTCACTGAGCTGATAGTCATGTGTCAGGGACCATGGAAGTGGGGGGGTACCTGGGAAAGAAGTTCCATGTTGAGAATCCCTGGGCCTTTCCTGAGCCCCCCTGGTTCTGAGCCCCTGATCCACAGTGAGGCTCCACTCCCACCCCCACCCCCAACCCTACCCCTGGTTACAGTAGGCCATCTGGTTTTGAGCTGTGCCTAACAGAACTGGCTGCTCGCAGGGTGTCACAGCTATGTCCTAGGTACCAGGGATGTGAGAATGGGTAAGGGGAACTTGATCCCTATAGGCTCTTGTGATAGCTGCACAGAAGTTGGTAGGACCGGTTTGGCACAAGGTAAAAATTTCCAGAGATTCTTCATTCATCTACCCGCTTGCTGTGTGACCTTAGGCAAGTGACTTAACGACTGTGTCTCCTCTTCCTGCCCTGTAAAAAGGGAGTAAATATGAAATCTCTCATTGATAGCACTATGATAAGACATTAAATAAATATTAACCTCATGTATGGAGGAAGACAAGCTTTTTTCAGTGTTCAAAAGAAAGAGGAAAGGAAGGAAGAGAGCTTGGAAGGTGTCTCAGTTAGGGTTTCTATTGCTGGGATGAAACACCATCACCAAAAGGCAAGTTGGAGAGGAAAGGGTTTATTTGGCTTATACTTCCGTGTTGCTTTTCATTATTGAAGGAAGTCAGGGCAGGATCCTGAAGGCAGGAGCTGTTGGGTAAACCATGAAGGGGTGCTGCTTCCTGGCTTGTTTCTCATAGCTTGCTCAACCTACCTTCTTATAGAACCCAGGACCATCAGCCCAGGGATGGCACCACCCACGATAGACTGTGCCCTTCCCCATTGATCATAAATTGAGACATCACCCTGCTGGATCTCCTGGAAGCATTTCCTCAACTGAGTTCCCTTCTCCTCTGATGACTCTAGTTTGTGTCAAGTTGACACACAAAACCAGGCAGTACAAAAGGGGACCCCTGAGCTGACCTACAGAGCCAGGGAAGGAATCTTCAGAAGATGGTACTTGAACAATAGCTGAAATGTTAAAGTTTGTAGACCAAAACAGGGGCATGATGGGAAAGGGGTGTATTGACCAGCATGTGCAAAGGCCCTGAAGGAAGTAGCACACTCCGAAACAAACCTGTAAATGAGCACATGAAGTTAGTTAAAATGTGGGGGCCAGGGGACAAGGGCAAAGGGAAACCTGGGGAGAGAAGCGGGGCCCTAACAAGGAGCATAAGAGGCTGTGTGGGAGCAGTTGGTCTACAGCAGTGCTGTGCTCCCATTTATGATGTTCACGGTTCACAGCATCCACAGCTGGCCTGATAGCTAGGGATGCCCAGGGGACCAGATTCAGTCTGGCCCCTAAGCCTCAATGCCTGATGCCATGGTGTGCAGTGTTCCCATGGAGAAACAAGGGCAAAGAGTGAAGAAGGGATGAGGCTGAGGACACACAGCCAGGTCACAGCTACTCCAAGATCAGATGATAGAGAGAGAGAGAGGCCACTTGGTATTTATAAGCAAGACTGAGTCACATCAGTCTATGTCTCTAGGGCTCCTGGACCATACCAGCTCAGATGATAAGCCATGTGGTTGACCGTGAGTCTCTCTGTGGCTGGGATAGTGTGGTTTCTCTCCTGTCTCTTGATCTCCATCTTTCCCTTGCACATGCGCAGGCCCATGCAATCTTCAATGTTACTCAGAAAACTCACTCCTAATCTCAGGGCAGACCAATGCTTTGGCGTGTTTCTGAGCCTTCTGGTCCCAAGAGCCCAGAAAAGAGAACCCCAAACTGGAGCTAGGATCTAGGAGACTTCAGGAGGGAAGCATGGGCTGGGGATAGACTGACACCAGCAGGCCCAGGCCCCCAAAGAGAGGTTAAGGCAGGGTCGTGAAAAGTCAGCATAGACCTGAGGCCCTGGAGAAGATTCTGGCCAGGAGCTGAAAAGCTAGGGAGCCTTCTTGCCCGCCTGTGGTGGAGTCTAAACGCTCATGAGCCCTTTAAAGCTGCCCTTTGGGGGATGGATTTCCACCCTCCTCAGCACATTTATTCCACACTCCCAGTCAGACCCCTGCAGCAGGAGGTTGATTCAGTCTTATCTGACCCATGTGCAGAGCTTCCCTTCTCTGTGTTCTTGCCCAATGCCTGAGGCCTGGGCTTCCATCTGACAGTCTTTCTGTGGTAGAGGGAAAAAGGGAAGAAGGGACCACAAATGACTTGGCCTGAGAAAGAGTAGACAGATGCCTCACCCCTAACTTCATCTGCATCCTCTGGCTGGCTGTGTGGCCTCTGCCCAATCTGGGCTTCAGTGCCCTCTGCATTGAGGTCTATGCAGAACCTGAGGGTCCTCTCGCACCTATTTCTAGTGTCCAACACCCCCATCTGTTGCTAAGTGCTGGGTTCTGTGCTTTCAAACAGGCTACAACCAGCAGTTGGAATTGCTTCACCATTTTCTGAGGTTCTGTGCAGCTTTTACCTTTGATGTGTGCTAGGAACGTCATATCCTCCTTGACCATCTGCGCTCAGGGCCTCCTGCAGCATCACGAAGCCTTCTGTCTTTCCTTCCACCTGGGCTGCCCTTTCCCTGTCCAGCTGCTGTCAGTAAAGGAGGCGGAAGAGAGAGCTCATCCTCAGATACTGGGATCAGTGCTGTGCCATGAGAGAGCCTCAGAGCCCTGGCCCAGAGTGCTTTAGAAGCCAAAGCCACGAGAGAGCTATGGTTCTCACATGCTTCAAATCTCCTCCACATCTCCAGTGCCTGGGCAAACACAAGGCTTCTGAGCCTCTCTTGGCTCCAGAGCTGAGACTGCCTGCTGCTCACCAGGGTGCCCTCTAATCTTTCTTGCAGGCACCCAAAAAGTGGTCTTCTAAATCCAAAACCTGGCTGATCCTTCCTGCTCCATCAATTCAGTTACCCCTACTTTCTTCCAGGAAAGCCTGAGGTCTGGATCCTGCCCCCGCCCACCGCCCCCTGTCACCAGGTCTACCCTACACCCTCCTCCACCAGCCTTGATGCTGCCCTCCAGCCCATGGCAGTTATTGACGTGGCTGTGGAGCTATGGGGCTTTCCTTTCCTGCGGCTGCTCTCAGCCCTAAGTGGAGCCACAAAGCCCTTCCTCTGTTTATCCACAACACCCGCAATTTCCTTTCTTTCCCTTCTGTGTGGCAAGCACACATCTCCACAGTGTACTTGCTGTGGTCACAGCCTTTGAGAGACCCCTGTATGTGACCTTCACCCCTTCACTCCAATGACAAAGCAGTATCCAGCCCATGATGCTGGCCTTGCAAGTATTGCTTGATTACAGCAAGGCCTCTCCGTGAACCACCCTGGAACCTATTTGGTCCAGCAACTCAACAACCAGCACAGCCTAACCAGGAACCCTGTCCACGCTTGCTTGAACTCTGCTGGCCCCTCCTTTGCACCCCTGCAGGAGAGCATTTGGAGACTACCCCACCTCATGGGAAGCAAGAGTTCTCATGTGGTCTGTGTATGTGTCCCTGTCCCAAAGAAAGGTAATAAGTACTTGATAAGGATTTTAAAATGCAAGCCTCAAACAGGCAGGCCTAATGTTACTCACACACACACCTGACAGATGGGTAAGCTTAGGCCCAGAGAGGAACAAGGCCTGTCCCAGGTGGAAGGATCCAGAGCAAGCTTCTATGGTCTATTAACAAAGGTCATGTCTGAAGCCCCTTAGAGCCCTTTCTTGTCCTCCATGTCTGTCTCAGAAGCACTTGGCAATGGTGGCCAAGCAGGCAAGCAGAGAAGCTGTTACCATTTTTCTCTGTACTGTGAGCTCACAGCCAGGTTCCTCCCTCACTGGGCCCCCAACAGGTGTCCAGTCCGGTCCAGCCCTCCCTAGCTATTGCTCAAGGCCAATGAGAGCAGAGGTCTCCACACAGCTGGAGAGCCTGGGAGGCCATTCCCCCTCCTCCCTAAATGGGTAATTGCTGTGTGGTCAGACCAGAGGAATTAGAGGAGCCCTCTAGGAATTCCATACTGATTTTGCAAATGAATGTGGAGTCTTGCCTTTTGAAGTCCAGGCAGCTGTGTCAGCAAGGCAGGACTGAGGCTGAAGCAGAGGTACAGTACAGTGTGTGTAGCAGGCTTGGAGTCCATGGGTGCAGCTGCTTAAGAACAAGAATGAGGATGATGGTGATGGTGGCTGCCCAACCCATCACCTCCCACAGAAACTGCTGGGTTCTCCCTCTCACAGGCTTATGCCTTGTCCCCATCCATGGCTGCTCTGCAGGGAAGATGGCAGGGCCCCAACCCCTCTGCTCCCATTCTGATATATCTCCATAGACTGCACTGGCACAGCTCCTTCCCTGAATGTGTTTACTTCCCTCTCCACTCCATGATCCTTCTCACCTCAGGAAAATGCACCATACCTTCACCTTCTAGGCTGGGTCAGGAAACCCCCACATGCTCTGCTCTCCCTTTCTAACTGGTTCTCTCCAGCATCATCCCTTGAACTGGGAGAGGCTTGTCTAGATGCTTCCTTGGGACCTCATAGTGCATCTTTTTTTTTTTTTTTTATTTTCCTCCTGTGAAGAGTGTAATTGGTTTAGAGGCTCAGAGACCATGGCCTCTGGGGACAGATTCAGAGGTGGACAATAGGAGGAGAATCATGGAAAATGCAGTGGATACAGGGAAAAGAGCCACAGCACTCTTAGCGAACGCAGCTCAGAGAATGTGGGGTGTTGCCTCCTTCTCTGAGTCTTAGGCTCTCTGTCTGTAAAATGAGGTCAGTAATAGCATCCTCCAGGCAAAAAAAGAGAAAAGGGCCTAGTGAACAGCATACCAGGAACCACGGTCTGCAGACTCATGAATGGGTAGCTACCACAGCCAAGGATGTCAGGTTCTGGAATAGGGCCTCCAGAGCCAAGAGCTACCACCACTCCTCACTTCCTGTATCACAGAGAGCCCGCAGCCCTGCTGCTGTCTTCCTGCTGGTCTGGTCTGCAGCACCAGATCCTGGGGTCAACTCTCCCTTAACCTGTCTGTGTGCTGAAAACAACAGAGGTGTCCTCCCTCCACAGCACAGGGTCCATACAGACTCCTTCCTGGAGCCCATTGCTCACCAGCCTCCCTGCCAAGCAAGTGCCACTCTGGGTGAGGTGACTGGGCTTGAAGAACAGGGGGAGGAACCCCAGAATTCTAGGGTGGGCTGTGGGAGGAACAGCCTGGGCCCCTGAGAACAGAAGGGAAGTGAGAACAGTCAGCCCCCACTGCAGACCAGAGGAGAGTCCGCTGCCAGCACAGGGTTCACCCTGTAGAGTCCATAGAACGGGGACATTTGTTGTGAAGCTGAGTCTGTGGTTCTCTGTGGGTGACTGAGAGTGGGGAGAATGACAGGTAAGGTCGCCTTGCCTTCAAGCTGGCCTCCTCCTTCATGGCTGCCTCCTCCACTCCATACCCATCACTTATCAAAAGAGGCCACCTCACCATCACCCTCTTCCCCATAGCCTTTCCTACTCCTCTGCTTCAGCCTGACAGGGTAGTTAGTACCTGACCCCAACACCAGATCCCAATGTTAGTGATTGATAATGACCATTAGCTGGTGGAGGGGAAGGATCCACGCCTTACTGGGGTAACTGGACTCCCCTTCTGGAAGCCTGACTATACTACATTCAGGTCCCCAAAGGGCTAGAGGCAGAGCTTAACCTACCCTACCCTTCTTTCCATGCCTTTGAATATTCCCATCCTTGAAGGAGCCCCAATCACTGTCTCCTTCACTCTGGGCTTTCTGTTCCTCAAACACCCCAACCCGCTTCTTCTGCCTCTGTGCCTTTGCTCAAATATTCTTTCATATCTCCATGGGGCTCCTCTCTTAGCATCTTCACACCTTTGCCAAGTATTTTTCTAATCTTTAATATAAAATGTCAGCACCAAACACACACACACACAGTAAACATACATCACCTACACACACACCACAACACACATACCACATATACACACAGTACATGTTCGCTACATACCCACACACCACAAACACACAGTATACATATATCACATAAAAACATAGCACAGCACACACACACAAACACAAACACATACACAGTCTCTTCCTTTGCCTTGTTTTCTCCTTAGCAGCTGTCACTCTCTAGTTTATTGCGTCTCTCAGTACCGGTGTTATTCTCCTAATGTAATGAAAACTCTACTAGGTCAGGGGCCTTTGCTTGCTGTGTTTACTATTGTGCTCCCTAGCCTGGCCCAGCAAGCTGCTGTGTAAGTGTTCCATAAATCTTCAGTCAATGAATGTGTAAATTGGTCCCTGTCACAGGTGGATAAACCAAGGCTTCAGGAAGAAAAATGATCCATTCTGGGCTTCCTAGTGACAAGTCAAATGGTGGCTAGATCTCTGGTCCCTGCTACTAGCCCTGAGCCAGGCCTCAGCCCCAGGAAACCTTGTGTTTATTTCGATGCCTACTGCTACATAACCTGGTTTGTGTAGACAGAATAGATGCTGGAAGTCTGGGATACTATGAAGGCAGTCCTGGAGCAGGAATCCAGGAAGTAATCAGTAGTGCTTTAGTGGTATCCATGGGGCAAGGAGAGTAAACAAATAAACTTCAGTGCCAGCATTGAAGGCTGGAGCTTCTGCATAAGTGTCCCCTGTGCCAGAGGTGGCCTCTGTGGCATCCTCCACCCCTGCACTGGGTGCTGACAGGTTAGTCAGACCTCAGGTCCTGGATAGCAGTGCTGCTCTGGGTCCTGGTGGGGTGCTGCTGGAGTGAGTCATGGGATGAGTGTTGCCCTCAGCTTGCCGTACACTGACCTGTTCGTTTTAGAAGTATCTCTCAAGTGTCTACTATGTATGTGACTGGTGCTGTGTTCTCTCTAGGAAATGGCCAAAGCCAAGCTGGACAGTGTGCCCCTCAGAAGAGTGCTGGCCTGGCCTGAGGTTACATCAGGCTGGCACAGAGAAAAGATAGTGGGAGGCTATGTACCATTGGCTGGGACTAACCTCCAAATGGTGACCCTTACCCTCACCATGTGTCAACCTTGATAATGCCTGATAATCAAGGCTCTGTCTCTGTCTCTCTCTCTCTCTCTCTCTCTCTCTCTCTCTCTCTCTCTCTCTGTATCTCTCTCTTTCATTTCTCTCTGTCTTTCTCTGTGTGTCTATGTCCCTTCCCAGTTAAGCAATCAGAAAACAGACCCCATAGGCTGGTCCCAGATATCTGTTAATGTTTGTCCTTCTACTAATGGAGATGCCTTTACCAAAGGAGGTAGAACTTGGGAGAAAAAGGATCCCAGGCTTAGTTCTCCAATAAGAGCTCTTGAATGGTGACTTCACCATCCCCAAGGCCTCATTTTCCCTGTTTGTCACATGGAATGACAATCCTCATCTGGAAGGATTATACTATGAGATGGTTTTCCAGTGCCTCTGCCATGGTCTGTGTCATCTGACATGCTTGTCAACTCTAGCTACACCCTCATCACTTTCCTTTCATGTTCGGCCCCTCTTGTCCTGGCCTCTGCTTTCCATCGTGGGCACCTGGGGCCTTTGCACCTGCTGGCCCCTCTTCTCTCCACACCAGTGCCCCCCCTTTCTTGATTCTTTTCTGAAACACTTACTATGTTTGTTATTCAGGAAATGGACCAGTACAAGATATATACACATGCCCATACCTGCAGCTGTTGTCCAGCCATGTGAAGCTTAATAATGGCAATATCTAAAAAGAGATGGGTTGTTAGCTGATTCTGTCATTGTGTAATACCACAGTGTCTGTACAATTCCTGCGTACCTAGGCTATGTGTTACAAGCTATTGCCACTAGCTACAAATCTGCACATCATGCTACATACTGTACAGAAAATTGTAGACAATTGTAATTCGTGTATAATAAAAAGGATACTAGCCCATAGATATCTTGCTTGACTGTAATTTTAGTAGGGCATGTTCGTATGTGTAGTTCACCACTGACCAAAACATCATTATATAGCATGGCATACATTTGTGTGGTGCATTACTGTGCTTGTGAATGCATGAATGAAGATTCATGGGAGGGTGTAGAGAGAGAGAGAGAGAAACAGATGTACAAAGAGACAGATATTTATTTCAAGGAATTGACTCAATAGTATAAAAGATGGCAACTGCAAAATCTCCAGGACTGGCCACAGACTGGAAGTCCAGAGGAGAGTTGATGCAGCAGTTCCGAGTTCAGAGCGCTGCTGGCAGAGAGCAAGAAGTCCCTTTCTCTTAAAGCTATCAGTTGATTGAGCCACACCCACTCTGTGGAGAATGACTCATTTTCTTCAAAGTTTACTAAATTAAATATTAGTCTTTCCTAAAACTATCTTTATAGAAATGTCTAAAAAAAGAGCAGCAGTTTCAATAAATGGTACTTGCAAAACTGGATTTCTACACAAGAATGAAATTAGATTTATACCTTTCACCTTGTACAAGATCATTTCAAATAAGATCAGAGGCCTTAATTTAAGACCAGAAACACTGCAGCTTTCAGGAGAAGATACAGGGATACCCTTCAAGATATTCAGGTAGGCAAGAACTCTTTAAACAGACACTAACACCCCAAGTATCAACAGATGGGACTACATGAAAATAAAGTTTCTCTGCGACAAAGGAAACAATGGGAGAGTTAACAGACAGCTCATAGAGTGGGAGAAAACCTACCAGCTACACTTCAGACAAGAGGCTGATATCCAGAATTTACAAAGAGTTGCAGAAATTAAATGCAGAGGGATTAAAACTGACATGCAACAAATTGGCAAGTGAACTGAATAGACACTCTTTTACAAAAGAAGGAAGGAAAGAAAGAAAGAAATACAAGTGGCCCGTAACTATTTTTAAAAGTGTTCAGTATCCCTAGCTACCAGGGAGATGCATCAAAACTACTTTGTGGTATCACCTTACCCTGGTCAGAATGACTATCATGGACAAAGCTGATGACAAATGTTGGAGAGGAAATGGAGAGAAAGAACCCATATTCACTGTTGGTGAGAATGCAAACTAATATAGCTACTGTGGGAATCAGATTCCTCAAAACTATGAAATCTAACTACCGTGACCCAGACATATACCCAGAGAAGTCCATGCCCTACCATAAGGATATTTGTACCCACATATTTATTGCTACTAGTTTCGCTATAGAAAAGAATTGGAATCAATCTTGTCCATTAACATATGAATGGATATGAAACTTCAGCATATTCATAAAATGAAATACATCTCAGCTCTAAAGAAAAACGAAATTTGAAAATTTACAGAAAAACAGATGAACTTAAAATGTATAATATTATCGGAGGTCACACAATCTCAAAAGAAATAAACCATGTGTTCTCTTGTATGCAGATTCTAGCTAGTAATCTATGTATATATGTAAACACATGTATGTGCACATACAGAATACTATGAAGAAATGAGAACAAGAAAGCTAAATATAAGGGAGTGAGGAAAGACTGAATTCAGGTGACGGACATGAGTTATGAAAGAAGATATAAAACTAACTGTTTTAGCTAAATCTTTCAAGGATTTTTAAATTTGTTTTTGTTGGTGGAAAAGTGCATAAAATATATTCAATACTAAAAGTGTAAAATTTAATGTGAAGCTTCACAGCTTCCATTCTGAATGCCAATTCTAACTGCTTAGAGTCATTGAATTATGTAGACTTTGGGTCTAGTTAATTTTTGTGCATGATGTTTCATTTGCAAGTATTTTTTTAATAATAAAAGTTTATTTTAGGTTAAAAAATACAGAAATATTTCACCAAATATCTGGGACCTCAGCTCAGTCCATTTGACACATAAAATTAACCACTACATGTCTAGTCCCTCTCAACTCGGTACCCATGTTAATTTCCGTAAGCCATGCCTTGGCTTCAAATAAGGACATGGGCAAGACTGTAGCTCTGCTTAACATGGGGCAGCTGTCTTGTATACAACCAAAAAGGTAGTAGGCCTTCTCCAGAAGTGGATGCTAGGCACTCATCCATTTATTCTTCCCCTTGACACCCTGTAACTAGTGTGATATAAAGTTAAGAACACTTAAACTCAAGACAGAGAGAGCCAATATATGATAAGAGGATGAGAAAACAAAGATAACTATGATAAATACACTTTATCTCACACACAAACTATACATATTCAGGACTGGGAGACACTTGCCTAGCATCCACAGAGTCCTGGGCTCAATCCCCAGCACTATATAAACTGGGAATGGTGACGCATGCCTGTATTCCCCACATTTGGGAAGGAGAGGAAGGAGGATCAGAAGTTCAAGGTCATCTTTAGCTACATAGTGAGTTCAAGGCTAGCCTGGGTTACGCAACACTTTGCATTCATAGCAATTAGTGTTCGTTTCTTGTGACTAACCATGCATGATGGTCCTTGGTACTTCCCACCTTCTCTTCTACCATCCATTCTGCACTTTGTTTGCCTCAGCAGGAACCTCAGCTTCCAAGGTGTGAAACCTGACTGGAGAACTAAAGCACCATTGCTGGGGTTCACACAACGATCTTCCTGAGTACAAGTACTGTCCCTGTCCACTGACTCTAATCACATGGGAGCCCTGAGTCACCAGAAGATACCCTGTGATCTGCACACTCCCTTCACCCACGCTGTGGAGGAAGCACAGCAGTTCTCTTGGTGTTGGGGACCTGGCTTCCATCTGCACTGGCTCTTTACCTGTGGTTACAGAGGTATGCTGACCCAGGGTAGCCAGGAAGCAACTTCACTACCAGTTTAGCAGATCAGCACTGTATCTCCTCCATGCTCTATATTAATATTTTGCTGATGAAAATGCCCCTTCACACAGAGAAACCCTGTCTCGAAAAACCAAAAAAAAAAAAAAAAAGAAAATGCCCCTTCATTGTACACCTAGCAGGTATGCAGTGTGAAAGTGAGACTTTTGTCTGTGCAGGCCTTGCCTGGTGCACTGGCACCGAGAAGAGCTTGGTGAGCACTGTCAGACTGCCTAGGACTTTGCTGTCATTTACTCTGAGCCCTAGTCTAGGTAGAAGTCCTCATTGATCATCCCAGACCCTTTGTCTGAGAGCCAGGCCTGTCCCAAAAGCCCTGGGTCCAAATGTTCCCTTCAGAAGACATGGGTGACCAAGTGAGAATAGGCTTCAGGTTTAGTGTTCTGGTCTATCTAGGGCCATTTACCGGGCTGCTCTAGAACAATAAGCCTGTTTCCAGCCTCCAGGTGCCTTCCTCTCTCCACCACAGTGGTCTGTTTGAAGACCTATTTAGATTCCATGCCTACACTCAACAGATACCTCCAGCCACCTTGTGCCCTGTGAGCCCTAATGAAGGGGGACAGTAGAGGATGCATGGGGTTTCTTGGTGACCAGGGTGGCCAGGATTCCACACAGGCATCCAGGGGGAGGGAGGCTTTCTACACTTCCCCCAGTGTTTGTTATTCCATGTCACAGCCTTATCATAAACAGTATCCTAGTGTGGGCCACTGAGGCTCCTTGCAAGGAAGGTTTGTTGTTCTAAGGTGGCTGGGAGTAGAACGCACAGAGGCCTGGGGAATTCTGGGAGCTGAAGAGGGAGGTAGAAGTCGGGGTGGTACTTCATTCTAAAGCTTGGGCCTCTGTCACCCTGGCGTGAAGGTCAGTGATGTGTCTGCCTCTTCCATGTGCTTAGAAACGAAGTCATATTTCTCCATCAAATTCTAGTCCCTGCTGAGAAGCTGCTGAAAGCCAATGTTTGACTAAGGAAGGAAGGGACATAGGGAAGGAGGAAGGGGGTGGGGGTATAGTTCCCCTCTGCTTATTGGAAGCACCAAAATGCTCACAAAAAAGGAAATATTCCTAAAGTCCTGTTTTAGCAAACCAGAGATCTGATTTCTACCTCTCAGTGCTCTCTTTTTTTTTTTTTTTTTTGAGCTGTGTAGCCTACCGTACAGAAGCCCTCTGCTTCTGTTGTACCCACCTCTACATTCCTGCTGTCTCTCTCCTGGACAGAACAGAGGGAGGCCCCCATGGTTGGTGACTCACTAAGAAGGCAAGTGTCAAATGTCTGTCTCACATCTGTCCAGCCTTCTCACCTTGGGAAGGCGTTTAATGTCTCTTTTCTATGGATTCTTTTTCATTTTAATATTACCTTGGAGCTCTTGTAAAGATTAAATAATGAATCCCCTCAGGAAGTTTGTGATGCAGAGTAAGTGCTCAATAAAACCAGGGTTCCTAGAATGAATGGGTGATGATTCCTTTGTGAGTTACAAAGAGTAGGTATAGATCAGGAAGCGGGAAGCACATAACTCAGGGTTGACGTCCTTCCTTTGGCAGTATTTCCCGAGTGTCTGATGTTGGTGAGATTGGGGTTCAACAGCGAACAAAAAGGCAGTGAGCACTGAATCAGTTCACGGTATGCATATCTCTGAAGTGGTCTGTGCACAGGGAGTCTGTGGGAGGTACCAGATCCCACCAGGATACAGTTAATGTCACAAACTAGCTGAGACATGTGGGGTTCTCAAACACTCAGATGGCCTGGCCTTGGCTTCCTGTCTGTAACAGTCCAACAGTAAACACTCCTGGCTGCTTTACAATGATGCAAAGAAACTGTGGGTATGGCTGAGTCAGTAGATATCAGAAGGTCCTGAATCGTCGGCCTCTTAATCCAAGGCTGGGAGTCAGCATCCTCAGGTGGAGCCCATCTACCCGGCTCACAGTATGTACTCATGCACACCCCATCCTACCTACCTGGGATGCTGTCCCCTCTCTTCATTGATTTTATAGGACACAAAATGAGATCAAGGGTCCTTAAACTCAGGACCCAGGGTCCCCATGGAAATCCCTGCAGCAAAAGGACATTGAGTCCCACCCTGCATCCCTTATATCAACCAGGGCCTTTCCATTTTTATCTGTACCACATTCAAGACTCCAAGTGAAATTCCCTTCAAAGACAACAACAATAACAATAAAAACAACGAAATAATTCTGCAGCTAAAAGTAGTTTAGCTCTTTTTCTGAGACCTCTACAAGAGATGAATTCCAGGGACCCTCTCTCTCCCAGCACCTAGCTAGGAAGATTTGGGGCTGTTTCCTCCTAGGTTCTATGTAATGAACATGTACTCAGCACTCATTTCATGCCAGGACTGTTCTTAACACTGTGCAGCCTGGAATATTCTTAATCCCCTGGAATACCTCCCAGCTTCATGAAGGCTGCGTCACTGCAGACCTGACTTCATGAGTCAGGCAGGATCCAAGGGAGACGTTTACCCTCCAGCCAGGTCTTCTGGCGCCCAGGCCGATGACCTCACCCCAGGTCAGGTGATGCCTTGGTGGGCTGATCTATGAAGCAGCCGAGCAGGTGTGTGCAGCAGCTGGATGTGGCCACAGGAAGTCCCCCTGTCTCAGCTCCTTAGAGAAGGAGAGTGGATCAGCTCGACATGGACACTTTCATCAGAGGCATGCACCCTGTGGGAGGAAGGGCTTGTTGCCTTAGCAATGTCCACAGCAGAAAATGTCACTCCCTCCTGTAATTCATCCCCAGCCACCACACTGCCATCGACACTCTGCACCAGATGGCTGCAGATCTGATTTCAGTGGTGGCAGCCGAAGCCCAGGGGCCTGAGGAAGGCCTAGTTGTGGGGCGAGGGGTCTGACCTCACCTCCAGCCCTCTCATTAAGAGGAGCAGTGGGGGTTGCTACAGTTGTGCAATCTGGTTCTCCTGCTATTAACAAACACAGAGGGGACATGAGTGTGGTCTTACTGCCTATGTCACCATGTTGGCCTGACCCTATACACCTATTTTAAAAGCTTTTTATTCAGATTATACGACTTTGTGGGGATGTCTGCTAGACTTCTCGATGTTTTTCTTAAGGGCTTATAAAGCACATTTGAACTGTGAAGGAAACAGCAAGTCCTCGGGTCCTAAAGAGAGATACAGATCACAGTACCTCTATTCCCCAGGCACATTCTGAGAGCTGCAGATTCAAGAGCCAGGGAAGTGCACTTCCTGTCTTCAGGAAACTCAACCTGCTGTGAGGCTGGCAGTTAAACACAATGGAAAGCTAATATGCACATATTGGTAGAAGGAAGCGTGGTCTATTAGTCATCTGTCACAGATTAGGCTGTGTGACAACAGCATGCAGAGCTCAGATAGCCAGGGCCAGTTCTGGCAGGCTCTACTGATCTTGCTGGTCTCAGTGTCTGGAAGTTGGCTCTCTGTCCACTGGTCTGAGTGCCACTGGCTGTGTAAGTTTTGCTCTGTGTGTTTCTCACTCGCTGGCAGAGTGGAATCAAAAGCAAGGAGGAACAGCCGCAGCACCCAGCTACTTTTCAGGCCTTCCTTTGTAATGCTTACAGCATTGTCCCATTGGCTGAAGCAGGTCCAGTCAGAAGGATCAACAAAGCCCCTTGGTTGGCCAAAAGAGTCTGGGATACTGGGTTGTATGATACAGGTTTCAGCTCAAGCCATGTGGATAAAGTACCTTCCATGCCCTGGGCTTCAGTTTTCCCATCTAAAACAGGGGTTGTTGGCCAGGTACAGTGGTCTATGCCTATAATTTCAACACTTTGGAGGTAAGACAGGAGGACTGTGAGTTCAAGGCAGCTGAGGCTGTGAAATAAGAACTTGTCTCAAGTAAACAAAATAAAATGGGGAGGCTGAAGCACATAGCCTCCCAGGGCTTATGTATAAGACCTCTGAGCTTTGTGAGAGCCCTGAACTTCAAAAGCTTCTTAGAAAGTACCTGGAAGCCTGGAAAACATTCCAATTCCAGGGAAGGTGACTTTTGTATGGTACTCCAAGTGACCCTGATGCCTAGAAACTGCATCCTTGGAGCCAGTAGCCCAGAGAACAGAGACCAGAAGTACATCTGCTGAATGCATGGAAGGATGGGCTCCAGGGGACCCAGCTCCCGAGGCCTTCTGAGCCTTTATGTGGAACTGAGTTTTTGTTTCCTTTTGTTCATTGCTTGACAGCATTTGGGGGTACTCTAGATTATAAAATGGGTTTGCTTGTTCTAGAACACTTCTCAGCAAAGGAGAACAAAGGAGTCAAGAGGAAGACTCACCCCAAACTCCAGACTCAGATGGTTTGCCGTGTCATATGCCTTCTATTTCATGCCTGTAGCCCCAAAGTTCAGAGGATGGATGGTGGTCCTAGAAGCCAGCCAGTCCTTGAGCACAGCCCTGATGCCCTTCTCTTTCCTCTGCTAGGTGCTGTTTGCCCTGAACCAGACTCTGCTGCAGCACGAAAGTGTACGGGCTGGGAGTCTGCAGGCACCCTACACCACAGAGGACCTCATCAAACACTACAACTGTGGGGACCTCAATGCCGTCATCTTCAACCATGACACGTCCCAGGTGAGGCTCTCCTCTCCCCCTGACCCAACGGCCTCTGCATCACCAGCTGAAAAGATCTGGCTAGGCCTACATGATCCCACCTGGCATTTATCAGATGCCCACTGTATAGTGGGCATAGACCAGCTTCCCTCCAGCTATGATAAACAGGAGCTACTGTTGTCTCCTTTAAAAGGGGGGGGGGGGACTGAGGCTCTGAGAAGGCAATGGACTTGCTCAAGGCTATGCAGCTTATTGTTAAAATATCAAGAACAGCAGCTTGAACCAGAAGGCCCACCTATGGGAAAACCTGGTACCTATGATCTTGGCCTTGAGTCTATCCCAGGACCTTCTGCCTTGATTGAAATCCTAGAGCAAAGATTACAGACAGGATAGCAAGACCCTGGGTAGGGCCCAGGGTTGAGTTTGGCTTGACCCTGTGCAGACTTTGCCACGCCTCCTCATGGATCTCCAACAAACTCGGAGACACTCCATCCAGCACTCAAGGTCCCCTAAGATGTGTCCTCTGGTAGCCTTTACACAGCCTATAATCCCACTCCCACCCCCTAGACCTGTGGAATTTACAGGTCTTCAGTACCTTTGAGCCTTTGTCCAGGCTCTTCCTCCCCTGGATTCCTCCAACTTGATCATGGTTCAATTTTGTCTACTCTGAAAAACTTCCCAGTCCCCTGGATGGAATCAGATATCTCCCCAGGCACCACACAGTTTTCTCCCAGGGTTTCCTCTCTTGTGTTTGGATGTTCATCCACTAGAAAGCTTGGATTGAGAAGCTACAGAGTAAAAGACAGTCTCTGCAGTAGCCGGTGTGTCTCTCCTGTTCTGTCCCTGCTCCTGACCTCATCTTCTAGGATGAACACAGGAACACAGTCCACCATGTTGTCTTGAGAACCTACCTATAATATTCTGCCTTTTCACTGGCTATTCCCTCAACATAGATGCTTCTCCCAGGTGTCACCACAGAACACTCCTCTCCATTTTCAGGGATCATCAACTAGTAAGACTAGCCCCATCCACCCTGTCTGAACTGTAGCATGACACCTCCCTTCGCAAAAATACCTTCTAATTACTTTATTATGCCCCACTTTCCTCCCATGGTCTGGAAGACCCTCTAACACGTTTTATATATATATATATATATAAATTAACCTAATACGTTAATTAGTAACTACTTACTGTCTGCTCCTTCTCACTGGAACACAAGCTCCGCGAGGGCAAGATTTGGTTTATCCCCTCTGGCAAGAGCAGTCCCTAGCCTAAAGTAGGAATCAGTGAATATTTGCCAAATAAATGAAATATTTTGTAAATATGGGGGCACAGTCCACAAAGGGATATATGGTGGGAAGCCATAGAGGACAACTCTCATGGGACTTACCCTCACACACACAAGGAGACTAGGAGACCCAGGAAATCATTGCCTCATATAGAGACCCCTGCTCTGGGGACAGAAGAGGTGCAGCTACATACACCCCATTGCTCATTTGTATGAGGCTGCATCTGGGTCTGGGGCAATAAGGAAAGATTCCTGCAAAGTAAGAGGCCACAGAAGGACCTACTTTGGCTACCGACAAAGGAGAAATGTTCCAGCAGTGAGCACAGTGTACAAGGGAAGCCAGAGACCCAGAGGAGGAGCAATGGAGAGAGTTCTGGTTGGAGACCAGTCAGGCCGGGGCCACAATGTTCTGTCTCTGCTTGCCACCCAAACCCAGACACAGGCTCCCTGAGGGCAGGGATGAGCCACGCATCTCTCAGTCCCCTCTGCTCTGGAGACCACATGGCGCCTGTCACAGAGTGCTTGCCAGTGAGTGACTGTCATGCACAACACTTTAGGTACATCATGTACTTAGGGAAGCTTAGATGATGGGAGGAGGAGCCCGGCCCTTCCTGTGGGAGGCTCCAGGTCTGAAGACTCTAGTCTTGAGGTGCAGGAAGGAGGAGAGGAGCCTGACACCATGAACTGATGGGAATCTCACCAGGGCCCCACTTCTGGTGAGCCTCACCCTTGAATCCACTAGGGACAAGGCTGGGAAGGGGATGTTCCACAGCAAAGAGGTCTTGGTAGCAAGTTGGATAACTGACTGTGATGTGGCCGGCCTAAGGAAGAAGTGGTGGACAGGATAAGGCCTGTAGCTGACTCTAAGCTGGGCAAGAGAGGCATGGGGTGAGCTTGGGGGATGGTTATTTCAGATTACCTTTGAACCTGTGTCCAGACCCACTGATGATCTCTGGTGGCAGTAGCCATGCCCACCAGCAGTGCAAGTGGTCCACCCAGACTTGAATCATAGTCCAGGCTACACACAGAGTGCACAGAAAACCTGCTCCAAGATGCAGAAAAGCCAGGGTCACAAGGCTTGAACCTTACCCTTGCACACCACGCTATGTGTTCAGCCAGAGACCTCAACAGTCTCAAGGTCTGGAGATCTAGAGGCTTTGGGGCTTGTCGTCCTGGTGTAGTCAGGAAGGCTTCAGGACCGTCATAAAGTAGGAGCTAAGCTTGTTAGTGGAGCTTCCCAGATGAGAATGGCAGCTGACAGGAGGGGCTGGTGGGTATCTTCAGAGGACATGGTTTGCATGGCAGAGAAGAAACATAGAGTGGGAATGCCACTAAGGAGTGAGAGCCCCTGGGAGTGTAAGTCAGGGAGCATTGCAGCCAGAAAGATGCCCGTGGCTGCAGGGGGAGGGTGATAGCAAGGCCTTTGGAAGCTATGATGGAGCAAGTGCAGTGCCTGAGGCCCAGCGCTCCTTATCCACTAACAGTATATCTCTCCTCTCCGCTCCACCATACCCACCCTCAGCAATGATTGTTCCCTGTCTCTGCAGTTCTAGCTCAATAGTATTGTTAGTGCCCATAATGGGAGGGCCACACAGAAGTCCTCCCTGGGAAATCTGGGGTCCTTAGCCCCCTGAGGGACACAGTAGCCACATCTATGCTTTATTCAAATAGTTGACAGTAGAATATTACTCAGAATCACTATAATTGACAGGAATGCAGCAATTTAGGTTTATTCCTCCGACTGTAAACCTAGGCTGACCCAGATGAGCCACACCACATAGTCACACTTCAGGACCCCTCTGTGAACCCTGCTTCCCTTCCCACCCTCTCCAACTACATATCACATAGTGATCTCACAAAAGTG
Organism: Lophiomys imhausi; assembly: GCA_907164525.1. Classification (NCBI taxonomy): domain Eukaryota; kingdom Metazoa; phylum Chordata; class Mammalia; order Rodentia; family Muridae; genus Lophiomys; species Lophiomys imhausi. Next base: position 11,888,891 of record CAJQZJ010005020.1, read on the forward strand.
GCAGACTCCTACTGGGCTGAGAGTCTTATGGGAGACAGCAAAGGGGGTTAGAATGGCCCTTAGCCTGATACAGAGGGAGGTTCTCAGAGAGTATCCCCTGGGTAGATGGTGCAGGAAGTGGGTGATTGAGCATCAACAAGCCTGGACACTTGGCCATCACTAGCCACAGGTCAGGGGAGCCTACATTGAACCCTTCCCCCATGACTTCACCCCAGCCCTGCCTAGCGCATCTCCTTGTCACCCTGTCACATACCAATCTCTCCCAGGCTCTAGGGACATTTCATGATCTATTCAAAATGTTATCATATGCCCTGCACTTAAACTTGTCATGGGAGATTTAAGGTCCCAGACAAGCCTAATGACATCATTAATTTGCTTCTCCCCCCAGCCCTGGCCCAAACCCAGGCCTCATCCTTGGCATGGGGCCAAAGCCCATCAGCATGAGACACACAGAGAGTGCTAGACAGTGGCTGGGAAGCACAAAGGAAGCTACGTATCCAACCCTACTCCTTCATGGTTTTGAAGTTTCACTATTTTTCTTGTCCTTGTAAATAGTTTCAGTCCCCAAGGCGAATCTTTATGCAGGGGCACCTTGTGGAAAGCATAGCGGAAAGGAAGGGTACCTGCCCACAGGTCCCATGATCCGTGGGAGAAGGAAGGGAATCAGACATTGTACCTTCACATCTCTCTGATGATGGTTCTAATGACCATCTGTCATCTCTGTAGGCCACCTTTCACTGGCAACCAGTGACATCACACAGGAAGGTGACAATGCAGGGTGAGACAATTCCACAGTGGAAGCTTCGTCCAAAGCTGGTCTCATTGAATCCATGCAATAAATCACATATGTGACCCATTACCAATGAGGAATGCGAGACTCAGGGAAACCACATAACCTAGAGAGCACCAGGCAGTGAAAGAGGGATGGCAACCCAAGCCGCCCTGGCTGTGTGGCTGCAGGAGATGTGCTCATCAACACTCTTCCTCAACCGCCACTCAGCCTGCTCATCCATCCACTCGTTCACTGACTAAACAAACTAATACACAGTAAAGCTTGGCCTCCTATGCTCTCCCATACCCCATAAACAGAGAGAAGCCTTTGAGAGGTGTGTTTCCAGAAACACTCCTTCTAGTCAGGGCCTCTCTGTTCTCCACCCTGACTCAAAAGTCCTCAGTGTCTCCGGCAACTCCATCAAGGCAAGTGTGACCTATTCCATCAGGCCTACCAGTCATGCCTTCTGTTGCAGAGGAGGGGAAGAACTCCATTCCTGCATTTGACTATCTGCCAAGAAAGCAGTCTCTGTGTGCCAGCTCTGTGCTGGCCTAGGCATGAGCAGGGCTGCTGCATACAGTGTGTGCTATTAATGCTGAGACAATCACATCGTTCCCTCCTTCATCCCACAGCAGTGAGTCCTCTGACAAAGGAACCATATGGTACAGGTGCCCTTACCACTCATTTCTCCCACTGCTCCTTGGCCAGCATACCAGAGGCTGATGTCCTGCCCTCCTGAGAGGCCCTCGGGGTTCAGACTCTGTTGACTCTACCATCTTTCTCAGAAAGGACATTGACAACAATTCCACAGTGGCTGTAAAAAGTCATGTGCTTTTTATGGGTAAAAGACCATAATTGGCTCTTCTGAGCGACTGAGATCTCTAGGAAGTTGGTATCTTCAGGTACAGTCTCCCCCAAACTAGTAAGGGCTGATATTTTGTGATTTGTGCTTGACTGGGTGACAATGAGGAATAGAATGTTCTATGGGAAAGAACTTGGAGGATGTTATGGCATGGGTGGGTTAGGAGGAAAGACAGTGTGTTTTGATTCACTGCCTTAGTTTCCCCAGAAGCCCCATGTACATGTTGGAGGAGATGGTGCTAGAATGCCTGGACCTACTAACCAGGCCAGACAGATGAAATGACAAGAACACAGCAACCCAGAAGAGACAATGCAATCTTGTATTCAAGGATTGACACCTGATAGGCATCTTCCTTATAGCAAGCCCTGGGATCTTGGAATGACATAACTTTGTCCTTGAACTCAGAGATCCCTTTGCCTAGTTCAAGAGTACATCAGTAAAGCTGTCGCCAGGCCTCAGGTTGGGTGTGGAAAGGAACACAGTATTAAGGGTAAAGGACCCAGAACTGTAAAGATAGATGGTCCCTAGACAGGTTATCCCACAAGCATCAGCCTGGAAGGATCTGTGATCCTGGAATAGTTTTCCAAAAAAAACAAGGATCTGAAAGATTGAATCCTGATGGGCAGACAGTGGCTCGGCCATGGGAAAAGCCAAAAGTTCTGCCCTGCTCCTCTGTGTAGAGCAGAGGGCTGAGTGTAGCCACAGTGGTGCCCATCATCTGATTTATTCCCTCCCATCATGTAAGTCCTTCCTACAAATAAAAGTCAGGGCTCAGCAAGGTGGAGTAGCTTGTTATGTATACCCAGCATCAGAATTGAATCCAAAGCTCAAGTTGCCCTAACCCTAAGCCCTATGGCCTTCTTGTCATACCTGTCAGCTACACCCTCTTGCAGAAGTGGGTTCCTTCTCCAGGTCATGCAGGGCTCAGGGCTGAAGAAAGAATATAAGGATTCCAGCATTGCCCCAACCTCCTGGGCCCCACCCTCTAGAGAAATACCAGGCAGGCCTGTGTGGGTGACTTTCCACCAGGCCATACAGCTGTACTCCACTGTCCACTGGCTGTGGTTACACATATCTTAGGATCTTTCCCTCTCGGACTTCTTTCACATGTAAAACTGAAACAGTGCTCATCTTTGACGGTTTAAGGGTTGGTGAGATACAGGAGACACAGTAGTGGCTGCCTGTAGTAGGCTTCAGAAAGGTAAGTTGCCAGCCCTACCCGGACTGCGCCTCTGACATGTGCCCTGCTCTCTCAAGACCTAAAGGTGACTTCTGTCTTATCGCTGCAGCTACCCAACTTCATCAACACCACCCTCCCACCTCATGAGCAGGTGACAGCCCAAGAAATCGACAGCTACTTCCGCCAGGAGCTCATCTACAAGAGGAATGAGCGCATGGGGAAAAGGGTCATGGCGTTGCTGCAGGAGAACCAGGACAAGACCTGCTTCTTCGCCTTCGGAGCAGGTTTGGCCCCAACCTCTAATTGTCAAGGGAAAAGCGGAGGCCCAGAAGAGGGCATGAAAGCCATATGGTACCTAGTAGAAAGCTAGGACCCTAGTGCTTCCCTGACTTCTGACCAAGTATTCTCTCACTGCATCTTCCACGGCAAGAGAATCCCCAGGGTGACTTTCATGGCCCCTTCAAGTGTCAGGTGGACGTATGAGAACCCAAGACAATCCTCCAGTGCCCAGCCCAGCCTGAACCCAACCAACTTAGAACCAGGCCTAATCATAAGGGCCCTGTGACCTCATGAGCGAGGGAGATGGACTTTGATAGCTCACAGTTCTGACTCCAAATCCAACTGGGCCATATGTCATGTCACCATGACTGATACTTTCTCAAGGTTCAATTTTCTCTTCTATTATTGGAAAGAATAGCAGTAACTGAGGAATTTAAAGTATCTATGTTGTAGAATAGTTGTAAGGATGAGGACATTTGAATAACCTGCCATATAATGGGGATCCAGAATGGCAACTACAATCATCATCATCACCACCACCACCATTATAATGAACTTAAACAGCACCATAGCAACACAGGGCATGAGATAAATGTTTCTGGGAATCTTTCTTCTCCTGCAAAGGGAACTAAAGATGCCTACACAGGGTTCCTGGGGGTCCCTAGTTCTTTTCTGTTCCTCCTCACCCTTTCTGCTTTTTTCTGTGGCTATCTCTACAATGACTGCAGTGGGGTCAGGATATTGGATGTGAGAGTCATCTTTTGCTCAGTGGTTCACAATGACCATTTACTTCCTGCCACTTGAATTTATGGAATCCACCTGTGGTTTTGGTTGGTTGGTTGGTTTTGTTTTTTGTTTTGGTTTTTATGCATTGACGTAATTAATTTATTTTTTTACTATTACATCTCCATTACAGCCCCCTCCCTCCACCCTTCTTGGTCTCACCCTCTACCCCCCCTCCCACCTATCCTACTGAGGGTGGGATTTTGGGGGGGGTGGGGAAGTAATAAGTACACTGTTTCCTCCTGTGTTTTATGAGAGTTAAGAGATAGCTTACAGCTGAGTATGATGGTGTACACCCATAATCTAAGCCCTCTAGACACAGAGACAGGCAGATCTCTGAGGCCAGCCTGATCTACCTTGTGAGTTCTAGGCCAGCCAGGGATATGTAGTAAGACCCTGTCTCAAGCAAGCAAGATGGCAGCCAGTGAGAGAACAGGATGCCCCCTACCCCAGGATGAGTCCAAGATGCAAGTGTAAGATTATCCAGAGCCTAATGGTCTTTAGCACCAGTTCTCGCCTATAGCTAAGGAAGCTGAGAGCCTAAAGACGCAAAACACTGACTTTGTGATGCTCCAAGCCCACTGGGCACAATGATCCACTCAAGTGCCATTTCAAAATAAAACATCCTGCAAAAAATAAAATAAATAACAGGTGAGGATTGAAGCAGAAAGAGATCTCAAAGCCCTTAATTGTCGACATTAACAAGTGGTAGCTGTATTTAGCCCCACATCCATTCCCATTGCTTTTATATGGGAAATAGTCCCGCATAATAAAAGCGATGAAGGAAGAGGTGCTGCTAAGCTCAAGGCAACTTCTGTGGCCTTTTTAAAGTTCATGACCTAAGTTCAATGGCTGAGGCTGCTGGTATATAGAGAGAGGAGTTCCGAAAAGGTAGGAAAGGAGGCAATAGAGCAAGGGGAGAGTTGGTCTCAAAACAGAAGAGGGTACCTCCTCAGCTACAGTGTGTATGAGCAGGTAGCTGATGTCCTCTAACCAGGTCTATTCTTTCAGCTGCAAGGTGAAGTTGAGAAGGATGACAAAGGGCTCTTGGTTTGGAGAGGGGAAAGCATTTGACATGAATACAAAAGAGGCTGACCACAAACTTGACCAGGACAAGAAATTAGAATAGATTTAATACTTGAGCCATTTGTGGTTGATTGCTAGTGGGCGGGCGCCTAGTGTGTGGTGCTGTAAAGAGCACATCAGAGCCCAGTAAAAAGTCCTGATGGATCCGTAATGTCTGCTAGGGACCAAGATTCCAGCATGTGCCTGCCACGTACTTGCTCTTTTTGTTGGCAATGAAAGCCCATAACCCTTGGCCCACCCCATGGATGAACTGCTGGAGTGCATGAAGAAGCCAGTTCCACAGACCAGAAACTATAGGATCTCCATGACACAGAGGAATAACAGCACATCTGAGAGGAGTCCCAGTGAGATTCCAGTATTAACAAAGTAGCAGAATCCAGAGGCCTCATACCAGATCAAGGAATCATTATAATGAACATTTGCAAGCAAAATCGTGTGAACAAAAAAGGAACATTGTAGGGCACACTGAGACACACTACAACTTCCACAATGAGATTTTTTTTTTATGTGGCGGGAGGTTGCAAGGGTGGAGGGTGGGTCTGAGGGGAGGTGGGAGAAGAGAGGGAACAGTGTATATTATGTGAAATTCACAAAATAAAAAAAAAAACAGAAAGAAAAAATGTAAAAACAAAGCAAAACAAAAAAGATTTCTCTAGCAACACACAACAGCTAGGATTTAAAGATGGACACTGTACCCAGTTGCCTCCTGAGTTTACCTGTACACTCACTCCCTGCTCAGTGACCATCCTGTGCATGTGAACTATACCAAGACAGGGCCCACAGTCTCAAAATTGGTAGCACCTGCAGATTTTATACAAAGACATGGTGAACCAAATCACGCGGAGTTAAGTATATTCCATTTAGTCCCAGGACATTTCATGAGTGAGAGAAGGCTTAGTCCTGGCCACCAGGAGGAAATGGCAATGTTATCTTTTGTTCTAGGGAAATAGATTTTCTCAGGATGTCTATTTGTTCAGCCATCCAAAAATCTTGTAGCATTTTTTTTTTCAATAATAAAGTGCATGATTCAGAAACTGGAGGAGCTGAATTGGAAGCATGAATCACTATCAGGTTGGGGGAGTAGGGAGGACAGGTAACCCCTAGAGTCCATTCATTTCCAACTGCAACAGTCGGAAGTTATCAGTTTCTGTGGCCCTGGCATACTATAGTCAGAGAAAAACTCGAACTTCTGACACTCTGCAATCCTTGGATCCCAGCGTTCTATTGGTCTAATTGCCTGGTTGCAATATCCTAACTCTCTAGTCTCATAGCATTCCAACATTCCAGCACGGTTTGTCTTAATTGCTCTTGGAGACTTGGGAGTAGTATGGAGCCTTCCAGAACCTGGACATGCCTTCTAGAGAAGCGACCAACTGCTCCCACAGGAAGCCAAGTCGAGACAGAAGGCAGGCAGAGTCGGAGACACAAATCTGTTGCTCTGAGTGTTGGGACACCCAGGATACTCAGCCTTTAGGCTGTTGAAAGGCATTCAGAACCACACTGATAGGCTTGAGACAGGAACACATTAGTGGTAATGATTTAAACTTGATGTAAAGGAGAGATACAAACCCACCATATTGAGCCATGAGCACACTTTAGCTAAAGGCAACTGTGTTGGCTCAAATATATCTTAAAGATAAGGTGTTTGCCTAGCATTAATCCAGCATCATCAAAAATCAATTAATGAATGAATGAAGCAGCTACTTCTACTTCCTCTAGAAGGTACACTGTACTGTTTGACAATAAGCTCATATGACCCCCATAGTCAGGGCCTCTTGTAAGGAATGGAGGGATATCCTTCTGTTCCTTTGGTAGACAGATAAGTGGAGGTGCACAGAGGAAGCAAGAGAGCCTCACAGTTCCAGTGAGGTGATGGTGATAACTCCTTGTGGTGGCCAACCTCCCCAAAACATCATCCTGCTGCTGCTTGAGCCCTCTGTCCTAAGCCCGCACATTGTCCTGGAACTTTGTTCTCACACTGGGCTCACACAGCACACTGTCATTTCTTAGTCCAAGTTGTACCTCCAGAACTTAGAAGATGCTTATTCCTCACTCGTTGAGACTGGCATACTTGCAATGGTTACCATCCTTAGCCAGAGCCATCCCCATTCAACCCAGAGCATCCTGATAGGCAGAGATAAGCCCTTCTGGCTTGTGCCTGATTAGACTTCCCGTCAAAAAAAATAAGTAAATAGGAACTGTGTGCCATGTCCCCCAGCTTGTTGCCAGGGCTGCATTGTCAGTGGAAGATCTGAGAATCCCAGCTCTGAACTCAGCACTCTTTCTGGGTAGTGCCAGGAGAGCAAGAGGAGAAAGTGACAGACTTAGAGTGTAGCCTTTGAAGCTGGGCTGTGGGAGGCCCCAGATTTCTCCTGAAAAGTAGCTCTGGGTTAGCCAGTCACTTCTCCCACCTTCAGAGTCCCTTCTGTGACTGGTCTGGGAGTCAGTGAGCAGCACATGAATGGCTCAGTGCCAGACACAGCTTAAATGACCTGTAACTTTGTGCAGCCACTATGACTCCAGGAGCCTGCAGTCCTCCAAAGACAGGGCTCATGTCACCCCAAATGTGGGGTTAGAGGAATTCTGTGGCACTTCATGGAAATCTCAAGAACCAAGTTTGGTGTTAAGTAACAGTGGGCTCAGGATGGTGTCTTAGCTAAGAGTTTTAGTGCTGTGAAGAGACACCATGACCACAGCAATTCTTGTAAAAGAAAGCATTTAATTGGGTCTGGCTTGCAGTTTCAGAGGTTTAGTCCAGTATGGACAGTTGCTGCAGGCAGACATGATACTGGGAGGTAATTGAGAGTTCTACATCTTGGTCAGCAGGCAGTAGAAGGAGACTGTCACTGGACATAGCTTGAACATAGGAAACCTCAAAGTCTGTCCCCACAGTTACACACTTCCTCCAACAAGGCCACACCTCCGAATAGTGCCACTCTGTATGGGCCAAGCATTAAAATACATGAGTCTATGGGGACCATACCTATTTAAACCACCACAGACAGGATGAGCCTCTGTCCCTGAATATGTCTCTAGTCAACAGGGGTTCCTAGGCTCTGGAACACTAAACTGCAGGAGAGAGCCTGGTGTTACAAAGAGTGATTGTCCCCAGCCACAGCTGGGACCTGCAGTCATGAAGCCCATCATGAATTCCACCCTGGACTAATCTGGACTAACTCAGCAGTCATTGCCTATGTCTTCAGTCATCTGGTACCAGAAGGAAGAGAGCCATCTCTGACTCATCTTGGCCTCCCAGAGCCTGGCATGCATCTAATATACATTAGATGGCTGGAAAGGTTTTTACATAAAGTACTGTGGCCACTAGGTCCTCGGGATGAGCTAGCCAAAGCCTCTGGGCTTCTACCTCACACTGAGTTATCCTCAGTCACCCTGGAAACAACAGGTGCCAGTAGAGACATGGCCTCCTGACCTCAGAGTAGTGTTTAATTTTGAAAGCATCTGATCCAAATGGCCTATAAGCTTCAGAATCAGGGTTTTAGAACCAAATGGGCAGGATGAGGGGAGAGGTGCTTTCTAAGAGGACATTCACACTCGTTGACATTCCGAAGAGGATGCCTACTTAACGGCTCTCAGATAGTGGCAGAGGCCCCAGGGCATAGGCTGCTCTGAACAGGAGCCTTCCCAGAGCCCAGAGGCTGAGCATTGTCTGGGCAGCTGCCTCCACAAGTGTCCTTGCCATGGACACGCCTGAGCCATACTCAGGTAGAACCAGCTCTGCCTTTAGTGCCTGTATGGCAAAGGCAAGTTGGACTGTTGGGAAGCTGACTGAGGAAGTGAATTGAAACATTCGGCACATTCCTCCTGCCAGAGATGTAGCAGGCAGAGTGTGACATTCCTGGTGTTGGTGTCCTCCTTTGCCACATTGATGACCAAACAGAGTCAGTCTTCCAGACGTCGCTATCTCACTTTTTATGCCTGGCATCCCAGAAGCTGCCACCCAGGGGCACAGAGCAAAGGCTGCTAAAGGAAAGGGGTTGTGTGGTTCCACCCAGACATCAGCAACTCCTGAGGATGTCTGTATTTCCCTTACCACACCTCAGAATGTGGAGCACTCCCACCAGGGCAGTCAGACAGTTGGTGGGAACGGTGTTTTCTGGTCTCATATAAAGTCTGCCCTCCTCTTTTCCTGCCACAATCAGAATTCCACAGCTAGTCCTTCTGGCCCCAGTCCTCACAGTACCCACCTCCTCATTCACTTTATATACACCAGGACTACTCACCGGCACACACTGATGTCTCTCCTCTCCACCTACACTTCCTGGTGCCATGCCCTAGCAGCTACCCTCTCCATCCTCCCTCCATCTTCATTCTCTGATCCCAGTGCCCCTTCATCACTATCCTGTGAGTGTCTATCTCTTTCTTCATGGGTAGAGACCACTGTGTGTCTCAGATCCTGACATGAGGTTGGCTACACAGGCAGTGTAAAGTCCATCCCCTGTGAACTGAGAAGGCTCAGCCTTGTGCTGGGTGACTGCAGAGCAGGAGGGGAGGCCCAGGGCAGCCAGTTCCCCTCTACACAGTTCTGGATAGACTAGAATCCCTGGTGCCCCTCATTATCCATCCCCCGTCACACTTCCTAGGGAAAACAAACATGGCTCTGGCTTGATATCCGGCTGGAGGCCCTGGCCGTGAGATTCACATTTGAAAGTCTCCCTTGCATTAATTTCAGACGGAACATAAATACGGACTTGGGATGCCTCTTCCAGGAGGAGAAAACTGGAAACCCGCGTGCTCACTGGAGAGAAAACATGTGTGCTGGCCGAGGGCACCCGCGTTACTCCGGAGCCTGTGTGGGGGAACATCTGGTTCTCTCCTCCTCTGCCACCCAGCCCCCACTGCAGTCTTGAAATTGCCCTGTTAATTGGCGCATTGTTCATGCTGAGCACTTGACACACTTTCCTCTCCAATCTGCTGAACCTTGGAAGGTACACACGTTTCTGACCATTTCCTGCCCCCAACCATGATCTTGGCATCTCTACAGCTGCCAAGTACTTCAGAGTGGGCGTGACAGTTCTTGCCATGAACTGGGACAGTTCTGGGGAGAAACTCAAAAAGCCTTGCCTCTTACCAGCTGTGTGACCTTGGGCAAGTCCCGTTGCCCTCGCTGAGTCTCATTTTCCTCATCTATAAGGTGGGAGCACCTTCTAGGGCTACTTTGAAGATGAAATGGAACAGCATGGTCTGGAGGCTTGCTAAATGTATTCAGGTCATCACCTGCTGAAACCATACAAGTGGGAAGGCCCAGGAGGCCAGGTGGTACAACCCCATATGGAGAAACTGAGACACAAAGAGGGAAAGGAAACTATCCAAGCCCACAGTGTTCATTGATGGGTTAAGTTTTATGTCCAGGCTCTACTCTGCCATACCTGCCCTTGCCGGAGGGTCAGTGGGGCTGGCAGACTCTGCTCTTTGTCCTCCAGGCCATGTGCACTGGCAGAGCCCATCGTGTACCCAGAAGAAAGGAACCTTTTCTCAACTCTGAAACATCTCACTGCCCCTTTCCTGTTTGTATATAGATGTCTGTAAGTGCCCCCTGGTTTGTCTCAGGGAGACAAGGCCAGCCCTGCCCTACAGTATTGAAGTTCTGCAGTCCCCAAACCTGGATCCTCCTGATGTGCATCTAATACGACCCATCCCGGGGCCTTCTTTTCACTGCATCATTTGCTTCTAACTCTGATTCTCTCTCTCCTCTTACTCACTTCTTCCTCCTCCATCTCTATGTGTGATTCATTCCCTCTCTGTCCTGTCCTATTCTCTCTCTCTCCTCTCTCTCTTCTTCCCCCCTCCCCCATCTGGCCATCTCTCCTCTTCCTTCTTCTCGCCCTGAAGTTGTTACTGCATCTCTTACATCTGGTCTCTGGTCACTTTTCTGTTCTTCTCTTTGGCTCCCTGGGTCCTGGAGTTCTCTCTTCTTCATCCCCATGTTCACCCTGTGATAGTCACTCTGCTTTTCTTCCTACTTCCCTCTTTTTGTTGCCTTGACTCTCTCTGCCCCACCCTCCTTTCCTCTTCTGTTGTCCTCTCTGGACTCGGCAAGTGAAATGGAACATGTCTTCCTGCAGAGAGCTGGCCAGAGAACAGCTGGAAGCTAATGCTGGAGGGAGATACTGAGTGGTGGCCAGGCGCCCTAGGGAGGCTGGGCAAGCCAGGCAGCCTGAGCCCCAACATTGTGGGGCCCCTTTGGAAGCCTTCCACCACCTTGCCTGCAGGTTCCAGCATGGGGGTGGTGCCTTGTTCAGAATTTCCAACTTTGGAGACAAGCCTAAGCCCTGTCTGCCAACCCCTGGGGACAACATATGCTAGACCTTGACTCTGGCCTGTATAGGGGCCAAGCTCCTAGGATTGGTGGGATCTTGGGGAGAACCACCAAGGGCAAGGACTGGGCTACAAGGATCAGGGGAACTGGGGTCTCCTGGGGACAGGATGAGATCATGGAAAGGATGTGGAGTAAAAGGGCTGTGTCACTCATTCATTCAACAAACATTCATGGAGCCGTGGTGGCGTGCCAGACTCAGGCTTAACTCTGGGGACAAAGATGAATCAGGCATGGTCCCACCCTCAAAAACCTTATGTCCCATCCCCACCCCCATCAGGTAGCTCTGTGAGAGCACGTTCCAACAGAGCCAGCTCCGGGCTGTGGGCAGGTCAGGTTAGCAGCAGTGGGAAAGGGACTAAGGAACAATGCAGTACAGCTGCAGGTGGTGGCAGCTGGGCAGACCAGTGTATTTGAGAGGAGACATCTGGGTCTCTGTTGACTACGGTGGGGGGGGCAGCAGAGCTGGATTGACAAGGTCCAGTAGAGGCACAGTGATAGCATGGAGAGAGGGCAAGCAGGTGGTCTCCATGGAAGGGTTGGGCAGAGATGTCCTTGGGCCACTTGGCACCGTCATGTCTGAGGTATTCATCACTACTGTGGGTCACCAAACTTACCAGACATGAGGGTTGGTAGCTGCGGTGTGAGAAGCATGAAGAGGAAAGAGGCCAAGGGCAGGTTTTCTCAGCTCCTGTTTGGACTGGGCAGAAGAAAGCCCACCAAGGGTGTCGCCAGATAAGTAAGGGCAGGGTGACAAGTGCACAGGCCAGAAGGAGCCTTGGGCACTAAGAAGTTGCAACTGTGGGTCTCATGAGACCAAGCACCAGATAGAATGAATGTCAGGAATACTGGCTGGCCATACAGGATTACATCACTGAGTTCTGGGCACAGACCATATAGAAGGATCCCTCCTAGGGTTGAGAGTGGGGGAGAAGAACCATTCTCCTATCCCAAGAGGAAGGATGAGAAGGAGAAAGAAGAGGAGAAGGTAGAAATTTGAACTTGACTTGCCTTCCTTCTCCAAGTATCCCTGGACTAGAAGCAATCCAATTCAGAAAGCCTTGAGCTTGAGGGAGTGTCAGGGCCCTTTCTTCCAGCAGATGTGGTGGCATGCAGAGCTCAGGGCCCAGCAGCATCTCTGGAGGTCTGTATCACAGAGGCCACATAGGACTATGCGGAGCTTGAGCTCCCTGACCATCCACAGCACAGCCTCAGGACAGTCCATGGGTGTTACCCACATCTCATGGACAGCACACAATTTGGACTTTTCTCTGGTAGCTCTTGCGGACTTCTGGGAAGATGTGGGGACCATAGTTGGACAATCAGAGCTTGGCTTTAAACCCAGGTCTCCATGGAAGCAGAGGAAGTCTTATCTCATTGTTCAGAGAGAATACTTTGAGCTCCTGGCAGAGTCCTTCTTCCTGGGCACTGAAGGTTGCCACCCACTGCTCTCTTCCATCCTGACAGAGGAGAGCCATGAGAGAGGGGATGGCTCCAACATAGCCAGGGACAGTTTCAGCTCCCTTAAGATGTCATGCCAGCCAAAGACTTTTACCCTTCTTCTGCCTCACTGGGGCTTCAAGCTGTCCCCAGAGCAGGCCAAAGACCCTATAGCTTCATTTGATATTTGGAGGGAAAGACACCGATGACAAGAAAGCCACCAGCTAGGGTCACAGACTGTATTAGTTGATTTCTATTTCTGTAATGAAATACTCTGATCAAAAGGAGAAAACTTAGTGGAGTAAAAGGTTTCTTTTATCTTACATTTTCAGGTAACAGTTTATCACTCTTAGGAAGGGTAGGGCAGGAACTGGAGGCAGGGACATGGAGACAGGAAGTGAAGTAGAGACCATGGAGGAGTGCTGCTTACTGGTTTATTCAGCTTGATTTCTTGTATAACCCACAACCACTTGCCCAGGTTTGGTATCATCCACAATGGTCTGAGGCCTCCTACACTAATCATTATTCAAAAAAGAAAAAAAGGCCCACAGACATGCCCACAGGTCAATCTGATGGAGGTCAATCTTCTTTTGAGGTTCTCTTTTCCCAGGTGACTCTGGTCTATGTTGAGTTAACAGGAACTAAGGAGCACACAGGCTGAGGGAGAAACATGTGACATGGGGTCTGTCCTCAGCATTCCAGATCAAAGCCAGATGCTGGGGGACCTGTTGACACCTGTGCATTTGTCTCTTCTGTATAGACATTCCTATCTGCCTCATTCCTCCTCCAGGAAGTCTTCCTCCCTGTCACAATGATGTGAATGCCTCATATGCCTGCACAATTTCCTGTGATTCCCTATTCCCTGTAGGTAGCGCCCTGATCCCAGGAGCCAGATTCTGAGACAGAGCGGAGCCAGAATGGGATGCAGACTGTCAATCACCATCCAGCATAGGACACACAGTAGTGGATGTTCACTAAACCAATGGCATAAGTATATGAGAAGAGGGAGGGAGTCAAGAAGAAAAGGGAAGAGTAAAGGAAGGGAACAGGGGAAGGAAACAAAAATGCAAAGGGAAGGGGGAAGAAGGGATAGAGGGAGAGAGAGGGGAGCATCATTTCATGGGGGTCTTGAATAGGGAAGCCCATGTCCATCCTGCACTCTAATCCCTCCCTCTGACATAGAGAAACCCGGACACTGGAAGACAGCCTATGCACCCAAGAGTTCAGAGGAAGTATATCACAGGTTGGGATAGAACTCTCAGCATCCTCCCCTGTGTGATGATCTTTCCAGTGATCTCCAAGTGGAACCACAGGAACTCTGACCAGCCAGCTAGGGGTGGTATGGCTGTGTCAAGCTAGCGGGCCAGAGGGCTGAGGGCGGCCCCTCTGCTCCAACCACTCCATGGGTCCACGAGTCGGGAGCTTGTCCACTGTGTTCTCTACCACCCAGGGGCTGTCAGCATGCTGACCCTCCTGCTCCTTGCCTGTCACCACTAGTCACGGGCAATCAGAGTCAGGGACAGTGATTAAACCCCCTGCTTCCCATGCCCAGGTTTTTGAGCTAAATGTGAGTCAGAAGACAATGTTACATGTAGGGCCGTGAGGCAGACCCAGAATGGGGACATCCTGGAGTACTCAGGAAGCATAGGCCATCCCAAAGTGCACCTATGGAAAAGGTAGGGAGACTGAGGCCAGGAAGTGGGGAGAGGACAGTGTCTAACCAGGGCAGTTCCTATGTCCACAGTCACTTGCACCCCACCCCACCCCTCCACCCCCCGCCAGGATTCTCCTTAACCAGAGCCTGAAAATATAGACACCTTACCTGTATCCTGGTGAGGGAGGCCACCTCACCATAGTCATTCTGTTCACACCTCCTCTAGGTGTGTGAGCACTGTCAATGTCTGTCTACTGGGTCCTGCCCTCAGGAGGGTTTTATGGCTTCTCTAGGAGCTGAGCCACCATGGGTAGGTGGTGAAGAAATGAATCTAAATGCTTAGATATGCCCAGCACATGCTGAGCATGTGTAAGACCGTGGCCATATATAAATGGCTGTGGCAAGGTGGTCTCTGCCCCCAGGAAGGTGCTCAGGGAACTGGAAAAAGGAGGCATGAGTTTACAAAGAGAAGCCATATAGCTGCGGGGGCTGAGGGATTTCATGAGTGTTATAGGCTACCCATTCTAGGTGAGCAGGCACTAGGGTCAGCTTGGTGGCATTAGGCTCAGTACTGCAATAGGTAGCAGTTGGGAGCTTTTACAGCACACTGGCCCCTGTTCTTTGGAGTCCTCACAGACTAGAGAGGGTGATTATAATCCCTTCCACTTTACGAGTGAGGAAACTGGAGCAGGCAGAGGTACAGTCTGTGAGCAACAGAGCTGGGATGTGAATACAGGTCGGGTGGACCAGGTGTACATCTCTCCACTGGGACACAATATCTGGATTTGAAAAAACTCCATTGCTATTGTATGGGCATCCCCTGTCCCAATACCCATCCAGGAGACCATTGGGGACATCCAATGGTATAGTTCCTTGGCCCAGACTCAAATCCAAAGGACGGCCATCTATTTGCTGGATGACAGACAACCTGACATGTGGCTGAGACCATGCTGCATCTTATGTTCCAGGTCATTTTCTGGGGAACAACACTGTGATTGATGTCCTTAGACAAGCTGGACTGGAGGTGGATCACACACCTGCTGGGCAAGCAATCCACAGGTAAGCATCAGGGTGTGTGGTGGCATTTTGGAGCTGGCTCGCCACTGCTGCCTGCCTGCCCACATGCTGTGGTCACTGCCCTGATGACCTTCTCGGGCCTAAGGGTAGAGCTGTGAAACAGACTGCTGTAAGATGGGGTCTTGTGGGAACAGGCTGGACCAGGCATTGTGACTACAGGGTGCTGGCCAGGCTGAGGAGGCTGATATGCAGTCTTGTTAGGATCTCCTGGTGCAGTGGGAATGGGAGAAGAATGCGGCCTTGTAAGATTCCTGGGGTCCAGGTACAAGTGGATTGGGCAAGGGCATAAGTGACTTCAGTTATTTCCTACAAAGTCAATGGACAGCCAGGCCCTGAATGAAGATGGGGCCGTGGGAAGAAGAGGCTACAGTTTGGTTTCTTCCCTGTGTCCATCCCGACTGCATGGCCTTTTTGCTGCCCCACCCACTCATGGTCCTCTGTTTCCTGCCTGTACCTGCTCCACTGCCTCCTCAGGTTGTGCCCCTATCTTCCAACTTTCCTGCCAGGACACTCCCACTCTGCCCACAGAGCCACTCTCCCAACTTCTTCCTGTGTGGGGTTCCTATTCTGCCCCACCCCATCTGTCCCCACCCTGAAATTTTCCCAAGGATGGGGGTCAGCTCTGTCCATATGAGCATCTACAGCACCAGCATCAGGCAATAACTCGGCTGGAGATCTCAGATCTCCTGAAACTGTCAGGTCAGTGACGGGCTCCTCAAACTCAGAGACTCACGCTCTAGCCTTTATGTAGGAACCTTCTAGCCCACAAGGGTAGCCCCATTGTGATTTCAGTCCCTGTACCAAAGTCTGTAGGAGGCTTTCTTAACGTGGTGTTGGCTGCTCACTCTAGGCGCTTCTAACTCATTGTCATAGCCTGGCAAGGCAGGAACTATGACTATTCCTGATGTACTTGGGTCATCTGAGCCTATCATGAATTCACTTGCAGAAGGACATATTTGTATGACAGTCTGGTTCTGTGGCCTCCCTCAACTCCTAACCATTTCTTGTACCCACTCTGGTCACAGGGAGCTCAAGAATGACTGAGACCTTGACCTTCAGAGGAAGTTTTCTTGGGCCCCCAGAGTACAGGCAGCTACATACCATACCCCCTCGTTCCATGTGACTTCTATAAGAACTTAAGAATCTCAGTGTTGGCACTCCATCCCAATCTCCCACCACTTCCCATGAGCTCAGCCAGAAGTTTTGGAGGGGGCTAGAGCAGGTGTATTTCAGGAACAGGGATAAAAGGTAGCCTTGGGGTCAAAGCATTCCTCTAGTTCTGTCCTGTTTCTCACTTCACTCTTCTCCCCACACCCCCAGAAACTTTCCCTTGAAGCTCATTGTGTGTGGCCATGCAGGGTAGGGGAGGCAGGCAGACTTCTCTTCATCTTGGAGAGCAGGCAAGCATTTGGGGAGGAGATCCCCTCCTCTGCCCCCACAGGCTCTTGTGGAGGGCTCCCAGCCTTAACCTCCTGTACAGGGCAATGAAGGAACTGGCAGGGCAGAGGGGGTGGGGATGCTGAGGAGGTAACACAATAAAAGCCATCCTTGGCCACAGGTGCTTCCTGTAGCTATCCTTTCTGACTGTTTTGAATTATCTCCTCAACAGCTGCAGCATGTCCAATAGCCTAGACCCTGGAAGTCTGGAGTTGCCGTGGGGGTTGGGAGAGGATGAGCTGAGCTGATGGCCTTTTTCTCTTCAAAAAGAGAGAAGCCCCTCACCCACTCACTGCTTCAGCGTGAGAGTGGAATGGGAGGACAGGGTGCTTTCAGTTCTGGGTACCACCTCCCTCACAAGCTATTTGCTTGGACACAATTCCTAAAACCACTCCCAACCTCCAGGATCAGACATCCCCAAGGAATTCATTTGGGGCCACAGAAAGCAAAGAACAAAAGGAAGAGTGTGTGCAGGCTGAGAAGCATACCCTACTCTGAGCATGAATTCCACAAACATAACTAAGTGACCCTTGAGTCCTGGCATAGTCAGGTCCTTTCACTTAGTGGCCCACATCAGAAAGGTTTGGTAAGCACCAGGCACTGTGCTGGGTCCTTGCCGCCTTGTGCACACCTATGCCATTCTGATGAAGCAGGGACCAATATTCCTCCTTCTCTTTTCTGTCCAGGTGCTACTCATCTATAATCTGGGCCATGAGTTATAATGTGGGATGCAGGCTGTATCTATCAGCCTTCAGGTTGAGCTCTGGTGACTTAGCCCTGTCCCACCACCACTCAAAAGATGGTCAATAGACATCCAATGCAAAGACAGCTGGATGAATTGATAACGCAAGCAGCTTGGATAGCATCAACTATTCAGTGGCCTGGGCTACTACTACCAAACATTATTCTAAGCCCTTCATCTGTGTTCACCTGTCACCTCACAATGTCCCTGGGGAGGTACAGGCCATCATACCTCCACTTTATGAAACAGAGGCCGTAGGCGCAGTCAAGCTAGATACCTCACCTACAGTCCCTCTGCCAGACATATTTGCTGAGTGAAACCTTGATCAAGATCAAATATGAGCATAGACCTCCTTTTCCAACCAGCCCCTCCATCCCTACGCTCTCATGCCTGCCTGCCTCATGATCATGTTCTCCTCCTCAGCAGTGTGGCCACCTGATATCCTGTGTGTTCCACTCTGTCTTCCACTTCAGGTTTTGAGCTGTAAGGGGGCATCTGTTTGGGTCACTGCTGATACTTAATTTCTAGAAAAATGCTAACAGCAGGGAGTTTGTGGAGATGGAAGAATGAATCAATATTCTGCCTCTATAACAAAAAACAGTTGTCCTGGGTCCCTTCAGCCTGTCCCAGCAGGGGCACTGTGGCGTTTCTCTTGCCCGAAGACATCCTGCCGCATTCCTCTTGCACACATAGCACGCTCACATGCTGTTCTGCTTCACAGTCCTGATGCTGGGAGCCCAGCTCCCCCTCCTGAGGGCACCTCTCCAGCCAGCCCTGCTCCAGCAACTCCAGCTGCTGCAGTCCCAGAAGCAACCTCAGCGACCCCCACCACCCCTCCCGAGGAGGAGGATCCAGTCCTGTCCCCACACCTACTGCTCCCAGACAGCCTTAGCCAGCTGGAGGAGTTCGGAAGGCAGAAGTGGCGAAAGAGACTGAACAAACACCAGCGGCCGAGGCAGTTCAACGACCTCTGGGTCCGAATCGAGGACAGGTGAGCAGGGAAGGGACAGGTCATCTAGGAGCTCACTGTCAGCCTCCGCTAGGGATTAGTGCACTGCCACAAGCCCTGCTCTGAGCAAGGGGGAACAGAGGTGTCAGAGTGTCAGGAAACTTAGCAGCAGACTCCTCACTGACTCCCAAGGATCTCCCTGGTCATCTTTTGGGGTGTATTAAACGTGTTCACATCTGACTTTGGAGGTTTACTCTCAACATTAAGAGCAAGTAGAATTCTCTGCAGTTTAAAAGTAGCATGGGCCTGCAATACTGAGGCAAGCAGATAAGTTCAAGGGCAACCTGGGCAATTAGTAAGAGCCTGTCTCAAAGTAAAAAGTAGAAAGAAGTCTGAGGATGTAGCATTGTGACAGAGTACCCGCCTGACATGATACCCTGTCCTCAACCCCCGTAATTAATTGATGCCAGTAATTAATCAGTTAATTTATTAAAATTAAAGTGGAAGCTTCCTGAGGTGCCACAAACTAAAGTCTGCTATGCCTGGGTTGCACCTGAGTCATGTTTCCAACGGCCTGGAGGTGAAAGCAGGAGCAAACACAGCAGGCTGGATATGTCACAAGGTGTCAAATGTCTGTGCTGTGAAAGTTTGAGCAGTGTCACTGTAGCAGGGAGACTCTAGAGGGGCCCCCACCCCATGAGAGAAAGGAACAGCAGGCAATAGTGGCTGGGGCTCAGAAATATTACTGTGAGCTGTGTTGTAAGCAAGCAGGTACAGAACACATCCTAAGGTGCTGGGATTCCCACACCCTCTTTCCATATGTTCCCCGTCTCCAACACCTCCTGCCTCAGCCAGTGGCCAAGACTCTCCTTGCTCCAGTATTCTGTCTACCCTCCCGCACTCAGTTTCTCTCCAGAGCAATCTCCCTAAGTCAGTGGTGTGGCAGAAATCTCCACATACAGTGAATACTGCCACTAAGAAATGTCTCAGGAAGGGACCAGAGTTCTCCCCATTGTGTTAGAGAGTCCTGGATCTGATGTTTAGGCAGTAGGACCTCAGACCCCAGAGTCCCTGTCTGGATCTTAATGCCATCCAGAATTTTCCTCAGCATACTGGACAGAATCGCCTTGGTGTTTGTTAAATAAGCAAGCCTTCAGTCCCACACAGCCCTCAATGCATGGCAGTCATCAGGGCTGAGGCCTGAGAAGGTGTGTGCTCCAAGATGTTCTAAGTAGCTGTAGGGAGCTCTGGCCCAACTGTGCATTTATGAATGTGAACCAACGTCTGGAGCCAAAGGGCCTGTCCCGGGACACCCGGGGACAGGTACCAGAAACTGACTGGTACCTTCCACTTCCTGGCTCTTCTACAGCCAGGTGGCTGAGCTAGTGACAAAAGATTGATGTAGTCCAGGTCCCACCACAAAGAACATGGCATCCACTATCATAAAAAGACTGCTAATGAGAAGGCATCACCACCCCTGAGCCTTTAGGTGTCAGTGTCGGAGTGCCTCCCATGGGCCACTGGAGAATGTATTTCTGCAGAGAGCTCATCAGCCCTGCCTCCCACTGTAGCTATCTTGGCTGAGACACAACGCACTAAGATTAGGTACCCAGCATGGGCTACCCTGCCTAACCGGGTGCAAGAGCCTAGAGTTTTAGAGAGCTGCATCCTCCAGTAGTGGGCAAGCTTGCAGGCTGCCGGCAGCCCACTGGAAGCTCCAAATAGTCTGATTACTCAAAGTCCTGGCAAATGGAGGAATCTAACTCATGGGCTAACAGGAAGCGAGCCTGTCAGCTCCAGCAATGAGTCGCCAGCCCCTAACTGTATCTGAAAGGGAATTGCAGACAAATGACACTGGGCAGTTTTCTTCTCACAACATGGGATCTGGAATATAGACCCTGGCATCAGAGGAAGAAAGCAGCTTTTCTTTGGAAGAGGGGAGCCTCCTCCACCCCAACAGGTAAAACTGTGGTTTGCTGATGCACCTCCCTCTGCTCAGTCTGGAAGGGAAGGTTCCACCAAAGAGCAGCTCGTTAAAGTTTATCACTGCTTCTTGGGAAAGAGCAGGGCCTGTGCTCCCCAGGAAGCCGAAGTACAAGGAGCAGGCTCCTACACTCCGGGGCCTCTCTCCACCTTCACAGAGTCCCTGAGACCCAGTTTTCTGAGAGGGAGCAAAGGACGAGATGGAGCTCATTTGCAGCCCTTTTGACAAATCATATCTCTTAGAGCTTTGCTTTATTCTGCTTCTTATTTTGTTCCTAAATCCTACTGGAGCTGGCCCTCCACTCAAGCTTCTTCTTAGGCCTCTTCTACCTACGCTCCCACAGCAGGGCCCCTGGGGGTCTTCTGGTCTCTGTTCTTGGCCTTGCACATCTCATTGATCAGTGGCAATTCTGCAACAGTCTCTCTACCCTCCAGGCAGCTCACCGGCCTCAGGGCTCTCACCTCCTTTTCTGCCCTCCACCTCACTGTGTCCTCACCGGACTATGTGCCACCATAGGCTATACCCTGTCTCCTCCACCAAATTGTCCCTGCTTCCTCTGCTTAGGGTGGCATGCCAGCCGGCCTTTGTAACGCTCTCATGGTGCCACTCACACCCACCATGTCACAGTCTTGTCGAGAGTCACAGAAAGCAGGCCTGTTTTGCAGGGAAGGAATCAGATCAGTGAACTTGCTGAGTGATGGAGACTCCGAACTGTCATCCGAGTCTAACTCTACGGTTCATGTTTGCCACACACTCCCCCCTCCCACCGCCATCTAAGTCTCTTCTTAACTTCACCTGGCCAAGCTTTCCTATCTTCCCTAGCCACTCATGGGAGCCCTTTTCTTGCCACCATTGCCCACATTACATTTCTTTGCCTTTGTTTCTAAGCCGGGGAATCCTGGGCACAGATCTGGTTTGGACTGCTCCAGGTCACCTAAGGCCTCACTAGCAGTGGGGAGGAGCGTCTTGGACTGTACACTTGAGCCTAA
This sequence comes from Lophiomys imhausi, assembly GCA_907164525.1. Classification (NCBI taxonomy): domain Eukaryota; kingdom Metazoa; phylum Chordata; class Mammalia; order Rodentia; family Muridae; genus Lophiomys; species Lophiomys imhausi. The sequence goes on from CAJQZJ010005020.1 coordinate 11,910,459, forward strand.
GGAGGAAGGAACCAGGGATTCGGGCTATGGCTACGAGTGCCTGGCTGGGACACCACCTGCAGCAGGCTGGCCTCCCTTTGCCCCTCATTACCCCGAGATGTAAACACAGTGGAGGAAGTTTAGAGTAGCAGCAGCCTGTGGCAGGATGATTTATGGGGACCCATGGAAAGGGCTGAGTGTGTCCAGAAATGGATGCATGGCAGTGGAGCAGGAGTCCCTTACTTCTGAGCACCAGGTAGAGACAGGCAGCAGGGAAAGGTGTGACCAGGGAAAGCCAGAACAGAGACCATCCCTGTAAAGCACAGGCCTGTGGCAATCCTAGAGTGAATCATCTGCTCCATTGGGGCCTTGGCTAGTTTCTGAACTTTATGTCAACTCTCATTCTGCATGTCCTCAAGACCTTAAATCCTGAGGGGTGTGTGTGTGTGTGTGTGTGTGTGTGTGTGTGTGTGTGTGTGTATGTGTGTGTATGTGTGTGTATGTGTGTGTATGTGTGTATGTGTGTGTGTATGTGTGTGGGTGTATGTGTATGTGTATGTGTATGTGTGTGTGTATGTGTGAGTGTGTGAGTGTGAGAGGGAGGGAGGGGTGTGTGGGGAGGGGGAAGGAGGGGGAGAAATAAGCAGGCACAGTGACTGGCACATTTGAGCTGGAAGCATGTTGAAGATGCACAGCTATAGAGAGGAAAGCGCCTTCTGATTGCTGGGCATCAGCCAAAGCCAGGCCCAGTATGTGACAGTCACAGAACTTTGGTGAGTGCCACTAGGCAAGTACAGGCCATCCAGGTTCCACATGTCAAAGCCCTCAAAGATGTGAGGGAACACAAGTACTCCTCCAGAAGGGATCTGCATACCTCCTGTCCACTGCCCTTCCTGCTCAAGGTATCCCTCATTCTTCACCATGTGAGGTGGTTCATGGTAGCTAAAGTGTCCCTGTGAGGCCAGAATCCCACATGAAGTGGCTGGTACCCTATGAGGATTGGAGAATGAAGTCATTCATATATGTGTGTGTGTGTCTGTGTGTATGTATGTATGTAGTGTGTATGCATGTAGTTAGTGTGTATGCATGTAGTGTGTATGTAGAATGTATGTATGTATGTACTCGGAAAGAATCAGGCAGAGTAGTGTTGCAATTCCACTCCACAGGGCTTTGACAGTAAGAACATGTCTATCAAGCCAACATCGCCTCAGAGATGACCCTAGAGTAGCTGCTGCTAATGTTGTTACTTCCAGAGTCTCTGGTCTGGAGTGTCTCAGTCTCATCCTGTCCAGCAGGCTGCTACCCGAGGCCTTCAGTGTATCTTAGGCTTAAGCCATCAATGAGCCATTGCAATGGTGGGGGCTGTGAAACACCACCCCCAGTTTAGCAAAGACATGTTGGGTACCGACCTGTCACCCATACTGATGATTAGTACTGGTGGGAGACAGTGATAGATGGCTCCCAAGATAGTGTCACTGAAAAGGAATTAGAGCCTCAACTCTATAAGACCCTGGCTATTGCAATCTATGAGCCCATTTTTCTCCTCAGGATGGAAAGCTCCTTCCACTGCTGGCCCACTATGGCGCTATTAGAAAGCATCAGATGGTTAGCCCACAATCTGCAAGGTTGAGGGAAGAGTGCAGGCATTCCTGGGGAAGGAGATCATGGCACAAGATGTGAAGGTTGACAGGCCCAGGTACTGGGTGGAGGCAGGGAAGAAGCGGCACACAGGCTGAGCAAGTTGGATTGTTGCCTGCATCTGATTTCTTCACCCAAAGTCATCAAAGTCCAGTTGAGAATCACAAGTTCTTCTCCAACTGACTACATGGAGGATCCTATCATACAAGCCCTGCATTCTCCTAGGGTGGTGCCTCCTGCATCTGCCTGAGGGTCTCTAAGGAAGTAACTGAAAGGTGGTCCTCTTCACCGCCACCCTCCATCATGTTCCCGAGACTCTACTCAAGCAATAAAAAACTCCAGGCTTTGGTGAGGGGG
>CAJQZJ010005020.1:11913692-11924269 GCA_907164525.1 Lophiomys imhausi
CGTGTGTGTGTGTGCGTGCGTGCGTGTGTGTGTGTGTGTGTGTGTGTGTGTGTGTGTGTGTAGAGGCTGAGATAATGACCACTGCTGGGCAGAGGCATTAATTTCCTCCAGGGGCTGCAACCAGCATGGCCTCAGTCTGACCCTGGAACGTGCACATCAGTGTTCGAGGTCTTCCCAGGAGATGCTCACAGCTCTTGATGCAGGGGCAGATGGTTCCAATGTATCTCACCTTGTTAAGAATCCTCGTCTCCTTCAAGCTCAGTAGAAACAGAAATATGGCATAGGAATATCATGAGTATGATGACTGCTGTACTCATAAATACACTGTAAATGAGGGATGTTGTTAGTTGAAGAGGCATAGATAGTGAACATTAATATTGATTGATTTATTTATAAACCCAAAGCCTTCTCTCACAACTCCCAGGGCCAGGCCCTGTTCTATGACTCCTCAGATAGAAAGCTGTTCTTCAGCTCTCAGTCAACATATGCCCACCATGACAGTGAGGTTAGTGGGAAGTGGATAGTGTTGTACATGAGCCTTTGCTCTTCAAGGTAGCAGGGCAGGTCATAGGCCTTGAGGGGCGAGAGAGTGAGGCAGGTCTCTAGAGGTGAGCAGAGCAATAAGAGCAAGAAAGTGGGTATGATGGGGATGAGGCACAGTAATCCAGCCCAGCGTAGTGAGCTCGTGACAGGTCCCATGCCATGCCAGCAGGAAACAAAGCCCACTGGGTTCTGTGAGCTAAAATGTGCTGTGGAAGCCCCACCCCCTGCCTCACCCCTGATTTACACACACACTCTATAGGAGCACCAGGCCTGTATCTCTCAGAGAGACAACAGTCTTTCTTCTTCTGCCCCATGAGTGTACAAACCAACTCTGCCCAGAATGGCTACCAGGTGGCCTCTTTGAGTGCTCCCGCCCTGCTGAAAAGGGATGGTAAGACCCATTTCAAAGAGTTATTGTGAAGATGGAAATCTTGTTTGAACAGCTGGTATGGGGGGTGCTCCTCCCATGGTAGATAGGATGATGTGGTGTGTTTGTGTGTGTGTGTGTGTGTGTGTGTGTGTGTGTGTGTGTGTGTTCTGCCTCCTTCAGCAACCTTGGAGGGTACCACAAGGGGTAGAGCATTTGTAACCAAGTGGAAGCTATACTCTGAGGACCCCAGAGCTATCTTCTCCATGACTTTGCAATTGTTTCTGCCTGGGACCCACCATCATGATAGGTCACAGGTGGTCCCAGCCTGTCCTGGGAGGTCTACTGAGCCAGCTGTGGGGTTCTAGACTGTTCCTCTTCCCTAAGATATCTGCTAAAGACAGAGCTGAACTCCAGGCTCTCTTCCTAGGAGGAGACTGCTGACAGTCATTGTGTTTCCTCCTTCCAGCACCACTGTCTCACCACCTCCACTACACCTCCAGCCTACCCCCAGCTCCGGGACCACCAAGCCCTTTGTCAAGTCCTCACACCAACTCCAGCAACAGGACCCTGTGGGGCCTACCAGCAGCTCAGCGCTTACCCTGGGCCTCCCTCCTGCCATGGCCGCCACCATTGTCACTCCCTTCCTACTACACACCCTCGGGCCTTCCTGACCTCGACCACCCTTGCAGAGAAGCCACAGGAGTCTATGGCCACTCCCACCCTCTGACACCACCTCAGAGGGTGCTGACACCTCAAGGCAGTTCACACAGGACATGGACCTTAGAACACTAGAGCTTTATTGTACCCAAGTTACATCTTCTTTTTTGTAGAAGGTCTTAATTTCCCATAGTGCTATGGGGCTCTTCTGTAAAATATGTGTCCATATTAAAAGAGAAAATGTATTTATTCTATCGATAAAACTATTTTTATGTAGCCTATGTTATAGTCCCTGAATTAGCCCCAAAACCAACCCAGGGAAGGAGCCCAGGTTCCCATGACCTCTGTGATCTGTGTGGACCATGGCTTTGAATTGTCCTCAAGCCTCCTAGTCAGGCTTGGCTTCCATAGGTACCTCTGAGGGCAGGCTGAAAGGCAGCCCAGCTCTTGTGAAGCTGGATTTCAGAGCCAGAGAGGTATGGTGACCAACCATCCTCCCCATCCCTGGATGTGTCCAGGCCCCCCAGAGGGACAATTTAAGAAAAATAAGAATGCTGCTATTTTGATGTACTGAGTGTCTGTGGACTGGACCTCCGGAGCTCCTGATGAGTTTCTATATCCAAGTGGGAGATTGGTGCTGAGGGAGGTGAACCCAGTCCTGTGGTCAGATGGCTACACTGAGACCCAAAAAATGAGTAGGGTTACCCAAGGTCACAAAGCAAGTGGATGAGCTGTGTTCCAGTGGCACTGGTCCAGCTTCCATTCAAAAGGGCCTGGTAAAACCACAGTTGAGTGAAGTGAGCTGGGCACAGGACAGCTTCGGGAGTAATGGAGCACACGGGCCACCAATTGCAATTTAAAAAAAATTGCAAAGAGGGCTGCAGAAGCCTGCAGCAGGATGTGCTCTCTGAGCACTCCTGTCTTCATAGATCCTCACACTAGTGCTGTGAGATGTGATGACCCCGTTTTGATAAGACTGAACCCCCCAAAAAGTAAAAAAGATTCACCCACAGTTTACCCCCACTGCCCAGCTCAGTGCGATACAAAAACTGTCCTTGTCTCATGGACTGTGTTCTACTCCTGTTCTTTCTGCCTGGAGAAGCACCAGGGGAGGCAGATTTCCCAAACTGGAACCCTCCTAGGCTTCCCATGGCAGACAAGGAGGCCTTTTCACCAGCTCCCCCTGCTGGTTCCTACAGCCAGGGGGCTCTGGCAGGATGATCAGCCAGTGTGGCCAGGCGGGGAGTTGAGACAGAGAGACTTACACATTTGTTCCTAGGGGCTGACTGGGGACATGGTGGGCCAAAGTGGGCTGAATCTCAGCTCTAAGCTCAAAGCTGGACTTCGGGCTTATTAGTTATTTAAGGAGTCCCAGATCCTGAGAGCAGGAAAGAGCCCTCGCCTATCAGCAAGAGTAAGAGAAACGCTAATATCCAGATAGAGGAGCAACTTCTCCAAGGTGGCACACCTGGGGCAGGCATGTTGACTCCAGTCCTGTTTTCTCGCCTCGCTGCACATGGGTTTCCCTGGCAGGCTCGATGGCGCCTGATTGACGGCAGCACTGCCATGCCCAGGTTGGCAGACATTTCCCTTCTGGGATGGCAGGACTCTGGGCAACTCATTGGCTACTCAGGGGTCCCATGGGCATCCTGGCAGGCAGCAGAATTCTTTCCAGCTCTGCCCCAGTGGACAGGCTTAAGCCTGAGACCTGGCAAGATTCTAGAACTCTGTTTCACAGGGTCCTGCCAGCCCCATGGGCACCACACTGTAAACTGAACTTGACCTCAACAACGACTGGAGTCAGTTTATCCTTGGCAAAGAAATGTGACTTCCTATTGCAGAGCGGGAAGGGGCTTAGCTAACTTTTAAAGCAGGCTCTGAAGTTAGACATCAAACGGATTGTGCAGAGCGCTATTGGGATGAGATAAGTGTAAAGGAATTGGAAACACACAGGCCAGATTCCCCTGTTTGGGGCAGAGTATGGCATGAGAGGTATGGAGATCAAGCTTGAGGTTAATTAAAGATGAAGCATTTAGGGAAACAGTCCAGGCACCTGACCGTGTGCCCAGACCTGTGCCAGGCATAGGGCCAAGATGGTGAATTAATTCAGCATGTAATCATTGGGAAAGCACAGTGCCAGGGCTATACACATGGGCTGAATTGTACCCACCCTTCTGGGCCCAGAAGATGGGACAAGTGGGGCCATCCTGGGTTACTGCTTCCCCCAGTCCCAACATCAGGCCCCTTGTCTTTCTAGACCCCCTTCTTAAGGAAGATTGGAAGGGAAGGAAGTGTTCCAAGCTCTCTTCCTCAGCCACACTTCAAAGTTTTTAAAGATAATGTGCCATGCTTAGTAGCACATGTCTGTAGTGACCGTACTTGGGAGCCTGAGGCAACAGCCTCTTAAGTTTGAGGCCCAAACTGGGACATGAGTGAGTTCTAGAACAGCTTGAGCTACGCTTTTTCATACTTTGTTTGAAAAAATGGTGGAAGTAATGGCAGGAGGGAGGGGGGGGGGAGGAGCAAGGAAGGAAGGAAGGAAGGAAGGAAGGAAGGAAGGAAGGAAGGAAGGAAAGGCAGGCTAGGCTAACAGATCAACAAATTTCCAGGTTGGTGTGGGCTTAGAAAAGAGAGCTATTGTTGGTCAGACATCTAAGGCCAAAGTCTCCTGGCCTCTGGAGATCTCTACCAAGCCAGGGTTTAAGCAAGTAGCAAACTCTACTTGCTGGCCTACATCCTAAGAGACATTGGGCACAAAAAATAGAATGTATGGCTGTGCCACTTAAACTCCTCATCCAGGTCTGGAAACACACCAGTAGTCCATCAGCAGTTTCTCAGACTTCGTGTTCTGACTCATAAAACACAGAGCCCTGTTCTCTTGAGAGTCCCATGAGTATTTTTGGGACTTTCATTTTGACTCTGAAGCAGACAGAAAGATGGAAGGCCTGAGGCCTAGCAGATCAAGGGACCAGCACATGTTGAAGGTGAAACATTCAGGGAGGTACAAGTGCTAATCCCCAGGGTCAAAGATAGAGTCTGCAATGTGTGGATTAACAACGACTCAAAACACTCTTCTCACACTGAAAGACCCATGTACACCCTCCTCACATGGAGTGCAGTCACCTGCTACTTCCTGGCCTCATCTAGACTTGAGCAAGCCTGGGAGCTCAGGTACTTTCTCCCATCACTCAGCCAGTGCCATTGTCACAACAGATCCCAAAGAAGAGAACTGCTACCAAAGAGAGTTCTTTAAAGAAAAGATATTGTATGCAGCAATTGTAGCTTTAATGACATCCTAGGTGCAAAAAAAAAGAACTAGGGCAGCAACAACTGTAAGATAAGCACCAGGCCATCTACTTGGCATTTACAACCTTCCATGACCTGGCTCTGCTGATCGTGCTAGTCATGTCTCATCCCTCCCATCCTGGGCCTGACAGATGAAATCGTATTTGATATTTCTAGAATAGACATAGTATTTTGTACATGTTGCTCACCAAAGGAAGCTCTCTTCCCTTCCTCCAACCATTTAGCCCATGGGGATAACCCAGGTGACACTTGCTCCAGGAGACTTTGTGCATTCCCAGTACCCATTACCGTACCCACAATCCAGAGTTAAGGCTGTTTAGATATGAATTTGCTCCCTGTTGGGAATACAAACAACTCGATGCGTGGGTCATGTGTCAGTTTTTTTATGTCCTTCAACACAAAGGTGATACTCTACAGCCACACTGAGAGGAACAAGAGAGGAAAGGAAGCAGAACAGAGAGGAAGAAGAGGACAGGGCTAGGAAAGGCAAAAGACAGCCTTGGCTCTCTATTTGGGACAACATTCAACCCCCTAGCTGGTAAAAGACAGCACCTGAGGGCAGAGCTCTCTAGGCGGAGGTAGAGGCATGGTATGCAAGCCCAAGGCCCACTGGCAAAAGATGTGGTAGCCAGCTGGAAGTCTTGGCAAATCACCGGTGTAAATGACATGAAGGTGCCCCCTGGCTCTGGAAGGCTTGGTTTCTTTAAACATTGTTATTTTTCCAAAAATTCATCTAGGCAGCCAAAAATATCACCCTGGCTGGGTGTCTGGGCCAGTAAAATCAGTCAAGCCTGTCTACACCCTTCCCCCATTCTTCCCCAGCCCAGCCAGGCTGGCCCTGAACTAGCAAAAACTCCTGCTGCCCTTGGACAGGGAACCTCTTGGAGAGATGGCTGGATTGAAACTGCCCATGGCTCCAGCCTAGACCCACATCTTTGTGTGTGTGCAACCCTGGGGAAGAGAAACTGGGACTTATAAAGGCCCTTTCTAGCCCTGTTCAGGGAATGTCAACTCCTTACCTCCTGTCTCCAAAGGCAGACAGGGGTCTTCCCCTCTGGAGGTGGCCTGAATCTCCCCTTTGCTTGCTGACCTTGGGTGAGCCCCTACTCCTCTTTGAGTCTCTGTTTCCTCATAGACCATAGGGAGAGTTTCTTGGGGCCAGGAGGTGAATTTTATGTATAATCTTGAGTCTCCTTGAAGGTGAGGTTCCATCACTCCCCAGCCCAGCTTTCCATGTCGGTCCCCACAGGCCGCCATGATGGGAGCACGTGACAGACAAGAACGCATAACTTAAAGGCTCACTCCATCCTAAGACCTGCCTTGGGGAATGTGGTTTTCAGTAGGATCCAAGTCATGGTGCCTGGTGTGAGAGACCAAAGGCTCTTAGGCTGGAGTCTCTCCAGTTGCCAGGCTGGGTAGGCGTGGCTCTCTGCTAAAGAGGGAGGGTGCCTGTAACCTTTGCCCAGTTCTGAGTCTCAGATTTGTTGGGCATCCATCCCACTGTGCCGCACTGTTCCAAGCTGGCTTCAGCTCTCAAAATACTTGTGGTGGTCTTTATCACCTCTTCCCTCACGCCGCCCCCCCCGCACCCCATGAATTGCCATGAAGAGTTCTTTAAGAGTATAATAGAAGACAAAGACAGATGCTATTAATGTTATTTTGCCAAAACTATTTTTGTAGCATAATATATTAATAAAAGATATTATGAACTTGACCCTGGTGTTTCTGTTTACTTCTCCCTTCTCCTTCTGCAGGGAACATTTGGGGGATTACCTGGCCTGTGAGGGTCAGGGCCTGTGATAGTGGCACTGAAGATGTGAATCCTCCGTTTTCCATGTACAGAATTGGGTGTGGGTTGAAGGAGGGGATTGAGCAGGGACCTTGTGGGTGCAGAGGACCAGCCCCAAGGGAGGTGGGTATGAGCCTTGCCAGGCAAAGGGAGCTGCCTGTGGTTTGGAGCAGAAATTGTGCAGCTGTGTTGCAAACCACTGGGACCTGGGCTTTGCTGGAGGAACCATCCTTCTGCTAGCTTCCTCTCTCACCAGGGTTGTTACTGCTTCCTACTACTTTCTACAGGTCTACTGGGAAATTGCTGCCAGCCACACCCATGTCCCTTAGTCTACTCTCTCCCCTGCAGCCAAAGTGAGCTCAGAAAACCACAAAAATGGCCCTGTCTCCCCCTGCTTTGAATGCTCTTCAGTGTCTTCCCAGTATTGTTGGCAAAAGACATCCAAGACCCAGTAAGACCCAGTCCCTGCTTAACATTTCCATCAAGAAAACCATTTCTCTGCAGTCCCTCTCCTAGGATGCAACACTCCACAGCCAGTGCCTGTGGCTTGTGCTGACTGGCACCATTCACCTTGTCTTAGCTCATGCTGTTGCCGGTGTTGCCAGGCTCCAGGCATCTTTGTGTCTTACCCACTGATCCTTGGATCCCTGTGCATCCTACATGACCCAGCTCTAGCAGTGTCTGCCCCAAGAAACTTTCCAGTACCAGACACCTAGCTGGTCACTTGTTACCACGGCTCTCTTTACGTCACGGACTGCTGGACTGAGATGGTTGACATATTCTGCCGTCTTCTTGGCTCCCAGCACATGCATCTCTGTGGAGTCACCTCCAAGCACAGTGACTGATAGCTGCCACATAGATACTGTCTGTAGTGAGTGCTTGTGATGGAGTCTGTGAAAAAACGAAAGAAGAGGCAGGTGGATGGGTATCCAGCAAGACACCTTGAACCTTTTCTGCCACATCACATGGAAGCATCAAGTGTCAGCTCCTAAGATCTTCAGTGCTAACCAGAGGAAGTCCCTAGAACTTGGGGACAAAGGATACATCCGCTCAAAAGTTGGAAGCCACGGGCTAGAGACTTAGCTCAGTAACGTGCTTACCATTCAGGCATGAGGACCTAAGTCCACCCCTGGAGCCTATGCTATGCTTTGCTTTGTTTTGTTTTTAAAAGCCAGGCATGGTGGTACACATCTGTAATCCTAGTGCTGAGAAGGTAAGGAAAGACGACAGGTCCCCAGGCTTGTGGAGCTCCAAGCCAATAAATACCAAAAGGGTGGGCCCATTTCTAGACATGGATGTTAACACTACAGCTAGCATATCAGAAAAATGTTCAAAGCGTCTCATTCTAGAATCTTTCCATCCATAGAACTTCTACACTCCACTGTAAAGATGAAGTAGCTACATTACATGACTGTTTACACAGTGTGTCAGGCCCAGAACCCACGGTCAGGCCCCAAGTCAGTCTCTTCACTTTCATTCTGCTATTCGGAGGTGAGTGGGCCATGGCTATGAAATGGGCAGGGCGAGTGTTGACACCCACACTCCACAGACCAGATGGGTGAAATCAGAATCCCATGAGGCCAAACATGTACTGGAATCCACCCAGGATTTTGTTGTGTCTGACAACTGGATGGAGAAGCTCCAAAGAAGAAGCCCTGTCCTGTTCCCAGCCCCTCTGAAGTTTTCTGGGGATAACGTCAGTGGTGTGAGGATTCTGGTTCCTGTTATGGGCCCAACTGTGCTCTCCCCCCCCCCACACACACACGCATACACCCTCTCTGGGAGCCTTGTTCCTCAGTTCAAGTACTCCCAGAAGAAAACTGTGACTCAGAAGTGGGACATGATGGAACAGGTAACTAAGAAGAAAAAGGACTCCTCCAGGCACCTGCCATACTGCTCTCTACATGGTGATCGCCACCTTGGCAACAGGTGACAAGAGGGGACACCATGCCAAGTGTGTGTACCTAATGTGCTGTAGGCTTTGCTCTCCCTACCAGGAAGCCCTGGCCAGACCCTAGAGTAGAGTATGTCACCACGGCCACCCATCTCTGTAATGCAGCTCTAGGCAGGAGATGATTCTGTACTGCTATTAATAAGTTTGCAACTTACCCATGGAGGAATCTCAGGAAGGTGGGTTTCAACTCAGTGAGGTGGAGACCTTCCTAGGACCCATGCCCACTGGGAAATAGTTACCCAGCAGAGAGAGTGTGTGAATAGGGGCTAGGAACTCTCTATGGAGAAGGGAGCTCTACCTCAGGCTGTCTCTGTTCTCTCCCTTCCCTCCCTCTGTCTATCCCCTGCCACCTGATGTCTTACCCTTGTACCCATACTCCTTCTCCAGCATGTCAAGTCCTTTGGGGCCCATCCCTTCCTGTATCTCAGAACAGGTGAGATTTGATAATCTATCCTAGTGCTACCTTCAGATGGTGTCCTATAGCAAATGGCCTCTTGGAATGAAGTCAACAGATCCTGATTTTCAGTCCTAGCTGGGCCTTGGTCTGCTTCATGGCTTCAGGGAAGTTCTGCTTATCTCTGGGTGGGTCAAATCATATTTACAAAATCTTTTTCAGAAAGAACACCATCTCTGTAAGACTGTCTTTACGATGATTTGGGTTTGGAAGAAAAATAGCTTCTCCCATCTCTAAGGAGATGGAAAGAAGACATTCTGTATGACCAGCAAGATAATTTCTGTTTCTTTATGACAAAGAGAAAACTGAAGAGGCAAAATGAAGAGCATTGTGATAGTCAGCTTTCTGTTGCTATAACAAATACCTGAGATAAATCAGATTATAAAGTAAAAAGGTTTATTTTGGTTCACAGTTTTGGAGGCTCCAGTCCATTCTGCTGCTTTGAGCCTGTGGTGTGACTGCCATCACAGCAGAAGCACAGAGCTGCTCCCCTCATGAATGGGAAGCAAGAAGTAGAAAACAAAGCCAGACCTAATGGCTCCCCTTTAGAGGCCCAGAGGTCTCTTATCAGGCTCCACTTTTCAAATCCTAACTACCTTCCAACACAGCTAGGAACCAAGTCTTTAACATGTGGGACTTTGGGAGACACTTAAGAACTAAACTACAGAAAAACTCAAGGAATGAAGATGAAGAGAGACCTGAGAGAAACAAAGGACCTCTCTTTCATGGGAAGCAAGTCTGCAAGCAGCTATTCCCATAAGTGAACCCCATGGCCCTGCCTCTCCAGTAGGTTCCACAGCCAGTGAAGAATCCAGTGGACAAGGGGCGGATTTGGATGATCAAATAAATATACATGGGGAGGCCAAGTGGCAAGTTCTGGGACACAGATGGGTTGGGAAGGGTTGGGATGCAAGAGGATGTTTGCCAGCTGCTACGAGTAGCAACAGACCAGCCATATCTGGGCTGTGGGTAGACAGTATGGAAGGTTGGACCCACTACCCAAGGGAGCTAAGGGAGACAGGAGGCTTCAGGGTGTGCTAATCCCAGCTAGAGCCCTCCTCCCTCTGCGCTGGAGACACTAGTGCAGGCAGAAATCAACCAGAATAAATAGGATAGTCTCAGCATGACTCCAGCTGATAGTCACACATCTATCAACCCAGGCAAGCAGGCAGGCCACTGTTTTATGACCCTGTAAAATAAAATTATTTTCAGAAATTCCTTTTTATGTTGATTGTTTGTGGGGTTAGGAAGCAGTTCTTCTGTACCTCCCTCTTCTGTGTGTGTGTTAGTGTATGTGTGCATGTGTGTGTGCACTATGTAGTGTGTGTGAGAGATATGTGTGTATATAGTATATGATATGTGTGTGTGTATTGTGTGATATATGTGTGATGTGGTGTCGGTGTGTAATGTATCTGTGTGTGGATGTAGTGTGGTGTGTGTGATGTATTTGTGAGTGATGTGTGTGTATATATGATGTGTTTGTGTTTGTGATATGTGTGTGTGC
>CAJQZJ010005020.1:11924279-11971311 GCA_907164525.1 Lophiomys imhausi
GTGTGTGGGGTGTGTGTGATGCATGTGTGTGGGGTAAGTGTGTGTGTGTGTATGGTCTTTTCCTCTTTTTTCATTTCTTTCTCCCTGAGCAGTCACAAATAAAGAGGAATAGCATTTTCAACCTGAAAATCAAGTTCCTAACAAAGAAGATTGGAGCATCGTAGAAACTCCTAGTACCCCTTCTAGGCTTCCATTAACCTCCTGTCCCCTTGTAATGGTGGCAGGAGAAGACTGGGTGCGTAGTGTCATGCAAGCAAGACTTTGACCAAGGTCTGGGAAAGAGAATGCATGTGATTCGAATAACAGGGGACAGACACACTTGGGGGGGGGGGGAGGAAGCAAAGGCAAGGAGATAGAGTGCTAGAGAGAAGGAGGAAAAGAAAGAAACCATGAACGGGGCCTGGTTTGGGAAAACAGAAAGAAATGAACCTAAGGGAGGGTCGAATAAGGAGACTGGACCACTAACCACTGCAGTGTGAAGAAAGGAGTAGAGTAGAGAAGGGTCTCTGTGGCAGGATGAATGTCACTCAGCACAGATTGGTGCTGGACCAGCGGCTGGACATGGCCTGGAGATAGAACTTCTTTGACAGAAGCCTCCTCTCCCCAGGGAGACTTGAAATAAACCATTTCCAGGACCAGCCAGACTTCCCAGTCTTTGACAGGACAGGCTCTCCCTTCATCCTGCCCTAAGATCCTCTAGGTTCAGTCAGTCTTGGGCTTGTCACTAGGGGCTCTGGGTCCTGGGCCTCAATTTCCCTTCTAGTTCTATAATGGGATAATAAAAGTACTTCAGTGGTAAGCATTTAGTGAGATGGTGGATGGAAGACACCTTGGGAACAGGCTTGCTGGACCAGTTTAACTGTTGTTGTTCCCTGTGGCCACCACACACCTGCAGCAGAGGTCAGGAAGGAGCTCAGCTGAGGCTTCTGGAATATTCTGCGTGCGGAGTGCAGGGCTGCCAGTAGCAACAGAGCGCCTGTGCCAGTGCAGCTGAGCTAGGAGTCAGAGTCTCTGGGACACTACTCTGTGGGCAGCCAGGGACCACAGAGAATTGGTGTGGTACAAGTAAAGCTGATGTCCTAGGGCCAGGCTCATCCTTACACTGAGCCTCAGCGTTCACACCTTTACATTGGGAAAATATAACCAGAGCCCAGAGTTGCCCAGAAAGTAGAGTAGGTACCCCTGTGCTTTGGAAAGGTGAGGAATGAAGCCCATTGCTGCTGGTGTCAGGATGAGCAGGATGAGGGGGAGAAGAGGGGAGAAGGGTATTTGCTAGGCTTCCTGCCTTAGGCCTGGTCACAGAGACAGAATGACCCATATATCCCAAAGACCTTTCCAGTGCCCCCATTGGGGTCCCCAAGAGGAATGTATCTGCCAAGTCCTTTCAACTCAATCACCCCACATCAGCCACACCCCACAGGCGTAAAGCCTGTCTTTGAAGGTGTTTAGGCTGAGAAGTGGCATTGGCTCCCCTACATTCAGCAGCTGCCATCAGAGGGCAACACTATTTAGGCTGTGACCTTGAGTTCTAAACAGGGGACCTGCAGGAGCAAGGCTAGAAAGTGGGGTGTGCAGAGGAAGGTTGACTCAGGCCCCTAATTGCACAGAGAATGGCCAGTGAGGAGGAAGTACACCTGTGAGCTGTGCACATCTGGAGTGTGGGAAATAGTTCCAAGGCCCTTAGGCACCTCTTCCCACCTTGGCACACTGTGGCTCGCCTAAATACAGGGAGAGCAGTGGGCCAAGTTCTCCTGTTCTCCTCAGTTTCACACACCTGCTCCCCAGAACCTGAGGCAATGGAGTACCAAGCTCCATGTTGGGAGCACATAGCTATGTTCAGAGGAGCTCATTTATACCACGGAGATTGTGTGGCAGCACTGCTCCCAGCCAAAGAAATGCCACCTGCGTTCCCAGAGGCTGCCACCGAGTCCGGGTGCAAACAGTGCTGTGCGTATCTCCTATGAGTACCTCTTGCCTCAAGGGCTAGTTGGTCCTCAGGGAGCAGGGACTGTGGAGTGTGCACTGTGTCCTCTGCCTGCTTGCTGTCCACCACCTAAGGGGTCACTCCCTAGGCCTCTATAGCCTCCCAGGTAAGATCTCAAACCATGTGTCCCATCTCTTCCTATATTGCAGACTCTGGACACATAGAGCTACTGGGGCTCCCTGAGCACACTTCTGGTTCCCAGCTTCATCTTCCAGTCCCACTGCCCCCTCCAGCTTGCTGCCCATTCTCCATATTTCCAAACTGAATGTTTTCTTCCTGATGCTCAAGACCTAGCCAAATTTCTACCTCCTCGTTAGGAGTCTGCCCTGGCCCTGCCCTCACACTTAATGTGTCTTTGGAAGTCCCAGAATGTTCTACACAACCAGCCTCAGGATATGCTTTTCTGTCATCCAACCATCAAAGTGTTGATTTTGTTTTATAAGGCAAAGCTCAGGTCTTATTCATGTTTGTGTTCCCTCAGTGACCAGCGAGTCTTTAGAACAAGGAACACATTTATTTTATCCACTTTAAACCTGAGATGAAGCACCGTCCAGTATGAGTGTTAAATTATTTTCATCAAAAGAAAATCAGTGGCTAGAGTTGTAGGTCGGTGGTAAAGCACTTAGCATGTACAAGACCATGGGTTCTATCCCACCAAAAATAAGCAAATAAATAAATAAATACATGCATACATAAATAGCAATACCAAAAAACAAACAAACAAACAAAAAACAAATGGAGGCAGTCACCCATCTTCATCTGTTGGTTAGCTTCTAAATATGCTTTTCCTCAGGGGTTGCACCTCCACCCACAGGTACCACGGACTACATGGAATTGGGGCATATAGTTGTTGGGGGCATAGGAGTTGTGGCTGTGGATCAAGGATGTTTGGTAACTTGTAGAGAGACTCCTACAAAGAGTTGCTACATTGTCACAACACCATCACTCCACCACCACCCCAGCCCTGCCATCCAGCCTTGACAAACATTCTTAGAAAAGTCCGATTGTAATTATCTGAGCCTAGAGTGTAAATCCATTTCAGATAAACACAGAGTGTGTATTTGCTAAGTTTTGATGCACACTGGTGCTTACAGGAAAGCAATACTATCATCCATATGGGAAAGAGGCTGGTCTGAGGCTTTGTTCCAAACTTTACCAAGATTGCACCCATTTGCAAATGCCAGCACTTCCAACACTGCCCTACAGAGGTTATGACAGTGTGAGATCCACATGTACCTGCCTCCCACTCCCCTCCCCCTGTACTTTATCTGTCACAATGACAACAGACAGGTGCACACTTTTGTCTGTGCCAACTCCACAAGTGATGTTGGCCACATGCATTAACAAACCAAGTCACATATCAGTTTATTTCAAACCATTTTCTTTCTATTTCTTTTTCCTTATAGCTAAGGCATTCAGTTTAGTTTGCTTTTATAATCACTGCACCTAATACTGCCCTTAAGTTTTATTTTCCACAATAGGGAGGGCATTCTAAAATTTTTTCACTGACATAAGACATCGATTCTGAAAGTCTGAAGGACAGCCACTGCTCAGCACATCTCAGCTTTCAGAAATGACCTCGCGAGTGTTTGTGTCTGGAACCAATGTGTATTTGCCCTGCTTTCCTGTGGCTGTCACTGCATGGTCATCCTAAAAAAAGCAGTAGTTTGCTCCCAGAGAAGGAAGTCTCAGTCTGTGCAGCTAAGAAAATGAAGGCTGCCTTTACAGGGCCAGGATGGTGAACAGCCAAGATACCACTCTGGAGAGCTTTGTACCTGCAAAAGTGATAGGAGTGTGCATTATAGTGGCCCTTGAAAGAGACAAAACAGGTGCCCTGCACCACCAGAATCCTTACAACTTCACTCAAAGACTCCAAAGCGCTAGTTCGGGCCCCAGCGGAGTTTCCAGTTCTGCTTTGCCAGCAACTTCATAAAGAACATCAGGACTGAGACTTGGTTTCCACCCAGGAAAAATGCAGGATTGGAGTGGATACCTACAAAGCGTTGTCTAGTTTTAATGGGCTGGGATTCTTTCTCTACTCTCTACTCTTAATTCAACTGCCAGATTTTGAAGTCATGTCTTCCTTAAAAAAAAAAAAAATGTTTGTATCAAAGGTGAAATCCTAGCAGCTAACTGTCACCTGCAGGAGCTTTCTGCCTAGGCAGTTTGACTCTGTTAAGCTTCTCCCCGGGACATGGTAGGGAGCTCCAGGGATATGTGAGAGGTACTTCAAACACTACTTGACAGAGACATAAGGTCAGCATCCATCATAAAGCAGAGAACAGGCTTGGGGTATGTGGAACTGGAGGCAGGAAAGGCAGGCATGGAAATGTGGGTGGAGTGTGGGTGGGAGGGAATCACCCAGGAGGTCACAGATCTGACGCTGTGTGAATGACAGGTGTAGTAGAGAGATTACTAGAGCTCCACCAAGCTCCTCATCTGGGAAGTAATGAACAGTACTTAAAGGTCCAAACTATGGACCTTGGACTTGATCAGTGACTGACTTTTACCAAAGAAACTCTGTGTGACGTGGATACTCTGAAGGAATGCAGGAGTGGCAGCAGAGCCAGGGAAATCAGGAGGCATAGGAGGCTAGGCCAACTCTCCCAGCAGGCTCAGGTCAGTTTACCAGAGCAGGGGAAGAAAACACTGACCAGATGGGGTGAGATTGAGTACTAAAGATTCTGTTGAAAGCCCTTGATCTCTACCCTTGGCTACATACTGATGCCCACAGGACTGATTGGCCTAGCCCAGGTTAGACACTCTACCCAGGCTCACCACCATCAGTCCTGGTCCTCACTGCCTCCTGACTCTGGCCAGCAAGAAGTATTCTGCCTGTAGTGAGTTTTGCTCCACGAGGCACTCCTTCCTTCCTGGAGAAATCTGCCCAGCCTCTGCTCTGTCTCCAATATCACACTTCCCTTTCAGCTTTTGAATTTCAAAGCAAATCTGAGACTGACTGCAAACAGATGGATGGGGTCATAAAAATCCCTAAGCAGGGAGCAAAGAGGCTCAAGGCTATAAAGGAGAGGCTCCCTGGAAGAATGCCTGTACCCATGCTGGGTTCCTCCCTCTCTGCCCCTGCAAGCTCTCCACAGCAAAAGAAAACAAAAACAAAAACAAAAAATCCGGCACACATATCTTTCTCACCTTCCCCTCTCCAAACTCTACTGTCCTTCAAACCTCAACCCCATTCTACATTTCCAAGGAAGTTTTTTGTGGCTTCCTCTCTCAGACCATAACTTTTCCCACCCAGCCAGCCACCAGGCACTCACTGGAGCGTAGCGCTTTTAACTTCATATACATCTTGCTGTATTACTGGCAAAGATTTTACATGTCTTACATCCCCAAATACATTCTAGGCTTAAGATTGAAAAAAAAAACCTCTCTCTCTTTTTGTCAAATCTAACATTGGACATATCAACACCAGCTAGGTACTTTATATAGTTAAGTGACAATGGTGGGAAGTGGAAAGAGTCACCACTACTTGGTGCTGTCACGATCTATTACAAAGCAATTCAGGAAATGTCCTTCTTCTGGAGGGAGTTGGGGCACTATCAGGGGGCTTGGCTATTCCTAAGAAGAAAGTGACTGAACGATCTCAGATGGGGACTCTGAGATGGATTGTTAGGGTATGAAGCTTATTAGCAGTGTATTAAGCCCATGGACAGGCAGACATATAAATAACAGCATGGCTGTGTCCAGACCCCAGCACCAGAGGCAGACAACATGGCAGGGGTCTCTAAAAAGAGGAATCTGAGCCCACAGGGCAGAAATGGGAGTCTCTTCTTAAACCTTTCTGAGGATGGGTGGGTTTCACCCTGCCAGCCAGCAGCCAGGCTCTCTGACTCTCAAGCAAAGAAGGCAAGATAGGGAGCAGGACGTGTGACCATTGAAACTAGCTTTAATGTCATCTCCCTTCTCTAAGTGAAAGACCCTGCATCTGGAAATCTGTTAGCTAGGAGTTCTAGGGACAATGTCTCAATAGGGTGCCTGTCGGTATCTGTCAAAGGGGAACACTGCTGGATGTGCTGTGGCCAGAGTCTAACATTACATTCTTACACTGACTTTATTCAAAAGGATGCCTGCCCTATTGTGTCCGTGGAGTGAAGAACACTTCCTCTTGGCAGAGAGAACAAAGAGACTGAACACGAGGCAAGCTGGGTGTTGAGGGAAAGTGAGTTGGACACCACAGGCGTTCCAGGCAGAAGGACCTGGGCTCAAATGCTCATCCCCCTCTCTGTGAGTTCAATCCTATGCAGCAACTCAACTTCTTGGAGCCTTGGGTTTTTTTTTTTAATCTGTAAATGAGAATGATAGTAAAATCTACTCTATGGGCTTTCTAAGAGCTGGACTGTGTCACCTGACACCTAAAGAGCAAAGCCATCTTCCCAGTACCCTTGAGAATGAAGACCTTTGTCCCTGCTTTATAAAGGAAGGTTTGACCATAGTCACTCAGTCAATGTCAAATTCCACAACCTGCAGGCTTAACCACCCTCTAGGCTTCAGACATAAATGGAGCACTTGGGATGAGGGAACTAATGTCTTGTGTAACAAGATGTCACTTGAAATTTTTCCTAGTATCTACAAGACACAGCCGAGGCTCCAAAATTAAAGACACTGTGTCTCTAGCGAAGAAAGGAGACAGTCAGTCCCTGCGGGGCTTGCTGAGGTAGGGCAAACTGGCTCAGAACTTCCCATATCAGCTGCCCAGTAACAACAGCCAATAGAGACTCTTACATTGGATCTACATGCCTGGCCCTACAGGGGTGTCTACAGCTCATTGAAGGAGTGGTTGGAAAAATTTGAGTCATTTCCTCTTTTACCCTACCAAGTCAGATCAATAAGTGGGTTACATTTGGAAGCCAAGCCACTAGAGTGGGCCACACAAGGAGAAAGAAAGAGGAATCTTAGGCAGATTGTCATGGGGTTCTGCCCTCAACTATTCTGGGTAATCATTCTTCCTGGGTCACTTGGAAGAGACATGGGAGACCCATCTCAGAAATCAGTGATGTGGCACTTCAGAGCCATTAAGCATAATTATGACTATGCTAACTACATGGCAAGTTGTGTAATTTTCATTCCAAGGTATGGCTCAAACACTCCCAAAATGAAAGTCCAAGTAACTTTAAAACAACAGCAACAAAGTGCTCTGCAGACCTTGTGGTAGAGGCACAATCTTAGTTGATTTTTAGATTCTGGAGTCAGGAATGAATGCAGTCAACACTTGATAGGAGTTAATTTAATAATGAATTCCTGAGAAGAGACCCTGGAAGACAGCTTCTCTCTAGCTCAAAGTAAGATTTTAAATAGCTCACTTAGCATGTAAGTCCATGTCTCATGTGGGAAATGCCAGTATTAAACATCCACTGAGAGTTGAGAGCCAGATGTGATCCTGCATACCTATCTGTCCTGGCAGGCTCAGGAAGCTGAAGCAGGAGGATTCTGAATTTAAGACCAGTCTGGGCAACATAGCAGGACTCTGTCTTGAAAAATCAAACACATATACACACACTCCTCTGTCTTAGGCCCTCATTCTTCCAGTGTCTCATCAGGATGCTGGAATTAAATTCTCTCATGCATCCCACCGATGATCCTGAGAGCCAGTGCTCCTGACCCCAACTTACAGACATGAATATCAAGGCTTTGGAAGATGAGAAATGGCTGAAGAGAATCCTGGGTCCAGGTTTTCCCACCCCCCTTCAGCCACTTCCTAGCTATGAAGTCTGGGGAGAGGTTCTCATCTTCCAAAACCTCAGCATCCATGTCTGCCCCTTCTGCTGGCTTATCTATGCTATCATATCACATGGTTCTCCTTATCCTTTCCTGAAGCTGGCAAAGTCCTTCTCTCCTCTGCCCAGAGTTCTTCCTCCTCCAATATTTGTCACATTCCTCCTGCCCTCTTCACACTCTGTATAACAGCCCCTTCTCAGAGACATCTCTGGACACCTTATATGAAGTGCTGCCCCTAGACTCTGCCCCTCACCCTAGATTAGTTTTCCATATCAACAGTCACGTTGACACTACATTGTAAATCTTTGTCAGCCTGGCATCCACCTCCTACACTAGAACACATAGTCCCTGTGACTGACACCCTTCCTGGCTCTCCTCCACTCCATCCCCCTGAGCTGACCACAAGCTGCCTCTCAAAACTCTGTGGTGTCACTTGGAAGTGCTGACGCAATGAAGTTGGACTTGTCCCCGTTAATGAGGTATGAATAATTATAGACAATGTCCAGCCAAGTCTCCCATTCAGGAACTCACCCACTTGACAGATCTCAGTTGTACATTCAGTGTGAGTCCCCAGCCAGGCTCTGAGAAGACACAGGTTAATAAAACACGCTCCCTAGAGTGAAACCAGGAAATTTCACTACAGAACTTTCTGGCCTTCTGTGAGGGGCGAACCAGCTAACAGCAAGCTTTCTCAACTGTGGACTGTACCACCTTTGATTCTATATAGGTCATGGCTCTGGGTTATAGGGCCATAACCTGGTCAAGACAATACTAATGCCAGGAAAAATCCATCTGTCTGCTTGGCCCATGATGGGCAACAGGAACAGGTGGAGAATGAGTGACAGATCCTCAAGGACCTTCTGTTCTGTCTAGTCTGTTGGGCTTTGAGTAAGTATAAAGTCTACAGCAAGCAAATGTGAAAGGATAGACAGTAAGTAGCAGAAGAAGAGAAGATGAAGACAGTAAAACATGGTAAGATCAGGAGCTCATCCAACAGAGACAACTACGGTGGCCTGTCATCATCAACTCAGAGTCATACAAGCATCCAGTAGAAACACCTGGGGAAGGTGAGGCAGGCAGCTGGAGTTCCCAACTGAGCTGCTCTCCAAGGATGAGCTTCCCATGGGTAAACTTCCACTTCTCTCTTTTTATATCATGGGATAAACAGTAACCTCTGTTGAAAATGCTTTTCCTACTAATGTTGAGTCAGATATAGAACTTTAAACTCATGGAGATGTTTAGATAGTAGAATGTTAAAGTCAGGTACCAAATACATATGGACTGGTTATTGGGAATGTACGTTAAGCCATATAACCCTCATAACTGTGGCCTAATTACCTCTGTTGTACTGTATTGTATTTATTATTATAAGAGAAAGAGCCATTTGTTGGACTGAAAGGGGAAACTGTAGGGGGAAATAAGATATACCTTAAACTTAAAAGAAAAAAAAAGGGAAGAGGATGGGGGGTTGAGGGTGGGAGGGTGGGACTGGAGGGGGAATAGGGAGGGGACTGCGATTGAGATGTAACTTGAAGAAATAAAAAATAAAGGTAAAAAAAGAATAAAAAAAAAAAGAAAATGCTTTTCCTTCTAGCTGTTCCTGAGGACACAGTGATTTTACTCTATTCCCATCCCTTCCTGTTACAGAGTGAGACAGGGCCAACCCATCCTTTGGACAAAGGGTCTTAGAGGACACATTGAGACTACCATGCTTGGTTCTGAGATGAGGGATCAACCTGCTTCCATAGCCAGCTTCTTGCTGGACTCAAACAGCACAGGGCAACGCACAAATACAATGTACTTTGTGGCTCCACTGCTGTGAGTGCATTTGGTGCTGAGGGTGGTGATTTGCAGACAGACAGAAAAGTGAAGAGAAAGGAACTTCCTTGCAAGCTAGTGATAAAGCAGAGAGCAGAGCTTCTGTAACAAGCAGGGGAAGTGGGACTCCTGCCTATGTGGGGGCTCCCTGCTGTGTTCTCTGTTCCATAG
This sequence comes from Lophiomys imhausi, assembly GCA_907164525.1. Taxonomy (NCBI): domain Eukaryota; kingdom Metazoa; phylum Chordata; class Mammalia; order Rodentia; family Muridae; genus Lophiomys; species Lophiomys imhausi. The sequence continues at coordinate 11,933,986 of CAJQZJ010005020.1, forward strand.
CCTCCCTCAAAGCCTTAGGCAGGAGGCTAAGGCTTCCTTGGGCTATCCTCTTTGTACTACATCACTCAAAGAGGACAGGATCACAGAAGGAAGTTCAGAGCATTGAGGCTGGCTTGGCATAAGGGCCAAGAGGGCAGTGAAAGTAAAAGGCAGAGCAGCAGGCAGTGGGAGGAGGCAGGGACCAGGAAGGCAGGTTGTTCTTCTCAAGTCTGACAGCAAGGAGGGCATGCTGTGTCTGCCAACCTACCTGGACCAGCCTAACCCAGGATTGGCCATATCTGTGTCCTGCAAAGACTGCTGATACGTTTGCAAAAGCACTGTCAGAAACAAACGTTCAGTTTACAAAGCACCCACAGGGGCCCACCCGCCCCGCCCAACTCGGAGAACTAGAGTAGTGCAGGAACACAATGAGGGAAGGCCTGCCTGGGAAGATGCTGCAGGAGCTGTGTCAACCCCGAGAGACGGAGCTGCTCAGTGGCAAACAGGAACCCAGAATGGAGTTGGTTTCATCGGGACACAATTTCAACAGATACCTCGCCCGTCTTGTGCTTCCTCAGCCCGGTCAGCCCCTTTCCTTCTGGTTCTGGTTCAACTCTGTAGTTCTTTCTGCTTACTGTGGCCCTCATTCACAAGGGAAAGTCTGCATCCTATGTCACTGAGCCCTTTGATTTGAATTTCTTCAGCTAGCTGCCCTACCTCAGGTCCCAGACACCCAGGCACTCCCACACACTCCCGCTAGACTCAGTCAGGAGAAGGCCCTTCTTTCTTTCACTGTTCATCTTCCTGCTCACACATAGGACTCCAGCTTCTCCTTCTACCTGCCCCAGGACCCTGTGCCATCCATTACCCTTCTCCTTTGTCCTCAGCCCACCCCCTTCTTTAGTGCCTTCTTTCATTATAAAAGCAGGACCCCTCATGGGTGGGAAAAAACAACTGGGCCCAAAGATCAAAACCTGTGACCAGTGTCTTCTTTGGGATTCTCTAGGAAGTAGTTCTGCTCCTGGAGCCAGTTTGGACTTATGATGGAGTGTACTCAAAGAAATGAAGAAAGATGAAAAACTCTTATTTTTGTACTTGAATAAAATCGATCCATTCTGTAAGCCTGTGTCTTTTTATTGGGGAGTTAAGACCATTGATGTTGATGGATATTAATAACCAATGGTTGTTATTTCCTGCTATTTTGATGTAGGTGGTGGTTGTGTGTTTCTTTTGGTTTAGCTGCGGTGGGGTTTTTTGCTTCCTCTGTTTTCTTGAGTGTAGTTATCGTCTCTGGGTAGAATTTTCCTTCTAAGATCTTCTATAGGGCTGGATTTGTGGGTAGATACTGTTTAAACTTGATTTTGTCATGGAATATCTTGTTTTTTCCATCTATGTTGATAGAGAGTTGTGCTGGGTATAGTAGTCTGGCTGGGCTACCTATGTTCTCTCAGGCCCAGACCGACCATTCAGGCTATCAGTCATTCATGCTGCCCTCTGGGAAGGTGCATTTCCACCAGGAAGCTGACCACAAAGGTAAGGCTGCTGGTGACATGCAATGCTCACTCAGCCAAAGGTGAACCCAGGACATTCAAGTCCACACCGTGCCTAATGCTTGGTTGAAAGCTGCACTGAACACTAAAACGAACATGTTTTCACTAGCCTCATTATTACCCATGGAGGAAAGCGTAATCACATGGTCAAATCACTAATATGCGTATTCTCCTACATCTCTAGGCTAGAGATTCAAGTTAAGCCTAAAAGCAATTGCTGGTATTCAATGTTTGATGACATCCTTCAGCAAATGCCCTTCTCAGCTTAGGTCTCTCTCTCTCTCTCTCTCTCTCTCTCTCTCTCTCTGTCACACACACACACACACACACACACAATTAGGTTCTCCCATGTGCACACAGCAGAAGAGGTTCAGTAAGCCTATTCAGTCACCTTTGTTTCCCCAAGAGGCTATATGAACATTTCCATCTGCCTCTTAGATTTCAATATGAATTTTAGAATTGGAATTTGATTTTTAAATATTATTTATTTTAAATAAATAAAAAAATCTCAAGGGACTCCTCCTTTACCTCTACTTTACCTTTACCAAGCTGCCTATAGAGTAGAAAGTATTGGTGACCCCACCTGCACTTGACAGAGAGCCTATCCTGTATCAGTCAGTCACACTGTATAACAAACCACCCACATTGTAATAACCTCAATTGCAAGTATGTTCTCTGCTCATATGTTGCCATTGGCTACCCTCAGTTTAGCTGTTATACTACAATGGAGAGAGAGGGGCGGAGTTTGGTTGCTGTATTTTCCTTCTTGGGCAGGCTGAGGGGGTGGTGACTTTCTTTACCAATCACCAAAACACAGATTTCTTTAGGTTCACCAAATCAACTAGGAAAATCAAGTCATAAGACTAAGCAAAAATCAATGGAAGGAGCCAGCTACTCCCTTCACTGTAAAAGTGTGTGCCAAAGCCTGTGATTATGGAATCCTGCTATGTGGGGAGAAGAATTGGGGACAGAAATGAAAACTATCCTAGTGGCCAGTGTGCTCCCTGTTTCAGCTGTCTGAGACAGTATCTCTATTACACTGAGGAGGTAGAACTTTCCAGCACTTACTTGATGAGCCTGAGGTGGGGGCAGGGTCAGAGCTCAGAGCTCTTGCTGCTCAGTCCACACTGATCTTCCAATCATAGAAACAGCACTTGGCCTTGAAGTGAGTCCTCTACACTCACTTATCTGCTCACAGATACCTAGCATTCCACAGAGCTCTGCCAGATTGTCATCAAATCTGCTAGTCTCCTCAGAAACTCTTCATTTCCCATGCCCTCCTGAGGCCTGCCTCTGAGCACGGGGCTCATGGTGGGACCTCTGCAGCAGACTGTGGGTTCCACTCTCCTGTCAGAAGGTAGCTTCACCTGGACTTCAGTGTCCAGCAGTCTCACTTCACCTTTCTAGTCCCTGCCTTCCTGCCCTCCTTACAGTGCCCATTGCATACCTTACCTCTCTCTCTCTCACAACCTGATACCTTGCCTCCTCTCTCAGTCTAGTTTGTAACCTTGCTTCCTACTTCACAGTAGAATGTGAAACCGTCTGATGAAAACCTCCCCTGCTCCTTTGCTCACACACACACACACACACACACACACACACACACACACACACACCCTCTGCTTCTGCCTCGCCAGCTGAGCAAGGACCACCTCCTCTCATCCATTTTCCCTCTCCTTAACTGATCCCTGCCAAGCAGATCATGAGCAGCAATGACGTTTAAGCATGCCCAAACCTTTTATGCCTTAAAAATAAAATCCTTTCCTGAGTCCAGCAGCCCCTCCGTGCTGTCATTGATTCTGCCTTCTCTCATTCTGTTGCTGTGAGGTTCCTTGATTCCTTAGCTATGATTTGGACAAAACCAAAACCGACCATGCTGAAACGCATCACAAAGTGTCCTCCACACAAATGTTCATAGCCGCCTTAGTCAGAGTAGCCAAACCCTGGCATGACTTTAATCTCCACGGTGAGTGGAGGAACATGTGGTAAACATAGAGGGTACTCCTCACAGGGGAACTGAATTGCTACTGCAGATACACACCCTTCTGTAGAGAACAGACATTTCCATGTGGAATATCATAGCTCCAAATGGAAGGAAAGAAGTCAGATACAATACACTGGCATAGGGAAACTAACAGATCTGTCTAGCAAGGAGCTGCTCCCTGGGGTCAGGGATTTAGAGAGAAGCTGGCTGCAGAGGGGTACAAAGTAACTTCTAGGGCTGACAGATGTACACAAGCTGATTAGAACAGTGATCCTGCTGGCATGTGAGTTCTTGAAACTCATTGGATGACACCACATTCAAGTTGACTTAATCAGAGATGTACGCAGGCATCTCTGCAATAGGTAAGTGGACAGATTCCCTTGCTTACAAAATTGCCAGGGGGACAGGGACCCCAGGGGGACAGGGACCCCAGGGGGACAGGGACCCTAGGGGGACAGGGACCATAGACTGTGTCTGCTTCTATGACCCCTTTCATTGCTCCGGTCACTTCTCTTCTCTTGGTGCCATGGCACACTCTCTCCACCTCTTCACCCTATTATCATTCTCCACTGCCATTCACCAGCTCTGCTGTCCTGCTAGCCTGGACTCCTTCCGAAGCCTTCATCACTACAGAAACATCCCTTTGGGCCTTTCCCCTCCTGCTTCACAGGCCCCGGTTTCCCAGTCTGGGCTGACACTTGAGCCCAGCTCCAGGTCCAGCCATGAAGACAAGCACCTGCTACCTGACTTATACTGTGTGTGGTGGGAGGCAGGCCTGCTTCCCAGAATACTTGAAGTCAGGGGGGTCTCCAGACTCAGGAGAATGAAGACACAGATAGCTGAAATGAGGAGGGGTATACCCTTCACCCCAAAATCTCACAGCAGTTGTCTCCCCTGAACCCCTCAGGCCCACTCCTGCACACTCTCCCACTGAAAGCTGGCTTATGCAGCCCTTATCACCCTTCCAAATTCAGCTAGCCAAAGTCACCAGGAGCCTCCCTGCCTCCTAACAGACAAGTTCATGTGCTGGCCACCTCCTCTGAAACCCCAATCTCATACAGGTTTCTGAAGTCCCACCTCATCTTAAGTTCACTTCTTCCTTTTTGTTCAGCCTACTTCATGAGAACACCTTCATCTGCACCCCTAAAATACTAAGCTGCCCAAGGCCCATCCAGAGTTGCCTTTCCCACTCCACACTTCTTACTGGTGACTCATGGTGATTTCCCTGGCCCTGGCCTCTCCTTCACGCTTCAGATCTGCTCAGCACCTGCACTCAGAACACTCTAAAGCAACATACTACATCCTTCTCTTCCTTCTAGGAAAACAGAGGAAAAGGCATTATGGATCCTACACACAGAGAGAGAAACATCTCAGCTTTAGACCCAGTGAATCCAGATTTGAAAACTGCTTGAATATCTGGCCACAATCCTGCTTTGTAAAACTCACCCTAGAAAAATACAAGTCCTGGGGAAATGTACCCTGGTAACCATTTGTGTCAAAATCTCAAACGTAATCCTGCAGAATCCCACCCCGGGAGCCATAGCCACCAGAGCTAAGTCCTAGTTTGAGGAAAGCTCCTCTAGGCTGATGGTACCTGACCCCAACATGCTCTCCACAAGAAACAAAGAGAAGAATGGACACATCATCCTGTAGCAGGCAAGCCCAGAATGATCCAGTTGATTGACCACGTCTACCTGTGGGAGGGAGCCCTCTCCTTACATGGCCTTGCCTGCTCCTGAGCCAAGCATGGAATTTGGGATGAGACTATGAGAATATGACTGTCCCTACAAAGGTGTCAAAAGTCAAGTAAACGATCTTTTCACCCAAATCTGATCATTGTCCAAAGATTACTGCCTCCATGATAGCACCAATATCAATCATTCCAGGTCCAATGTCAGGTGTCCACCCATAGCGAAAGGCCAAAATCTCTGGTCTTAGTAAAGTGCTGTGTCAGCTATAAATCCCCTCCCACATGTCCATCTGGCTCCCCTTAGCACAGACCTCCTTTGCAGCTAGGCTTCCTCCCTCACCTCTCTTTTCTTGCTCACTCTTGGCTACTTCAAACCTCACCTCCACTAGATAATCATCCCTATGGATGATTATCTCTATCCCAGACTATGCTCTCTCCCAGACTAGCTCAACTCCTCCATCCCAGGCTTCTAGCCTCCATCTCAAGCACGCCATTGCTTATTCACGCAGGGCTCAGCTAAATGTTGAGCATTCTTTCTTCTTATAAGCCACATGGTTTCAGGGATGCAGCTGCTAAGCCCACTACTTTACCTGCATCACACCACAACAGACCTCAGGAGGGACTCAGTAAATGCTCATTGAGTGAGTGAATGAGTGAAAGAATGAATGAGACCCTGTTCTAGCTCACCTCTTCTGAATCAAGCACAACCTGTGGCCTCCCTCCCTCAACCTCTTCTTTCCTTTTCTTCCTCTTCTTTATCTGCTTCATCCCATTCCTTTTTTTTTTCTCCCAAATTCCCAGTAGCTTTGCCCAAACACCTTGGCCCCAAAATTTTGCAGCCACAGTGCCACCTAGAGTCCACCCATGAGATGGGCCAGTAGCCAGGAAGTCCAGCCCAGTCCACTCAGTCCAGTTCTGTCTTGTCCCACTCTGTATTATATTTTGAGTATACCTCTGGATCTTGACATTCCACTTTCCTGGCTTTGAGACCCCACTGTTCCTTAAGTGCCCTAAGTGCACCCATAGAGGCTTTAAACAGAAAACTGGCAGCAGGACAAGGACGAGTGTGGGTGGCTTCTCCCTCTGGCGTGCCATTTGCACGCCCGTTCCTGCTGCTCTGCAGTTCTGTTCCTTTCCGCTCACCTTTAGCCAATCATTGCAACTGATATTACAATGTCGCAGCTATTTTGTGAGAAGCAATAGTGCTTAAAGGCCCATGTAGGCTTAACTTGCTGTCACCAAAGAAAATATTTGAGAAGAAACAGGTGCCTCTCTTACCCTAAACTGCCAGTTCTCCTCTAAAATCATCATCTTTATTTGGTAGTTTAGATCAAGTATCTTAACAATCCATGTAGTAATCCTATCACCGATGTCCATGCATAAGTGTGCATGGGACATCAAGGCATATAATAGTAAGGAGGCAGAAACAGCCAACCTGCCCCACAGCTGAAGACTGGGTAAGTAATTATGAGATGTGCTGCCTCTAAAAATAATGCACAGGTATGTTTTACCATAGCATGAGAGCTGCTTTGTAAGCTAAATTGGGGTCAGAAAAAGAATGCAACACTTTCATTTGTGTGCAAAGTGTTATCTCCACCATGTAAAATAACAATAGGTATGGAAAGATTCTAGTACAGATATTCTTAGTAGTTATTCAGGGCAGGGGCTTGTTTTCTAATTTGCTTTTCTCGGTTTCCTAAAAATTCCTTGATGAGCTTATTTTAACTCACAATGAAGTGTTACAATAAATTCAAAAGAAAAATTAAAATGAACTATTCATAATATATATACATAGTTTTCTGAATAGTCTATCAGAGACTCAACTGAATATCTCCAGACATTTCTTCCCTGACAGAGTTCTGAGGTCCTCTGAGACTCACAAGATTCAAGGTCAAGAAACTTACGTGTCTGTGCATTGCCAGACCTCAGCCAGAATCTTCTGGGTGCTTAATGATATGGTTGGATCCCAATAATAGGGAAGATACCTCACCTGCTGTGCTGCCAAGGACCTCTCAAGCTTGCTTGACTGCTTCTCCTCACTCCCATTGCTTTGAGTCTCACTGCAGCGACACCTTGTGTTCTGGTCATGTAATTACAGAACACGCACTGGGTGGGTCTCTGTAGGAACCAGGCCCCAGGTAAGAGAACATTAAAAGTCTGCTGAATCTGAATCCTTCAGTGCTTGGTGCTTACACTTATCCTGCTTCATATAAGCTTCACCCAATGAGGAGGAGGATAGAATCATTATACCTATTTACAAGGAAGAGAAGAGGTAGAGGACAAGAGGGAAGGAGAGGACAGGAGAGGAGAAGAGGAGAGAAGAGAAGAGATGGGAGAAGGGGAAGGGAGGGGAGATGAGAGGGGAGGAGAAGAAGGGAGAGGAATGGTAATTGGTGTTCTACACAGCAGCTAAGATGGTACCTCAGGACCTGTCTGTTTCAAGCTCTGCCTTGAGCTCTCCAGAGTCTGTTCTCTGTCTTGATAGCAGCTGCTTGGATGTATGCGAAGACTGATCGGAATTTGACTATGCATTTGAGTAGATCTTGAGTCATTCACCTTCCCTACTAATTCATCACACGACTCTAGACAAGCAAGCGCTTTGAACCATAGTTTCCACATCTGTGTAAGGAAGCTAACAATAATGTCAAATAATATTATTAATTAATTCTTTTCATCAGACATGTGTTCTGCCTCACATGTGCAGAGCAAGCCCAGAGAAGCAGGGGTTCACAATGGCCACACCACATCACTGCCAGAGTTAAGTACGAGCTGATCTCCAGGAAGGTCACTGGTCATCTTTTCAAGAGTAGTTTCCATTTGCTTGAGAGGGGCAAGGATTTCAGCCTTGATCATAGGGTGAGAATATCTGAGCAGGGAAAGGGATCTGGAGGGGGCTGGGGGAATACAAGTGGCAGGGAAATGGCTCTCATTTGTCTGTGTGGTTTATTTGCTTACAAGGACAGAAGACATTGGAGTATATGCTTGCTTGTTTGTTTAAGTGATGTGAAGAAGTCCGAAAGACACACGAGGAAAAGTGGATGATGAATGGTGTTCAGAGGGTGGAGACTCAGTAGACAAAGAAAGGTAGACTCACACAAAGAACCCCCAGCACTGTCAAAGGAAGAAGAAAAACATAAAGGAAGATTGTGTGGTGGGAAACTCTTTCCCAACCTCCTAAAATGGAGCCTGAGATTCTAGACTTCGTGCGGGTCTTAGAACAGGGAAGGTGTCAATATACGCTAGGCGTGCCCTTGCCTCCAGTTCTCCCTTGCACCTCTGGACTTGATATACAACATTCAAATCACTTATTTCTGTAGCTGTCTCTCCACTAGGCTACAGTTATTTGGGAGTAGATATAAAATCTGGCTTACTTATTTATTCCCAGAACCTAACACAAAGTCAAAAGGCATGTTAGTACCATGCATGTCCTGAAACATACTGATAGATGGAGATTTTTTAATCTAATGGATAATTCATGACTATAATCTAAAAGCACATACTAAAAAGAAAGTGTCAAAAATAAAGACACCTGACTTCCCTGCTCCACACCACAACATACTCTGACATTATTTGAATTGTTTGAGAACATAAAAATGTATAAAACCTCAAAATACTTTTAAAAAAAGATAGGAACCAGAGAGAGAGAGAGAGAGAGAGAGAGAGAGAGAGAGAGAAAGAGAGAGAGAGAGATCATCAGTTAAGAGCAGTTGTTACTCTTCCAGGTAACTAGGGTTCAATTCCCAACACCCATGGGGTACTCATAATCACATCTAACTCCAGTCCCAGGGGATCCTATGTCCCCTTCTGACCACTATGGGCACCAGGCATGCATGTGATACAAATATGCATGTGTAGGCAAAATACTCATGCACATAAAATAAATAAATCTAAAAGAAATTTTTATAGAAAAGTGTTAAACACTGGGGTTGTTTCACAACGGGAAGAAAAGGAAACTATGGGAGAATCTCACTTTGACAGTTGAATGAAAAACTTCAGTAAAACATTAACAAACAGAATCCAGAAGAACATTAAAAGAATACTTTTCTAAGTAATCTTACATTCTTCCTAGTTGTCCATCAGAACTAGATAAGACCCTATTGCTGAACTCACGATACTGCTTGGTAGCTAAATACAGAGAAATCAAGCTGAAACTGAGCTCGAAGCTTTCTCCCTGCTAGCTAGCTTTTGTAGTACTGGGAGGTGTTATGTAGACTGCTGAGGGAGGAATGCCATCTACACTGTTACCTAGCTTTGGACTCTGTGAATTCCATATTATCCTTCCTGGAAGGATATGCCAACTGGTGCAGTTAGTAATCAAAAATCTTCTCATTGGATTTGGGGCTTGTTTCACGGCAGATAATCCCTACCTGGCACTGTAAACCTGATTTAAAACTCAAACTTGGGGAGGTCATACGCCTAGGTGGGTTCTCACTAGTATTTAGCTAAATTGACCTGAACCAAACTGCATTCTAAATATTTATATTTATACTCATAGGCAGATCCCAGTCTTAGCCTTAATTAGAGAGGTCTCTCTTTGTGGTGAATGACAGTGACAGTAATGAATTCAGAGACCATGGCTGTTCAAGGTGCTGAGAAGCGACAGTTGAGCACTCAGCCCAAAACAAGAGATTTATACCCTCTCAAAGGCTCAGTAAATGTCACAGAAGATGGATCAGAAAGAATACAAGAGGGGCAGGGAGAAAGGGTGAAAATGTTATCTTCAGATGGAACCATCACAAACTCACAACAGCTGCAGTTCCCCGCACCAAGCCTGAACAAGAGTGGGCCTGTCAACAGCCAATTGTGCACTGAGGAGAGACACACAAGCCACTACCCATTCCTTTTGAACTATTGACTACTGCTGTATTCTGCAGGAGGAACATTCACTGTTTTCCTTTGGGTTCACACTGGTGAACCCATCAGGATCCAGTGAATACTTCTGGCTAAAATCAATGGGTCACAAAACAAAACCGACAGACAGGAATGTAGGGGGGAACTTGCAGGGAAAGGGAGGAATACAAATTCAAGAGAGAGGAAAAGAGATAAGAGAGGGTGAGGATGGGAGCAAACAAAATGTATTGTAAGTGTACATGCAATAGTCAGAGAACAAACTTAACCAAGGATAACTTAATAAGTAAGTAAGAAAATCTTCTTGTCTAACATGTATGAGCTACAACCTCCACAACTAACACTGTGATAGCTAGGACTTTGCTACTGGTTCTGAATATGAATGGGAGGAAGGTAGTAGTTGGATCCCTATGAGCTCACACTAGTATTATCCAATGTAGTTGAAAATATGAAAACCAAAAGACCAAAAGTGTATTTTTAAAAGAAAAGAAAAGAAGAGGAGGTCATGAAAGTATACACCTGTGACCCCAGTTTTTAGGGGGCAAAGGAAGAAAGATCTGGAGTTCTCAGGGTATTTAGTCTCAGAGAGAGGAGGCGCTAAAAGGATCAATGTGCATTCATTTAGAAGATATTGCTGTGTAACAGGGGAAACTTACAAAACCAACAATAAAGATAAAATAATCCTAACTAGAAATGCTCAAGATCCATGTGAAGAAAACTTTAAGGCACTCCTGAGAGACATAAACACAGGCTTGAACAAAGGGGAGCGCAGAGCACACTTCTGACTGAAAAGACCGCAACATCGTAAATATGTCAGTTCTCCCTAGGTCAATATCATGCATCACATCATCCCAATGGAAATATCAACAGTATTTTTCAACAAATAAGTCAACTCTAAAGTTTATATTGCAAAAATATTCCAGAAAAGGAGTAGTAGTGAGGAACGACTGACCATGCCTTCGAGGCAGTCCTCCCAAAACTACATTTATTAAACCAACTTGTCCCCAGCACACAGACCAACAATACCATAGAAAATTCGGAACAAGACTGAAAGACATATGGAACTGTGTATTGTAAAGCTGACCTCTGAAATCAGTAGAGAAAAGATGAATTATTCACTAGCTGATATGGAAACAACTAGGTAGCCTTCTGCAGCAAACTAAAGCTGAGTTCAGCCTCACACCTTTCTCCAAATGGCCCAAATTTTTGAATCCAAAAGATGAAAGTTCACAAGAAGCAAAGGAGGACAGTTTTATAATCTGAGTGAGAATGACCTTTCTACATATGACAAAGACAAGACACTTCTAGTGGGGAAAAAAAGACAAATTTGACTGTTAAAAAAAAACTATAAAATTTCTTCAAAGTGTTCTGTGGTAAGAACACTCAATAAAAATATCAACAGTGTTTTTTCAACTTCACAAACTCTAAAGTTCATATGGAAATGTTAACGTGTAGCAATTACCTCTAAGGAACTGCAGGCCAGATACTGGACTAGGAAAATATTTAATTCTCGTATCACAAATGAAAGTCAACTTCCTTTAAATTGTAAGCTATAAAGACCAATTGAAAACATGGGCAGCACACCTAAGGAAAGTATAATATTCATAGTGAGAGAAAGAACTGCTCTGAAGTCTAAGAAAGATGCTCATAGTCACTGTAACAAGAGAAATGAAAATTAAGACCTCACTAAAATCAATTTTATACCTACCAGACTGGATGTCATAAAAAGACTTGATACTATTTTTCATTGGCAAGAAGGGTGGAAGCCACATTGTAATCAAAGGCATCTAACTAAGGTATTGCTCCCCTTGGGCAGCTTTGAAACACTGACAAACTATGTAGCATAGCCTGAGAGTCCTGCAACCTCTATTCTGTTGATACAGTTACAGGCAGGCAACCTGATGTTTGTGCAAAAGTTGTTTTCTGAAGCACCTCTTAGAATAACACATAATTAGAGACAAGTAACTGGTAGTCCTATGGGAAGATTACGTAGATATACCTATGGTGAGGTATATCTACTAATGCTATTCTTTGTGAAATTCTATAGGGTGAGCTACAAGATACACCATAGAGTGGAAAAGTGAGCTGCGAAATGTAATGTATGGTGGGTTTCCCTTTGTAATGTCCAAGAAGTGGAAAAAGATAATATATTTACATACACTTGCAAGTACATAAAATAGCTCTTGGGAAGTGTCACAAGAAACTCATGGCACTGGATCTTCTGGAGACAATGGTGGCAGGCAGCTGGAGCTGGCCAAAAGGTACCTTGCACTCTGTGTCACCAGTAAAATCCTGTGATACAAGGGTTATGTCTCAGCCTCTTTGCAGATAGGAATGGTTGAAAGCAATTGTAGGATGGATTCTGACATAAGAATTGAAGAAGAAAACACAGACAGTAAAGATGTTCTGAGTGCCCCTCCATTATTTCTAAGTCCCCCCACCTAAATGCATAGGACATCACTGCTCTGTGAGAAATGACAGGGATAGAGTGGGTGCATGATTTTAGGGTTTATTGCTATGATGAAGCACCAATAACAAAAAGCAACTTGGGGAGGAATGGATTTACTTTGTTTCCATTGCTACATCACTGTTCATTATCAAAGGAAGTCAGAGCAGGAACCTGGAGGCAGAAGCAGACAGAGGCCGTGGAGGAAGTGTGCTTACAAGCTTAGTCCTCAGGGCTTGCTCAGACTTTTTCTTATAGAACCTGGGAGCACCAGCCCAAAGGTGTTACCAGTTACAATTGCCTGGAGATGGAAAACATCTCTATCAATTACTAATCCAGAAAATGCCAGCAGTCTTGTCTACAGTCCCATCTTATAGAGGCACTTTCTTAACTATGTCAAGCTAACATAAAACTAGCCAGGACACATATCCTAGCATATCCCCAGAGGTTTGAATCCACTATCTCTGTCCCAAGTGACATGACACAAAAGCTGGAACCAGAATGGAGGAGCTGGAGTCCCAGCTCTAAGACTTCACGTGCTGATATGGAGCCCAAAGCCCTAAGTTCTCATACAACTCTCTGCTGCAAAGACTGGGGCCTCTTAGAGGCAGGCAGTTCCACGACTTGCAGAGAAAGTAAAGCATAAGAACAGCCATATGGCCTCCTGCTCTTCCTAGAAAGTAGGACTGCCTTAGAGGCCATCAGTGAAGCATTTTTTAACAAGAATCCAACTTACAGTGCCTTCCAATAGCAAAGTGGTGGCCACCTGAAAAGAGAAGCAGGAGAAACATGGTTTATTACACCAAGATAAGTTCACAAAAAAGCTGTGAATTCTTGATGGCACCAAAGTTCATAAAAAGGCATACAGAAAGGTGGTTATGGTGAAAAGGCAAACATAATAATATAAAGTCACTTTTATTATTTCTGTAAGTTGGACGATGTTTACATATGGGTATTTTACTTTTCTAGTAAATGTCTTCCTTTGTAAAGCATTGTTATCTGTGTGTTTCTAGCTATGGAAGCAGGAAGGAAAATCACAGGGAACCATAAAGTCAAGAAGGGGGAAAAATTAGGTGGAAGATGAGCCCCCATTGAGCCAGCCAAGCAGGCAGCCTCTGCATAGCAGGTCTCTCCAGAGCATAGCAGTCCACCAGTGCACCAGCCGCCAGGTGTTCCACCGTGATGAATTAGCTGCGTTCTTAGGGAGGAGAAGAGACATGCAGACTCAATCCCTCATCTCCTAGGAAACCTCCAGATGACCCCACTAATTATAAGATAATAAAAGGATCTAGAAGCCCTAAATAATTCTCACAGAGTAGATCCATCTGTCACAATGACAGGACAATGGGTTGTGTAACTCCGGCCAAGTGAGACTTGCAATGTTAAAATTTTGGAAAGAGACACCAGGTTGCAGTAAAACTGGAGATTGTGTGAAAGGCTTAGATTTACAAATTTTACTAGTAGAACAAGTGAAGATTAATCAGGAGAAAAATCTGCCCAGCCTGTGTGCCAGGGGCTCTTTTTTTTTTTTCTTTCAAACTCCTGGAAGATGAAACAATGTCCTATGGCCAATCGAATATCAAATTTGCTGCTACCGTATCCTGGCCTAGGTCAGTACTACTTTTTGATCTAGAAGATAACTCACACTGAGAAAATATTAAAAATAAAATACCGAAAAAGTTAAGAGGGTATAATGTTGAGTGAAGAAATAATAAAGAAATAAGGTGACTCACAAAACTGATGCTTTTAAGATAAATGTAAGTGGAAACAGAGTCATAAATTTGGGGGATTATTGTTTGTTTTGGTTCGCTTTGCCAATAAGACCCATGTAGTCCAGTCTTGCCTCCAACTCACTATATTGCCAAGGATGACCTTGAACCCCTGATGCTCCTGTCTCCACCTTCTGTGTGCTGATATGACATGTGCTCTACAGTTCATGTGGTGCTAGGGACTGAACCCAGGTTTCCATACATGCTAGGCAAGCACTCTACCAACTGGCTACAACCCCAACCCTCTTGAGTTAATTTTAATAATTAATTAATTATTAATTAATTAATTATTAAAATAATTTAAAAATTATGTGTGCTTGTGTCTGCAGGCATGTGAGTGTGTGCCCGTTGAGGCCATAGGTGTCATTCATTCCTCGGGTGCCATCTACCTTGCTTTTCTTTTTAGACAAGGTCCCTCACTGCCCTGAAGCTTACCATGTAGGTTAGTATGGCTGACCAGCCAAGCCCAAGGATCTACCTTTCTCTGCCTCCCCAGTACTGGGATTGCAAGTGTGAGCCACCACACTTGTATTTCTTAAACAATAGTTCCAGGGAATCAAACTCTCTGCTTCACGCTTTCATGGCAAGCTCTCTACCAGCTAGGCTGTCCCCTAGCCCACAATAACTTACTTTAAGATACATTGTACATAGCCACAGCAGTGGGTCTTTCTCTGGGAGCCCAGACATCCCTTGCTCATTGTTTCAGCTGTCTGCACCTACGTACAAGCAATCCTAAATCCGGAAGCTTACAGTGGCAGTTTTAGCCTATCTCTCCATTGCAGAGGCCAAGAGTCAGGCCAGCTGGCTAAGGAGCTCTGCTTGGTCCACTGGTCACTTGGACACTGGCAGTTTTCAGGTGGTGGTGGGGCTTGGGACTGAGGGAGATTCACTTAGATTCCTAAGACTTGACAGGATAGCTGGAAGGTTGACTCAGTGAGCTCCTGGGTCTTGGGGTCCCTCTTGGGTCATCAGGACTGTCAGACTTCTTACCATAGTTAGGAGGAAAAGCTCAGAACTGGCACTGCGTCACTTCTGCCATAGTCTAACGGTCAAAGTAGCCACAGGTCAAAACACATTTAAAGGAACAAGACAGACTACACATGCATCTTTAAAGTGAGACCAAATCATCTTGAATCTTTCTCTGTCCTTGAGTACTCTCTCCATGAAGACTGGGAAATGGGTCAAAGACTTTGTCTCAGGACCAGTTAGGAGCTGACAGTGATGACGGCAGTTAACCCTGAGAATTTTATTGAGTGTTTACTAGGTGCCTGGCAATGCTATAAATACTTCATATGCTTGTGCTATTGAATCCTTGCAGCACTCCTGCTAAGACTCTGTTACCATCCCAGTGTGTAGAATAACAGGGTGACTCATCTGACTGTGACCACTCACCCTAGAGCCACACCTTACAAAGAAGAAGCCTGAAGCTACCCAGAGATTCAGGTGATGATGAGGCTTTCTGTGCTGCACTGGAACCTGAGCAATGTCCTGAGAGCAATGGGGTCTCGGTGGAGCAGAGCCCACATCGTGGGTGGAGAGTAAAATGGAGGAGAGGGAAAGTGGGGAGACCAATGAGGAGGTTCACACTGTTGTAAATGTGGGAAGTAAAGCCTGAAACTCTGGCAAGGGGGCAGTGGGGAGGGGGCAGGAGGAAAACCAAAACAAAGGGAGGGAAGAGCTGGAGGGAAGAAGGCAGGAGGTTAGGGACAGAGTCCCCATAGTTGTATCCCAAACCTAATCTGGACATTGTGGGTATATAAGTAACAGAGCTTGCCTCTCTGAAGAAAGGACAAGGCCCCTCCTTAGACTCTTGCTTTCTTTTGTGGATGTTGGAGAAACTGGGGTGTTGGTGAGCAAGATGGGAACCAGGAGGAAAGGTCCTCTAATAAGCAAGTTTTGAAAGGCAGATTCCCCTAAGAGATGACCCCAGGGAGCTTGAGTTTGCTGGAGTAGCTTGTCCCAGCCGCATCCCTACACACTCTGAATATGGAGCTGACTTCCGGGTCACTGGGTGTAGGAAAAGACGTGGATTTGGTCAACTTGGAGGCACATAGGTTCTGCATGTTAGGGTGAGCATGCATGAGCCAGGTGCAGCCTTCAGACAGAGCCTTTTTTGCCTGCTGTCCTCTAGCTCTGCATATAGCAGACAACCTGTGGCCTACATTTATAAACCACTCCAATATTTAAGACCAGTCCCGAAGCAGTTGACACAAAACAGTTGTTAAAAGCTTACACGTCAAGTAGAAATCAGTCTGAATCAGAGTTCTGGGATTGCTGACTATGTGAACCTGGGTAAACATCTAGCCTCTCCAAGCTTATGTTTACTCACCAAAGGGCATGGCAAGAATGCTGTACAATAAGATACATCACATACCTAGCATAGGGCCCAGGGCATAGTCATTACTGAGCAGTTAGTAGCAATAACAGAAATAATAACAGTAAGCCCTGCCCTCTTTGCTTTCATTCTTCCAGCTTGTACTGGCCTCTTCCCTCTCCCCCATCCCACTGTGCAGCTCATCACAGATAAGACAACAATGATTTTTCCTATATCGTTTCTGTCTCTTGGATCATCTACAGTCTACATCTCGGCACTCCTCCCCCAAAAGAGAGTTAAACAGCTCAGAAACTGGAACTGGGGTTTCTGCTCCCCCTCCCTTGCCCCAGGACCAGGTTGTCCTGGTCAGGTACCCATTGGAGCACAATAAAGACTGATTGAGCTAAATGGCCAATTTATGACTTCTCTTTGAACAGGCCTTAGATGATTACCTTTTATGAGGCTTACACTTTAGACTTAAGACGTAAAACAGAAGCTCAGGCTAGGAAACAAATAATGGGATATTTTATGTGCTGTTCTGGAACAAAAGTCCACAGCTTTATTGCAATGGCTGTAAAAAAAAAAAAAAAAAGAGCATGATTGGAGAAGCTTTGATTGAGAAACCCACAAGGAAAGAACCGCAGGTCGGGAGACCAGAGGCTCTCCCCAGTTTCCCACCCTACACCACCACCGAGCTAAGCCTTACACTCCTGTCTTCATACACAAAACCAGGGACCACTCTCCACACCACCATTGCAGCAAGACCTTCTCTATACTAACTGTCTATGGTTCCTAGGTCCACACATCTAAAAATCTTTCTTCTAAGGGTTCAATGATTCCAAAATGTTGATGCTCCTCCAGACATGACTAGTCTAGGACGCAGAACTCACAGATACCATCTGAACCATCTCCAGGTTCTACTGTAGAAAATGTTGATGATTGCAGGCATAGAACTGAAGTTGGGAGGCCTGGATTCAAGTTTCCACCCATTTCTCAACACACTGTGACTTAGAAGAAATCACAGTATATAATGAAAATAAAGACCAGTATTGTGGGATGAGGTATTGGAGAGAACGAAAAGAAACAGCCCCCAAAGGTGCTGCTGTTGAGTCTGACACAGAGAAAGCTTTCTGAGGTTGGTGAGGATTGCTAACGTTACAACACTCAACAAACATAACATCTCAAACAAATCTAAAATGCTCCGCCACTCAGGAATGCCTGAGACATTAACCATGACTCTTGTCATCTTAGAGCTCTGCCAGCCCAGCAATCCAGGAGCAGGACTGTCAGCATACCCATGGCCACCAGAGGGCAGGCTCGGGTTGCTGGTCTGCCAGCCCTGCAGGCCAGAAACTGCTCTGGGTCCAGCCCTTCCCCAGTCCTGTTCTTTTAATTTTTTCCTAAAGGGAATAGAGAGCTGGGGCATAGGAAGAGACGGTTGCAATTACTATGTGTTTCTGAAAACTAGAAAATGGCCACGCAAAATGAAAGGAGACCCTAAGAGAGAGGTGGATGGGTTTGTTATGAAATGAGCTGCGTGTGCAGTTTTAACACCTGGCTCCTGGCTGAGACCTTGAGAAGCCTAGGCCTTGGCTTCTCATGTTGAAGGCTTCTCCAGCAGGTGGCCCACTGCTTAGCTACCTAGTGTCTGCCTCTCTCCCGGCTCCCACGCCACTTCCTTGTGATGCTGAGCTTAGATGGGTTCTAGAGTTACGATGAGGCTGTTCAGTGCAGAGGCCAGGATTCAGGTGTGAACCTTCCAGAAACAGACCACCCTTTAACTATCCTTAGAGAAAGGATCTTAAAATGACACCCTGGGGACAATGTAGAGAAAGGATCTGGCCTGTTACAGAGTCCAGAGTCAGAGCTTAAGGTCAAGGCAGGTGTATCCAAATCAGACCTAGGTACCGCACCAAGCAGGAAGGAGGTGGGATACTGAGAGTCCTGCACGACCTTGGCCTGTTGATTTCTGGCCTTTAGGTGCCTCCTCAGGACCAGGGTCAATTGGGACAGGAGGGATCCTTGGGCTGGGACACCCAGCGGGGCTCCTCCATGCCTGGGAGACATTGTGGCCAATATTGACTTTGGTAAACACCATTTTGCACCGAGCTCCGGGCTAGGGCGGGGGCGCCCTGACCCGGGGGCGGAGGCAGCGGCTCCGCATTTAGACGAGGCCATTAGCGGCGATCGATGGCTGCGCCGCGAGCTCCGGCCGCTGAGCGCTCCCAAATGAAGGTTAAGTTTGCTCTGTGCCCCTGCGAGGCAGGCCATGCGCCCGCATAATGGCCCGGCTGCCCAAGGGCACACGCGCCCAGGTTAAGCTTAAGCGGCTTGGTGGGGAGAATGCGGAGAAGATGAAGCTTGGCCCAGCAGACACAAGCAGGGAAGGCTGGTCGGGTGTGCTTTAGACCCCAATGTGCGCGCCCTGGTCTGGCTCCCTGTGGGTCACTTGCTGGGCTCTTCTGGTCTGGCTCCCTGTGGGTCACTTGCTGGGCTCTTGTGGCTTTTGTCTGGTGATTGATTATATGCTGTGCTTCTGCCTTGGCTTCTGAGCGCCCATTGGAAGGCATGGTCTGAGGTTGGTAGAAGTGTGTCTGGCCCTGCATCCTGGTCATGATCACCCTGCAGGGGTTCTCTGGCACTTTGGAACTAGCCAGTCTGGGAAGCAAGAAGCCACCGGTGCTATTCTTCTGACTGCCACTCCTCTCTAACCAGCCTAGATTTCATTCCTGGGAACCTAGTGAGCCTGCTCTAGACAGACAGGAACTTGTTCACAAGTGTACTTGTGGATACCGGGGCTGTGGGAGTATTCTGGAGGCTGTGTGTGACGAAGGGTATGGTTATACAGAAGTGAGCCTGGTTCTGCAGCAGCAGGTTGAGTAGCTCTAGACTGGAAACTATCCCTGACCCTGTTGAGTGTTCTCTCTGTAGCCCAGGTGGATTTGTGCCACAAACTGGCAGTGCTGGGTCAAATCTCCTGACTGTTACATCTGTGAACTCCACCTCAGATTGAGGACAGTTTCCACTTTGCATATTTAATGAATGCCCACCGATGTACCCAGTGCTGCTATCATATTAATTTTCATACTTACTCTACTTTCCGTTATGTGCAAATGAGGAAATAGAGACTCAGAGAAGGGGAACAAACTTCCCAAAGCAATAAAAGCCATCCAGCGGAGGAAAGGGATTCAAACCAGGGTTGACCTCCTGGTCCTTGTTGGGTTGAGGCTGCAACTTTGGAGGACAGGCAATTTGAAATTCCAAGTCCTTGGCAAACAGGGGGATGAGAAGAATGCTGGATACAACTGCCTAGATGTTTCTGATCTCTTTTTGCAGCCCTACCTATCCCCCTGTTAGAGCTGGGCAGAAGGCAAGGTCAAAGACGGAAAAGGAGCTGTCTCTACTCACACAGCACGTTACTGTCAGGGCCAGAGCTGTGTGCTGCTGGCCCTGGTCTTGGCTGCTGTGCTGGGTGTTATAAGAGATCATGTTCTAGAAGGCAGTCATGAGAAGGTGACTGAGAGAGGGAAAAAAGACTCAACCAGTCTTCCCACTAGGCACTGAGTGCCTTGTTACCTACTAAAACTCCTGGTCCTCTCATAGCCTAGATAGACCCTTATCAGTAGAAGTCTAACAGACAATTGAGCTCTGAGCAAAAGAGGTGACAAGCTGAGTAGAAAGGGTTGTACACTAACTCCCAGGGACATTGAAGAATATCTGTAGGCATGTTGTCATAGCAGGTGGCCTAACAGTATTAGATATCCTCTGCAATGGTTTCCCTGGGAACAGAGGAGGAGGGATGTCAGGAGAGAAAGGAGGTTCATTGTCTGGATAGGCTGCTGGCTAGATGCCCTGGAAGTGGATTCTGTTTGGGGCCCGGTAACACATCAAGTCTCTTTAAGACACAGAGTTAAAGGGGTCAGGTACCCAGTGGAGTGAGTGTTTCTTAGCTTAGAGAAGATGGACTCTTTCTGTAACTGGCAGCTGAAGCCAACGTGTTATCCAAAGAGAGAAGCCACAGGTTAAAAACAGAGTGAAAAGTGCCCAACATCAAGGCATCAGAGGACAAAGGTGCTGCAGATAGAACACAGGGCAGGGCCAGGAGAAAGGGCTGATGCTGAGCTCCCAGGTTGAGCACAAATCCCTCTCTGGCCTGTGCCTGCTCCATGGTGCATAGTGCGGGCAGTCTGCTTCAAGAGGACCTCTAGCCACACTCCTCCCCTCAGCGTTCCAGGCTTCTTGGAGCCCCTTGGGGCTGCTGGGCTGGCTTCTTGTAGGTAGGTGCCCTCTGAGTACCTCACAGCTCTTTAGCTGCCAAATGGCATAGGAGCTGCTGGCAGGCTTCATGTATTCTGTGCTGATCGAGTGACGTCCGTGGCTCATAGGGAGCCCTGGATAAACAGAAGCTCTGAACTTGGATCTGGCTGGACCAACATGGTCCACTCTATCTCTTTCTTTCATCCAGTCTGTGAGCTCTTATTCACCTCAGCTTCACCAGAGCCCGACCTTCAGAAAGCCTCAGTGAGATGAGAGCCCAGGACTGTTCAGGGACTTACTGCATGAAGACGGGTGGATCCAGGCCAAATGAGACCCAGAAGAAGCCCACCCCCACCCAAAAGTGCAAGGAGGAGCCAGGGGAGGGAGCAGAAAGATAGGCCCAACACCAGGAGGGGCAACAGCTTGAACACATTTTTCCCAGTTGAGGAGGTTAGAGAATGACTTCTCTGCTGAACTTTGACCTCCAAGTCACATATCTTCTTTGAACTGTCAGGCAGCCCCCAGCCCTGTCACTCTCCATCTAAGCTAGGCCAAAAGTGAAACTCCAGCGCTGCCCTGGAGCAGTTCCCATGAGCTCTATGCCTGGATTTCTGGGGTGTTTGTGCATGTGTGTGTGTGTGTGTGTGTGTGTGTGTGTGTGTGTGTGTGTATACACTGGCCCAAGCTCCTGAGCTAGCTCTAACAGCCTGAGGTTCATGGTGGCTTCTTTCCAGCCGGAAAAGGGAGAGTCAAGTCATAGTCCAGGAATGGGCAGAAATCCTGCTCCCCACCATACATGTGGGGACCTGATGAGCTTAGGAGCTTTCCTAACAGAAAAGGAGTTGGGTGAGTAAACATGGAATGTGAAATATTCTATAAGTTATTAATCTGAAGTTCCTCTTTGTCATTTTCTTATCATCTACTATCTTCCCTTCCTAGACACTAGTGGCTTGAATGAGAAATATCCCCCATAGGCTTATGTATTTGGACAATTAGTCTCCAGTTGGTGGTGGTGTTTGGGGAGGTCATGGAACCTTTAAGAGATGAAGCCTTTTAAGAGGTGAAGGTACATCACTGAGGGAAGGGCTTTGAGAGTTTATGTCAATGTTTCTCAACCTGTGGATAGTGACCCCCTTTAGGGGGGCCACATATCAGATACCCTGCATATCAGATACTCACATTACTATTCATAACCAGCAAAATTACAATTATGAAGTAGCAATGAAATAATCTTATGGTTGGGGGGTCACCACAACATGATGAACTGTATTAAAGAGTCACAACATTAAGAAAGTTGGGAACCACTGGGCTTGCACTACATCCCACTCTTTCTTTGCTGCTTCCTGTATGCAGATGAGACATGATCAGCCTGCTTCCTACTTCTGCTGCTAAGAAGTAAGAACTGTTATTATCCCAATTATCAGGTCTGGAAACAGAGATCAAGAAATTAAATGGCTTTTTCAAAGGAAGTTAGTGGTGGTGCTAGCCAGGCAATATGGTTAAGAATGCAAAGAAACTTGCTGCCGATCTTGAAGATTTGAGTTCCATCCCCAGGACTCCCATGGTAGAAAGAGAGAGCAGACTCCCACAAGTTGTCCTCTGACCTCCACACTGTGGTAATGCCTAAACACACAATACCTATGATAATTTAAAAGAAAGTACCAGGGTCCTGACTTACATGTGGCAATCAAACTTCAGAAGAAAAGGAGAATATTTTTCAGCTTCAAATAGTTCACAGATGACAAGCTAAGATGTGTATACACTTGAAGTCGAACAGGACCTGAAAAGCACACAGTGCTCTCTAATGTGATGATTTGGGGCACTAATTTCATCCTCATTTTGCTACTGCTATTGATGTTGCCTCCCGGCCCCTTGAGATGTGATGAGCTATTTTTTACAGGTCTATACAAGGTCAGCTAATGGTGGTGTGTGCCTTTGAACCCAGAACTTGGGAAGCAGATGCAGGCAGATGTCTGTGAGTTTTAGGTCCCTGTGGTAGTTTGAATGAAAATGGTCCCATAGGCTCAGAAGGAATGGCACTATTGGGAGGTGTGGCCTTGTTGGAGGAAGTGTGTCACTGGGGATGAGCATTGAGGTTTCAAGTGCTCAACCCAGACCCAGCGTCTCTCTCTTCCTGCTGCCTGCTGGATCCAGATGTACAATTCTCAGCTCCTTCTCCACAGCATGTCTGCCTGCATGCTTCCATGCTTCCTGCCATGATGACAACGAACTAAACTTCTGAGCTGTGAGCAAGCCCCAATTAAGTGCTTTATTTTATAAGGGCTATAAGTGGTGTCTCGTCACAGTAATAGAAACCCTAACTAAGACAGCTAGCCTGGTCTACATAGCGAGTTCCAGGGTAGTCAGAGATACATAGTAAGACACTGCCTGAAGAAAAAGAAGAAAACAAAAACTGCCTATACAGAACATCTATGGCATTGATAAAAGAGCCAAAGTTGCCTGTTACATGAAATTGAGATATCATTGTACCCACCTGTTTCCACCAGGTTTGAGAAATCAGAGAGAAGACTGGAGAGGCCTCACTTTGCTGGTCTTTTGTGCCATACAGAGAGACCTAGTAGGTTGATCTCCATAGTCCTATGCTGATTTCTCTATTCAACTTCAGCTCATTTTCACTGCTTGGTCTTGACTGAGCAAATAACTAATTCAAGAGCTGATCTTAGTGCCAAGCAGATATGCGACCCCTGACTGGAGGACAGTACAGCATCCTCCTCAGCGGATTTCCCTATGTGCACTTAGAGCTCTTCCTCTGCATCCAGTCATCAAGTACTACTGTAGTTTTCCTGGAGTCAGTGAGGAGAGGAGGGATTACCAGAGCCTTGAAGGGGCAGGGAAGGGACAGAGGCTGGTCAGTGGGTGCAGGGGAAGCTGCACAGGAGGAGGAGCTAGCTCCTGACAGGCTGCAGCGCTCTGGGTAACCGGCAGACAACCATTTCCAGGACTCTCAAAATAGCTAGTCAAGGGGGTCTTGGATGTTCCCAGCAAAAAGAAATGATAATGTCTATGGTGGTTAACATGCTAATTATCTTGAGCTGATCACTGCATATCCAATACATATATTGAAATGTCACACTAATGTGCAATATACACAATTACTGGCTGTCAATTCAAATGCATAATGACAATTGTCATGCTATAAGCATTGATGATAATAAAAAACAGTATTTTCGTACATTCAAATATCTTTGAACTGACTGACTGATAACAGCTAATTGCTATCACAGACAAATAAAGTAAATACTTAATTCCTCCTATAGGCCATGCATATGATGTGTGGTATATTTAATAGTCTAACCAAACAGACCAGGAAAGGCATTGACTCAGCATTTTGCTGATGAACGAAGCTCTGCTTAGTGAGCTGGGGTAAAGGGCCCAATAGATGACCGAACCAGGGTCAGAGCCCAAATATATCTGTGCCCAGTACTCTAGTCTCCTCTATAACTCACCTTCCAGGTTGATTTGAAGGGGGCAGATCAAGAAAATTCTAAGACAGTAGATAGACTAGACATTTTATTTTTTCTGTTGATCCATAATGAATTATCACAAACTTAGATGTTTATAGAATATGTATTGCCTCCTGGTTCTGTAACTCGGAAATCCAGGTGAATGCACGTGACTCCTCTACCCAAATCCTCACAAGCCAAAATCAAGATGTCAGCTGCCTGGGGTCTTATTAGGAGACTAATAAGACCCAAGATCAACAAGGTTGTTGATAAAATCCATCACCTCCTACCACTTCTAAAGGAAGTCCCTGGGTCTTGCTGAATGTCAGCTCCTCAAGCCACACATATCCCTTCTCTTGTGGTTCCCTCTTGCAGGAACTCAGCAAGTCTTCCTCACACTTCAGTGTCCCTAAGGTTTCCTCCAGTGGTCTCTGACTTGGAGGAAGCCTGCTGCTTTTGAGGGCTCCTGAGATTGTGTTGGGACCACACAAATGACCGACTATTATCCCAGTCTTAGTGTGATGCCTGACATAACCGTAAGGGAAGAAGCCTCCACACTCTGAGCATACCTGGTACAGGCTTGGTGTGGTGGGCGTACAACAACTGTCACCCCCTTCTCTGCCTGCCTTCACAGAACACTCTTTGGAACACGACAGAGAAGTCAATTCCATTTGGAAGCAAAGTGTGCTCTTCTAAGACAAGATGGCAGCCAACCCAGGAGAAGGACTTCTCTTTACTCACATCAACTCTCAGAACTTGTTTCATTATATGCACACATTACAGCTATTGGGGCAGAATATCCTTCCCAGTATGTTTTAGGAATCCCTCCTCTCTGCTGTAGAGGAAGCTGTGTGATGATGGTGAAGGTGCTGGGAGAGAAGGAGAATCCTCCTAGAGGTCTGGAAACTCCACAAAGCACCGTGGGGACATTGGGTGCCCAAATTGAAAGGTCAGACAAAGAGGGTCTATGATGGGGAAGAAATAAATGCTGACCAGAGAATTTAGCCTTACATCTACAGACAAGTTCAAGTTCATATTCTTCCTTCCTGGGGCTCCCAAACTCTCCTCAGAAAAAATGTGTGCACTGAATGAAATAGGCTGTTTTGCTCAGTTTGCAGTGACATGGAGCTGGTGGAGAGTCACTGGGTGGGATGGGCAGAGATGGAGTCTGGGGAGTTGGATGCACACATTTGTCTAAAACTGAAATGGCTTGTTTGGATTACAAGAGCTGACCTCATATGCTTGTATATGCTTGCATATGAGGTGAGTTAAGAGTACATTGATTAGATCTGGGCATGGCTGAGCTGGACTGACCTGTGGCATGCTGGATGGAACACAGGAGGATGAACTGGAATAGCTCAAGGGTGAGTTAGTTGGTACCCTGTTAAGCTGAATGGAGGACAGGGCAGGTTGGGAATTCCTTAGCTTCTAATTTCAGAGACTCTGGGTAGTTCAAGCAGAAATAAATGTAGCAATGCTATTGAATGGCTTACAGAAATATTTGGAAAGCTGAAGAAACAGACTCTCAGCTGCATCTTCAGGAGCAATTCCTGAAGTTGGGCTGCAGCAGTGGACCACCAAGGCAGCCGCTCCTGGTGCAAGCATCAGGAAACCATCTGCCAAGTATGGAAGCTGTTGGCCCAGCTCTGCTTCCAGAAACAGTCTCTTCGGCATGTCTACGCCAGCCAGACACACACCTTACTGTGAAAGTCCTGACGGCTTTCACCTCCAGGAAGGGAAATGTGTAAAGGAAATCCTTTGGATAGACACCACAAAATTGTGGAGCTGCTCCTAATGGCTAAAGCTGGATGGTGGGGATACAGGAGCACGCATAGTTCTTTCCAGACCAGCATCCCTCTGCATCTTCAAATGTCTTTTGAATGGATACCTCCCTCCTGTAGCTTCACTCTCTTAGTTCACATCTGAATTCAAGCTTGACACTACTATATAACATTTGGTGAAACTCACCTCACATTCATAATTCTAATGACAGGGCAGTATGGGAAATGCAACTCTGGGCTTTTCAGCCCACTTGCGAACCAAAGCTCATCAGAAAAAGGAGAGAAGTGTGAGGTTGGACAGGGCAAGGGTGGGGGCAGGAAGATTCTGGATATGCATGGTTTGCTGGCTCAGCTAGGTTGGTGTGGCAGCAGTGGGTTCCTTGTGGAAGCCACCATGAGGCTGTCACTTGGACACTGGTGCCAAGCCCTGAGTCAAATAGTGTCTTATTCAGCTGGAGATAGGGAGGTAGGACTCAGAGGATGACCTCACTGAAGACAGTGACATGCTTCAAACTGGTTTTCTCTCTACTCCCTAGTTCCAAGACCATGAGCCCATCATTCAAGTCAGACCCATCCCTAGGCCTAGGACAGTTTTCAGTGTGCAACTCAATTACCTCTGCCTTGCTTAATATTAAATCTATGTCACCAAGAGGCTTGGGAAATACGTTTCAAGCAGCAAAACTTTATAGGATGTATTGTCTCAGGGCAAAACAAACCCAGCCAGGATATCAGAGCCAGATGCCCCCTTCTCCCCACCTCCTTTGGAGGGATTGCAGATTTTGTAGAATTCAGGACCAGTTCTGAAGTCCGACAGGTGCCATGTTCAGCGAGCCAAGGAAAATGGGTGCTAGAAAGCATGCATGTTTACTCACACCCAAAATACCGCAACTGCTGCCTTATAAACTCAAGGCTTTCCAATCAGCAAGGGATCTTCAGTGGATGCATGTTTTCAAAAGAGTGCTGTATTCTGAATGTCGACTCTAATTTTATAAAAATTCATTGAGTTGTGTAGTATTTGGGTCTGGATAATATGGGTTTTTTTGTTTATGTTTTTGTTTTTTTAAGATGATTAAGGCAGAAGTCCCTACACAACATGTTCAGAGAGATAGGGTGGCTTGCTTAACAACACACAGCAGATCTAGGATTAGCATTTTGTTACTGTTGCTTACATAAACATACATGTCCTTGACTGAATCTAGTTCACAAGACATATAACTTTTCTGTCTTATTTGTGGTGGTAGCCTGAGCATGTAGAACACAACACAGTGGGCACTTGATGTATACTTACTCAAATAAATTTACTAAATTAATGAACAATGACATCCATGCCTCATAAACCTATACTCATTCAGTGGTCACACACAAGGATGTACGCAATCGCGCACGCACCCCATCTCCGACCCCTGGAGTAGCCTGGATCAGCTTACAGGTTCCTGCTTTTTCTAACTCAATGGCTCCAGGTCTAAGGAAGAGGCCTCTCTCTCTGGACTCAAATCTCTGAGGTACGCCTACCATAGGCTAGGTGTGGTGGAGGCACAATTGTCACCCCCTTTCCATCTCCTTTCATGTAGACATTCTTTGGGGATAGAATGGAGAGCCATTTCCAGTTGTAAACAAAGCCTAATCTTCCAAGAGAGGATGACAGTTCAAGAGGACTGCCCTTTACTCAGATCAACCCTCAGAACACAAACGCAGTCTTGAGATGGGTCATTGTATCCATCTTATTTCTAAGAAAACTGAGGTTCCTAAGAAAGTTATTGAATTGTCCAAGGTCACATGGCTGGTCAGCACAAAGCCTGAACCAGAAAATATCCAGTCTGTATGACTCCAAGGTCCATGGGCATCAATGACCCATGGCCCCTAGAGGCCAAGGGAAGCCATCTCTCCTTCATATCTGGGCTCTATGAAGGGCAGGACCATGTCCTCTCTTCCCTACATCCTGCCTCTGTTCTCAGGCAGGGTCAGCACATAGTGGAGGTGGGAGGACATTGTTAGCTGCCTCCGACTGATATTGACAGATGGAGTGACTATTGTAAATGCTATGGTGTTGTGTAATCAGTAGGAAAATGTGACTGTGTCCCCAGAGATGCCAATGGCATTTTGGAGTAAATCCTATCCTTGGTTTTCTGGGCTTGCTCAGTTGAAATGTCTAGGTGACAGGGACAGGCTGGGGAGCTGTGATACACAGGACCTAGGTAGGCCACTCATTGTTCTAGCCTCCATTTAGAAAAGTGAGGGTTGGAAGAATGCTAGAGCCTGAACATGGACAGTGGTGTGTGTGTGTGTGTGTGTGTGTGTGTGTGTAAGAGAGAGAGAGAGACAGATAGACAGACAGACAGAAAAACAGACAGAGACAGAGACAGAAACAGAGAGATGAGAGAGGGAGCTGGAAATTGATTCTATACGGGAATAGAATGACATAAAGGCCAGAGCAGGCAGGAGCTCTCAAGTCACAGAGCGGGCTCTGTCTCAACTGTGAGTCCCTTTCTGTCTTAGTTAGGTTTAACACTGCTATGTGCTGTGATAAAACACTGACCAAAAGCAATTTAAGAGGACAGGGTTCATTTAGCTTACACATCCTGAATCATAGCCTGCTGAGGGAAGCCAAGGCAGGAACTCAAACAGGCAGGAACCTAGAGGTAGGAGCTGGTGCAGTGACCACAGAGGGGTGCTGCTTACTGGCTTGCTCACCATGGCTTGCTCAGGCTGCTTTCTTATACCACCCACAACCACCAGCCCAGGGATGGCCTCACCCACAGTCCCCTGGACCCTCCCATGTCAATTACTGATTAAGACAATGCCCTACAGGTTTGCCAAAGCCCAGATTTATAGAGGCATTTTCTAAATTGATGCTCCTTTTTCTCAGATGACTCTAGCTTTTGTCATGTTGACATGAAGCCAGCCAGCACACTCCCCAGTGTCCCATTTCTTCTTCTGTAAGGAGGATACAACTCATGAGTAGTATATGAACAAATGGGTTAGCAAGAACATGGCATTCAGAGTCAGGAGACCCAGACTGCAGCCATTTCTGTCACCTACTGGCTGAGTGACCTTAGGAAAGTCACTTAACATTACTGGCCCTCAGTTAATAATGGCAATAATCCCTGCCTTTGGGGTCGGTGTGAGGACTAAAGGAAAGAGTGGGATGGAACCACTCTGCTCTGGCAGGGCACTGTACAAATGTTAGTTCTAATTATTCTCTGCAATTATGATGGCTCTGCAAGAGGCGTGTGTGTGTGTGTGTGTGTGTGTGTGTGTGTGTGTGTATGTATGTATGTATGTATGTATGTATGTATGTATGTATGTATGCATGGTTTGCAAGGAAACTGGATGTGAGAATGGGTCTGCGACCAGGCTGTGTGTGCATGTGCATTATGTTGTGTGTGTTTGGAGAACAGGGCCATTAGAAAAACCATCATCTCTCTAAGTTGTTCTGTCTTTGGCTAAACTCAACCTGCCAGGCTGACATCGGAAACAGGCATTAGTGGTGAGTCTGGGGGGACTGGATTAGCAGCTGAACTTTCTATTCCTGGAGACCCTCTTTTCTCAGGAGGTCAAGGCAATTTCCATATATTATCCTGATGGCAGCTCAGGAAGGTCCGGGAAATGGCAAACACATGCCACAAATTCCTAGGATGGAGAAATCAAGGCAGGAAGAGCAGCTGCTGCTGAGACCACCCTGCACCACCTTTCTACCACCTAAAAAACTTTGCAACTGTCTGAGCCTAGCCCCATCAGGCCAGACCAGGTCCTCTCCTGGCTGGCACCAACCCATTCCTTTGAGTGACTGTTAGAGACACCACCCCATTCCCCAGCCCTCAGCTGTGTGTTTTAGGAAGAGGGCTGAGGTGGAACCCCAAGTCCCTGACAAGTACATTTGCAACCCCTTGAAGGGCCTATTTTGCCTCCAGTCTCTGCCTTTCATAACACTAACCATAACACTACCTCTCACCTTCGCTGAGAAGTCTGCCTAACTGCAGATTGAGAATTCAGGCTCTAAGCCAGTGGTTCTCAACATGTGGGCCGAGACCCCTCAGGGCCATGAAGCAGATATTTACATTACAATTCATAACAGTAGCAAAATTACAGTTATGGAGTAGCAACAAAAATAATTTTATGGTTGGGGTTTAACCTATCTTTAAACCATTTATTAATATCTCTAAATACCTTCCAACC
Source organism: Lophiomys imhausi (assembly GCA_907164525.1). Lineage (NCBI taxonomy): Eukaryota > Metazoa > Chordata > Mammalia > Rodentia > Muridae > Lophiomys > Lophiomys imhausi. The sequence goes on from CAJQZJ010005020.1 coordinate 11,964,244, forward strand.
AACAAACCCTAGGCACTTTAGAAAGGACACCAAGCCTCAAGTGCAGGTCCTTGGGAGCAACCGGTCAGCAGTCCATATGAATCAGCCAGTGCCAAAGGGAGCACGGGAACAGTTGCAATCTGTCTGCAGAAACACCACAACAAGCAGAAGCTGCAGTGGGACCTCTGAAGTCCATTCAGATTTTCTGAACTTCCTCTTGGCAGGTGGAACACCACATGCAGCCCCGGCATGGGTGCCGAGGCTTCTGGCTGTCCAGCCCCACCAAAACTCCATGATGCAGGCTCTGCTCCTCTCAGCTGGTCTTGGCCTTGGCACTGCAGCTTTTTAGTGTCCAGCCCTGTAGAATCTCCTTGAGGAAAGTCTCAGACATCAACTTTTCACCTGGGCACTGCCCAACCTTGGCCAAAAGTCTCAGTCAAATGTTGCAGAGTCTTTTGAAGTGAGGCAGCAATGAGCATCGTTGAGAAGCAATGCCAAGCAAAAAGCCCTCCCAGGTTTTTCAGGCCTTCCTTTTTTATACACTCTCTCTAATTATGCACCAAGATGTTTTCTCATTGGCCAACCTTATGCCCTCCTCATGAGGTCCACTTGTTCCAAGATAAGGCAATCTCCTTATGTTGGAATGTTATCTTACCTTGGGTGTTCCCAACAGGTGCAAGTCACGAGGCTGATTTGTATGCTGCTTTTATGAGTCTGTTTTTCAGGGGTTCCCTCAACCCTTACATATTCATTCAACACAACTGTGTTTCCAAAGAAATACAAACCTCCACTACAGGGGGTCAGAACAACATGAGGAACTATATTAAAAGGTCACATCGTTAGGAAGGTTGAGAACCACTGGAGAGGAAGATGGAGTTTGGAGGTAATGCCCCAGTCCTTCTCCACTGCACCTGCCAACATGGAGGGCAAGAACACAGGACATTCTCTGAAACGGATCAGAATGAGAGACACCACAACTCATCAGTGTGCTCTGACTGTTCAGCCAGTGGGTTGAGAAGTCTCACAGGGAGTCTTGGAAGAGTTAGAGCAGTGATTCTCAAAGTGGGGTGCCCTGGACAGCTAAAGCAGCAGAAGCAGCAGCAGCAGCAGGAGAAACAGAAGCAACAGAAGAAGCAGCAGAAGCAGCAACAGCAGAAGCAGCAGCAGAAGAAGAAGCAGCAACAGCAGAAGCAGCAGCAGCAGAAGAAGCAGCAGCAACAGCAGAAGCAGCAGCAACAGCAGAAGAAGCAGCAGCAGCAGAAGCAGCAGCAGTATGTAGAAAATGTGAGAGGTGCCAGCTCTTTAGCCCACCTCACATCTGCTAAGTCAGCTAGAGTGAGGGGCTCAACAAGTATTGGGAAAAGCTCACAGGGGATTGTGCTGCTGTAGGTAAGGGAGCCACAGGGCTTCTCCAGTCCCACACTGCTGGCTTAGAGGGGGCAGGGTGGCCCCTTTTTCTTTTAATGATTTTTAATTTTTTTTAATTAAGTTCTTTTGTGTACTTACACGTGTAGATACCTACAGAGGAAAGAAGAGGACACAGAATCCCCCAGTGGTTCTCAACCTTCCTAATGTTGCAACCCTTTAATACAGTTCCTCATGTTGTGGTGACCCCCAACCATAAAATTATTTTTGTTGCTACTTCCTAACTGTAATTATGCTGCTGTTATGAATAGAAGTGTAAACATCTGATATGCAGGATGTCTGATATGCCATCTCAAAGGGGCCATGACCCTCAGGCTAAGAACTGGTGCCTAGAGCTAGAGTTACAGATGGTTGTGAGCTGCTCAACATGGGTCCTGGGAACCAAACTCTGTTCTTTACAAGCAGCAAATGCTCATAACCACTGAGCCACTTGAGCTCCAGCCCCAACCCCCAAGTTCTTCCCACTGTGTCCTACGCCCTGCACCCTCCAAGCCTGTTGGGTCTTATAAATCACAGAACAAGAACCTTCCATGTCCTTTGCTATTACGGCCCACCAAGACATGACCTTTGTTTCTTGAGTATCTTTTCTCTCTGTATTTGTGAAAACTCAATTGTACTTGTGTGTGTGTGTGTGTGTGTGTGTGTGTGTGTGTGTGTGTGTGTGCTTCCCTAGTGGCTACTGCCTTAGAGCCCATGTGTCCACACTTTCAAGAAGGACAAGGCCTCACAGGACTTGCTCAAGTCTCTCCTCGACCAGTCTCCTAACTTAAGCTACGTTGAGAAACCAACAAACAATTCTCCTCACAGCACAGCAGCTCTCTCACCCCTGAGGTTCCTGGTCTACATATAGCCACAGGAGGAATATAATCCTCCATCCCTAACCCTGACCCCAGCAAATCCTCCCAGCAACTGGCTGTCTTTCCTGGTTAAGGCATCTTAATTCCAGGAAGGTACCAGGATTTCAGTGGGTTCTCTGGATGTTCTGCCTAGGTTCATGAAACCACTCCTCCCCCAGCAATCCTCTGGCACCACCACTCACTTTGACAGACTCAGAACTGGGGCCAGAGAGCTTCTATGGTTTGCTGGAGATCACACCACCAGTACCTGACTGGACTCATGCCAGAATTTGAAGTCTGAATCCTAGCTCCAGGAAACTGCAGCGTTGGAAGGGGTAGCTGATCAAACCAGATCAGGGCTCGGTTACTCACTAGTGGTTTCCCTTGCTGGGCCTCAGCTTCCCTCTGTATGTAGTAGGATCTCCTCCCTGCTCTATCTGCCTCACTGGACGCCTGTAAAACTCAAAGTCACATGGGAAAACAAAGTGGTGCCCAGATACCCTGACCCAGTGCGCACCATGTGTCATAGTATGCTGAGTATATCCCTGCTACTCTCTCCTAATTAAGCTGTCCTGTGCACTTGGGGCAAACTGAGAAGGGCCGCGTTTTTGGCAGACCAGACTTGGAGCTCCCGACCACGAGCATGTTGTGCCTCTCGGAACGAACGCAAGAGGGCGCCATGGCCCCGCAGCGAGCCGGCCCGGTCGACGTGCGGGAGGGCCATTCCCTTCTAGCTCCGGGGGAACTGTGTCCCAGAAGGCAGTTTCTAGGCTTCGTCAAACTCAGAGAACTGCCTGGGAACCTGGCGAATCCAAGAGGATAGGCAGAGTCTAAGTCCAAATAGCTGGAAATATGAAGTCCAAACAACACGCTGCTTCCCGCGTTGTGCGATATCTGGTGAGACGTTTGACCTCTCTGACCTTCATCTGCAACTATGAAAATAAACTCTCTTCCCTGCCTCTGGGCCAATGCAGCCACCAAAGGCTCCCCAGCCCATGAACAGAGATCTTAGTTCAGGCTTGCTGTACAAACTGTAAAAAGTGAGGAGTTAGCAGGAAGCCTTTTCTGCCCCACCCCAGCCCCTTAACTCTATCTGAAGCTCCAGGCATAACCATTTTATGAACATGCAAACTAAGGTTTGGAAAGTTGCTCTTTGCAGAATCCAGTGGCATCCAGGTAGGGTTGTGCTGGTCTCCGGACTCCGGCTCTAGAATGGTCCAGCAGCCTCAGCTTGCGTGGTGCTCAAGAGACCACTTCGTCAGGTCTGTCCACGGAGCAAACAGGGATGTGGGTAACTCAGGTCTTCCTCTAGCCTCTGGCTGGACTACAAACCTACAAACCGCCACCCCCACCCATGGCATTACTTGGGCACCTCGAGAGTCTGTGGTCTGGCGGACACCGGCACCTGGGGTCCTGTGGGGTCTCAAACGCCCTCCCCCAGTTCTTGGTGCAGCAGCTGGGCCACGAAGGTGAGATGGCCAGGTCAGGCTGGCCCCAGGCCGCGCCCTGGACTAAGGCTGTTTGCACACATGTAATTAGCGCTAATTACCCAGGGTTTTCAAAGCTCGCTGACTCCCAGCGTGAGAGTCAGGCAGCCAGGAGCCGCTGCTCAGCACATCAGCCCTCCCCACCCGGCTAGGGCCGTCCTTGATCTCGATGCCCAGGATTCCGTGTGGCCTGCTGTATGTGCCCGGGGTCTACGCAGCTGCCACGTGCTGGCCGGCGAGTGTCTTTGTGTGTCCGCCACCTTGGTGCGTCTGGGGCAGGTTCGGGAAAACTGAGAGTGGATGGGCAGAGGTAGGGGTGGGGTTCCCAGGGTACTCTGCTGCGAAGGAAGATAGCGCCAGCACCTGGCTCCCACAACCACCCAGGATCTCTGAGGTTGCGGCTGCAGATGCCCTGCATAGCCGAGGTTTCGCACACCGACCCCCAGGCTGTTCTGTCACACAGGAACCGGCTACCAGGGCTTCTCTCCTACAGGTGGCACAGCCTGGGCGCAGAGAGGTTGAGCAAAGGCGCTGCTCACCGCCGCGGCCCGGCCCGGGATTCAGGCTCTGCTGGAAATCAGAGGGTCAGCCTACCACTCAGTGCTCAGGGAGGGAGTGAGGGCGTCGGCCTCAGCGCGCCTGGGCTTCTGCTCTCTAATCTCAAATCCCTAACTGATCAAGGCTTTCCACTTCCTTCCAGCCCTATCAGAGACCTGTTCGACCCCTAGGACTTAGACTCCTAAAGGAGAGCCCAAAGAAAGCCACCTCCACCTCAAAGGTCTTAGTCGAGGCGAAGGTGTTGGCTGCCGTCCCCTCCTTCCCTTCCCCTGAGGCCTTGAACCCACCCTGCTGTTGGGGTCTTTGCTTCCTGGGTTCAAGGGTATTTCTGTCCTTGCTGCTGTGTGTCCCTCTCTCCTCTCTTGCTGTTTTATTCTGTCCCTGATGACTTGTTTTCCACTCTCTCGCTGAGCCTTTGTCTATCTCATCAGACAGTCTGTGCCTCTCTCTCATCAGATCTCTGCCATGCAGAAAACACCCCGAAGCCGCCTCCGCTGCTGTCGCCGCCGCCGCCGCCGCCGCCGCCACCCACCCACCACACACACATACATAGCCGCCCCAGCAAGGAACACACACCGGCAGAATCAGCCTTTTCAATAAAAAACTACAACTGGGAAACAGAGTGAATTAAAAAGCATTAACTTAAAAACAATCCATGTGTCTGCAAATGCGTTCCAAATGGCAGCCCTTGGGGGTGGGGGGGGGGGGTGGAAGGGCAGCATGTTGGCCACGTTTCTGGAGTCCCAGATATGTAGAGGTGAAGGAGCCCTTAGCCTCACAATGCACCCCACATCCTAACCACCTGGGGCATCAAGGTCTCAGGAGAGGGTATATTTCTGTGATCATCATCCTGCACCCTCAGCAGGTTGCTTGGACCCTCCCAGGAGTTACATCTCAGCTTCTGCTAAATCTTTCTACTTTCCCAAACCTTCTCTACACTGACCTCAGCTCTCCAGGGTCAACAGCCCTCCCAGCACCCAGACCCAACACACACACACACACTCCTTTCTCCTGTGAGTCCTGGCCTGGCCTGGCCTGCCCTGCTACACACACACACACACACACACACACACACACACCCATGCTGCCCTCCTGCCCCTTAGACCACCCAGCAGTCCTAGCTCAGGAGAGAAAAGTGGTTAGATCCAAAGCTTGTCTTGGCCTAGAGAGCCTCTCCGAGAGAACAACAGTGGGAAAGGACTGCCAGTCCTGCACCTGCAGCTGTTGTCAAGCTTGTTCAAGCTGTCTGGGAGGGTACTTCTCTGAGGTGACAACCCTGTCCTTTGCTGAGAGAGGACTTCTCCAAAGTCCACCATGCAGTTACTCTTAACACTCCAGCAGTCTTTTCTCTGTATCTCTGTAGGTGGGAGAACTGAGGTACATCAATTGTGTGTGTGTGTGTGTGTGTGTGTGTGTGTGTGTGTGTGTGTGTGCGTGTGTGTTGTTTTTGTTTGATCTGTGGCTCTGGGGATGTACTCTGGTCCTCCTACACCTTAAGAAACAGTCTGCCACTGACTACTGCCAACCCTAATTGATTTGGTCTTAATCAAAGACAACAGAACTGGATGAGGGTCACAGATTTGTACTCTCTCCCTCAGTGTCTTCTTAATCAGGAAGGAAACTCTGAATCTATAAGCCCATTAGAGAGGAAGGACTTCTGGATTCTTAAGCTTGTTCATCTGATGCTAGTGACTTGCAGCTATGACATTGACAAAAATACTGAATGTAGCTCGGTGGTCACTGTATTCTCTGTACACAGTGTCACAAAAAGGGCAGGTACCTAGGTGACTGAGCTGCAGCTTGCACCACCTTGAGCTTCAGTTTCTCTGTCCGTAGCAGGAAGAGATGGGGCCTTCTCAGCCCAGGTAGAAACATGTCGCTGAAGCAAAATCTGCTGGGCAAGTCTGGTGTTATTGTTCCTACATTTAAAAACGACAAGGAAAGCAACTGGGAAAGTGTTTGTTCTGGGTTATTTTTCTCTTGAAACAGCAGAACAAAAAAGTCATCACTCACACGAATCACAGCCATTCTCATCAGATTACTGTGTTCTTCCTCTAAGTAGTAAAAGATGAGTCATTTTATTTTTAATGAAAAAAGTGTTCTGTGTTCACTATGCAGGGGGCCTTTCAGAATTCACTGGCTCCCATTCAACATGCCAGGCCCCAGAGGAGATGATAGGGTCTGTAGACAGAGCTCACACTGGTTGTGATGTGACAATTCTTATTTCTATGGTGTCTGCCTGTGTGTCACCATCTCATGACACCCCTGCTGTATAATTCTTCTGCATTCTCGCTCTGATGCGATGGGACTTCTGACTGAGAATCACTAATGTGGGCTTTGGAGAATTTTTGTTTCAATAGAAATATTTGTTTAAGCAGCTTCTACCCCCATGTATGTGTGTGTTCCTGGGAGCTTGTGGAGATGTGTGTGCTGTATGAATAAGTGTAAGGCTTGATCTGTGGCTCTGGGGATGAACCCTGGTCCTCCTACACCTTAAGAAACAGACTGCCACTGACTACTGCCAACCCTCATTGATTTGGTCTTAATCAAAGTGGGGGTGTACCTGAGCAGGGAGCCATTTGCTTCTTTGGGGGTATAATACACCTACAGGTGAGTTTCAGTGTGTTTATTTGTGGATGTGCTAGGTGGAGCCTGGAAGACAACCCCCCTCATGTGTGTGTCTGTGTAGGTGGGTCTATGCTTCCAGGAACATTTCTTTCTGTGACTATGCCCTTGTGTGTGTGTGTGTGTGTGTGTGTGTGTGTGTGTGTGTGTGTGTGTGT
>CAJQZJ010005020.1:11971321-12006876 GCA_907164525.1 Lophiomys imhausi
TGTGTGTGTGTGTGTGTGTGTGTGTGTGTGTGTGTGTGTGTGTGTGTATATAATCAGGGCCTATGTGTGGACATGTCACATGGGTTGTACTGATGGTCCCACCATTTTCTGTAAAGATTTCTATGGTGAGAGTCAGGTTCAGGTCACTGGAGTGGCAGCTAAGACCTCTGGGGCTCCATTGTTTGTGGAGGCCTTATCTTGATGGAGGAGAGAAATGGCAGATTTTGATCCTAAACACAGACCCTTGTGCTGAGTATTCTATTCCTGCAAGTCTGGGGGCGGGGAGGGAGCACTGGTAGCTGCCTGTTAATTAGCTACTCTGGAATGGGCATTGCATGCTGGAATAAATAATATGTTTGACTGTTTCTGAGGGACGCTTGGCCATCTGAATACTTTCCCCTTCCCCATGACCCTCTCCCAGGTGTCTGGACCTCTACCTCCTCAGAAGGATGGTATGGTGTTCACAGTCCTCGGCACTAACACACGAGCTTGTCAAACAGACCAATTGCTAAGCAAATGCCACTTAAACTGGAGCTTGGAAGGGATCAGTGACACAAATGACCCATGAGAAAAAGATGAGGATGGGTCTAGATGGCAGTGAACTAAAGAGGTTTCCATAGCGCCACAGACAGACTGCAGGTCTCCACCCCAGGAAAACTGCTCCCAAGCCAGGAGCCCTTCCACAGCAGAGGGAGGACAAGTCCTACCTGCAGCAGGAATCTCGGGCTACAAGAATTCCCAGGCAAAAGAGTCTCTGCATCTCTCGGCCAGGGTTCCCTCAAGAGCTACTATAAGTTGAGGGGAGCAGGAGACTTGATATGCTGAGCTAAGAGCCTACTGTGGTCCAAGTCATTCTTGTCTCATGTTTATATATAATCTGTATGCATGAGAACTCTGAACCTGTCACTAATTCCGAGCCTGTGACTTTAACATTTCCTTCAATTTCATGTAGGGTAGGTCTAAAAGCAGAGATATATGTAAATGTCTGTAAACTTCCACGCATCATTGATCTCTTTTAAAACATGTAATACACCAGTACATGTTAATTAACACCAACACAACACACAGGTTTGTAAGCACTGCACAGATGTTGTAATGGACTGAATGTGTCCCCTAGAAATTCATGCCAAGATCTCACACCCCATGTGACAGTACTGGGGGGGGGGGATTGACATTAGACAGTAATTAGATGAAATCTTCATCCCTGTGATGAGATTACTGCCCTCATAAAAATAAAAATAAAAAAAGGTGAGGGCCACCAAGATGGCTTAGCAGACAAAGGCACTTGTTATCAACCCTGATGACCTGAGTTCAGTCTCCTCAACCCACATGATGGAGGGAGAGAACCAACTCCCAATGGCTGTTCTCTGAACTCCATGTATGTATTGTGGCGTGTGTACTCTCCCTACAAAATGTATAATAAATGTAACAAACATTTTTAGAAAGGAGGAGAGGAAGAAAGACCAGCACCCAGGCTCTCTCTGCCATGTGCAGTGATGGCAAGAAAGCCAGAGAAATCAAATCTAGAGGTGTGCTGATTTGAGATGCTTCATCCCCCAGAACTATGCAAAACACATAGCTACAATTCAAGCTACCCAGGCCATGGTACTTTGTTACAGCATCCTGGAGAGACTAGCAGGTATAAGCTGTGAATTGTACTGGCCCACACTTGTGCATGTGTACTTTCATATAAATAAAAAGTGCTGATATTGTTCTAGAGAGATCCTGCAGTGTTAGTTGAGCCACCTCTCCCCATGGCGACCACCGAGCCAAAGCTTACAGTGCTGAGTGTTTCCCACACCTACCCACTGTGCTCCCAAAACAGTCACACAGAAGGTATTTAATAGCTCTGTTTTATTCAAAAGGACACAGTAAAACCTGAATAGGTACTCAGAGTTGCTTGCACAATTCCTAAGTGGTGCAACTGGGATTTGAACTCAGGTTTTCAGACCCCCTTCATGTAGGAATACATTATCTAGCATTTAGAGCCCAGAGAGAGAAACTTCACTAGAGTCCAAAGAGAATAATTCTGCCAGGGCCCACAAAGCCCAAATGGCCATTACCCAGGCCAACCTATCTTGTTCAACTCAGTACCTTCTAACTGTTTTTCTGAAATAGGGACAGCTGATGGCCAGAGTGGGTTTTCCCAAAGTGCAGATTCACAGCTAAAGACTTGCCTTTCGAGTTTGATTTAAAATAAAACGGCCATGAGAAGAGGGGGTATATAAGCCGAGTTAAATATTCTGCCCAGTTTAAGCAACAGGCTTAGCTCAGTGCCACGGTTCACAGACAATGCAAAATTATCCTGTTCTCACTGACTGCTAAGTGGCCTCGCTGGGGTTGCAACTAGGTGAGTGTTCATCCCACTAGGTGAGGTGGTGGGATATTACATTTGCACCTGCCTCTGGCTGCAGCTTCGTTTCCATATGTAGCCTGACAGATGTCTGAGTGTTCTGCTTCAAGTCCTGCCTCCCCTTAATGCCCACATCCACCACCCTTGAAACTCCTTCCCTGTCTTCATCCAGAGGGGACATTTGGAAAACTCCATCAACTCTGAGCCTGGAGCAGGCGCAGAGATGTGTCACCCTCTGTCAGTCCTGGGCTACAGTGTGGCTGGCTCCTGCTGAAGACAGATGAAGGCCCTCCCAACAAGCAAACATAAATATTTTCTTTCCCAGCCTGATTCAGCTGGAATCTTTGCTGTTAATAAAGTGGCAGCTGGCTATCTAGGAGTGTCTGAATGTAGCCTTTTCTGGTGGGGAGCATATCATCTGTCTCTGTCTGTGCCCTGTCAGAAGACAAGACATCTCTGGCCTCCTCCCCTTTGGAGTGTGCCTCAGATGGCAGAAAGAAGGCAGGGAACATTTGAAAAATACCAGTTTCACCTCTGTATGTGGCGGGCAGGGAGGAGTGGCCTGAGCTTGCTGTCTTTGGCAAGCTGGCCACCAATGCCCAGCAGGCTATTTTTTTAAGCCCCACATCATGCAGTAACATTTTATGTGTGACAGCAGGAGGGAAGGAGCTGAGAAAGGATCATCTTCCTGCTTTGAAAGGTACTCAAACTAGAAAGCAATGGACACACTTTTATCATGCTTGCTTCATGACACGGAACCCGGAAATGGAGGTGCAAGACCAGAGAATGGTTTGAAATAACATTTCAGGTTGGAGTCCTCCCTGCCGCCACCTGTGAATAGGTGTTAGGATGGAAAACAGGGCACCTCTCCTGGCCACTTGTCACCAACCAGGGCTATTTGAAATGAAAACAAAAATTTCTTCCTTAGAAGAACATGTGTTTCCAAAATACTGTGAATTCTCTTCTTGACTCCCAAGCCCAGAAGAGGCCTTGTGAAGGGCCCATTCACAGCCCTCAGCTTTGGAGGCTGCTCTCGGGACCAGCAAGCTGCTGCTATGGGGTTTAGAGCCTTGCTTCAGTGATGGCTCATCTAGAAGTTTGGTGGGCACTAAGTCTGTGGATGACAACAGCTATAGAGAAGTTCCCTGGACCTGCTTTCAAATCCTGCAGCATCAGGTTGCCTTAGAGAAGGTATTCCAGCTTCTTGTGCTTCTGTGTCCCCAGAAGACCAGGAGACAATAATTCAGATTCCTCAGGACAGTTATGAGGAAGTTTGAGAACAACACGAGACCACAGCAGCCCTGCACTCTCGATAGCCTGGCAAAGGCTTGCATTGTATGGCAGGATCTCTCGGAAGTTTCCTGCTCCCCACAGGATGGGCAGAGCTCTTCGATTTTCCAGTCAGTATCCTCTTGGGTTTGATTTCAATCATGTCTCTTGCCCAGTGTCCTAATATTCTCCTGCTGAAATCAGGGTCCTTACCAGCATGCCCACTCATCATACAGATCCTGAATTCATGCCATGCTATCAGCGCCCCCAAATGCTTGTCCACGCTGTCTTCCACATGTACCACACACACTGCCCCCACTGCACCTCCCAACCGGATGCCCTTCTTCAAGGACGATGGAGCTGCCACTTACAGAGCCTATACCATGTGCCGGCAGCTTTACCTTTACAGGGTTAGCATGCTGGCACTCAGAAAGGGTCAAAGTTTGGAACATTTCACATTCAGAGTTTCGAATGAGAGTTATTCAGTTGCTGAAATCTGGGTAAATATTCTAAAACCTGGAAACCTCTGAAGTCCAAAGATTGTATTTAGGCATACATTTTACAGGGTAAGGTAACAAACAGAAGACCATGGGAAAGGATGGGGAACAGTAAAGAATTTCTAAGAGGGAACAAAATGGTCATATTTACCATAGAGCAAAGATCACCATGGACTAAAGAGGAAGCTGGGATCAGGAGGATGAAGGTCGGAAGGAGGCAGAAGTGTTAAGCAGGAAGATGGAGAGCAGGGAGGTAGGGAGGTGTTGGGGAGGGAAATGGGGGGAGGCTGTCAGAACCGAAGCTGAGGGTGAAAGTAAGGCGAGGGTTACAGCAGTGTCTGCACAGGAAAAAAGAGTGATCATCTCTCCTATGTGGGGAAGAAAGGCCAGTTTTGAGACTTATACCTCCCTTGTTCTCCTAGCACATTTTCATTTGCACATGCTATATGCAGGCTCTGTCCCAGCTGTTGGGACACAATTGTGAACATAGCACCAAAAGCCCCATCTTCCTGGGATTTGCTTGTAAGTGGGAAAAACATAATAAACAATAAAAAATGTGTAGTATATTAGATAAGGGGTTATATAAAAATTCAAAAGCGAGGCCAGCTAGTGCAGGCCTGAAATTCCAGTTACCTGTGAAATTAAGACAGAAGGATCAAAATTTCAATGAAAGCCTTGGCTACCAGGTAAGTTCAAAGTCAGCCTGGGCAACTTAGTGACATCATATCTAGAAATAAAAAGTAAGAAGGCAGTGGATGTAGTTCAACCATAGGAGGCTTCCCTGATGTGTATGAGGCCCTAGGGTCAATCACTAGCACTGCTACAATAAAATAAAATAAGAAAGAATTCCAAGATGGTGAAGCAGATATAAAAGTACAGTGAGTGCTAAAAATACGGATATGGAGGGTCACTTAAGGCCTCACCAATCGGCTAATTCTTTTGTGTGTGTAAGAAAGCCAGCCTACAGGTGTCTGGTGGATCAACCTAGACAAGGAACTGACCCCCAAAGACCCCCTCTGAGTCACCAGCTTGCTGTGAAGGATGTGTTGCTGGGTGGAGCATTACAGCCATGAGCATCTTGCACAGAGCCAACCCAGCACCTGTGGCTGGGAATCCACCCACCATGACAGACTTGCATTGCTCAAGCTGACTCCTAGGCTATGGCGGCAGGGGTGCTAACCTCTAAAGACTGTAGTCCCTGGCCCCTGAGAAGGGCTGACTTTGGACAACTCTGCCTTCTAGGCTTCTGTCAATAAATAACACATCACATGGAATGTGAGATTTTCCCTTTATAATCAACCTTCACTCACTCCTCCCTTATTCTCCCAACATGTACTTACATGTAAGTTCTCTAATATTCATTTATATATTCATTGTCTTCCTTATTTTGTTTGCTTATTTCTTTCTGCCCTCATTTCTCGTCCAGGTACTGATTCACTAATTTTCGCTTCTTGTGACATTTATCTCATAAGTGAATGGGACAGACATGCAGCTTTCCATGCAAGGCCTGCATCTTAGCTCAAAGGCACAGGCATGGGGCAGACACATGTGCTACAGTTGTCACATCAGCATCCATCCATCTTAAGGCTAGCCAGTAGGTCATACTCCCTACATAGATTCTCACAACCTTTTATTCACTGAAAACACAGTCATTATTTTTATGGCATTTGCCAAAACGTTACCAGTGCAAAATGTTTCAGGAGACAAGGGATGAGGAAGAGATAAAAAGATAAGTTATGCCTGTACCTGTCATTCTTCCATCTGCCCATCTATCCATTCATCCATCTGTCCATCCATCCATCATCCAACCACTCTGGTAAACCCCAGGTGTTGCTCAGCACCAATTCCTGAGCTGGTAGTTGCTCTAACAAGAATGATTGGGGGAACACTATGTTCAACTGAAGTTGGGCCTCAAAAGCTGGGTATAATTTCAGAACTTGTGAAGAAGAAATGCAATCCAGAGAGCCGAATGGCATGAATGGATATAGGGTGTGGGGTCCATAAACACCACATCACAACTGAGTAAGGAAATTGTCCTGCCCAGTAGCTAAAGACACTGCTTTGAGAGAGCTCAAGGCAAATCTCAGCAGGACTGATTGCCAAGCCAGAGTTTTCTGTTCTCCAAGGAAGACCTGGCTTGGCCTCTCATTGCCAGCTGTGAGGAAAATATGGAGCAGGTAGGCACCAAAGTGTCAGGTTGGTTGTTCATGACACAGGCTGATTTACTGCCCCTGTCTCTCTACCAAGAAGGAAATTGCTCCAAAAGCTGGTTAAGACTCCCCACTGGCCCTATACCCCTCACAGTTATGACAAAGTTTTGTGATGGCTTTCATGCCAAATGAATTTTTTAAAAATTCATAGATGAAGTTTTCTTCCCCAAAGTAAAAGTGCTGGTAGAACTAGTAGGGAAATGTATAGAGGTAGGGACCTAGTTGTGTCAGCACCCAGTAGAGCATCCCTAGTCTTCCTGAGCAGAGATCAGGGGTCCCTGAAGAACTGCAGAGACAGAAGCTATGAATGGGCTGCCAGGTGTGTGGACTCACCTGTCATACCATGGTACTGGTTAATTCCACATGCCACAGTTCTAGCCACAAGCTGAAACCAGACGAGGACAAAGGAGCTTGAGCCTGACTTTGTGGCTCCTTGTGTCCTCTTGCCCTGAGTGCCCTAGCTGAGCTCCTGAGCCTCCTCTTAGCCCTTTGGAGCTGGTAGAACTTGCACCTAAGTCCCATGTCTCCAGAGGACAGCTGACCCTTCTGACTAGGCAGGAAGAATAACAAACATCAAAAAAGAACAAAAATAATAAGTACCACTCAACACTCACTTGTTCATATGTAAACATCTGGCTAATAAAGTACCTTCACAATCATAGTCTCGTGTCATATTTAAAAAAAACTGAGGGGATGGGCTAATATGTGAGGGGAGAGTATAATCCCCACTTTACACTCAAGCACATACAAGTAAATTACAGCTCCACTTAGTGTTCATAGGGGCCCATTGCATCAGATTCCCAGACTGGTAGCATCCAGCTTGGTTTTTCCAGAAAGATGGTGTTTTGAATGCAAGAAACAGTGAGTGGAATGTGCTATTGGAAGCTCCCATGGCGCCTAAATCCACGTGCACCTGTGGAATAAGTAAGGCTGGGCCTCCTGACTGCAGCCCAGGTTGCTTCCACTTTATCTGCCCTAACCTTGACCTTGAGCAAGGCACTCCCCATTCTTGCAGCTTCCCCATCGGTGGTGGGAGCGTGTGGGACAGGTGGCTTTGAAGGCCACTTCCACATCCAAGCTGTTGCTGGAACAGATCCTAGGACAGGATATGAAGGTAAGAGATCAGGAAGTCCCAGGACTCCATGGGTGGAGTAGTCTAGCTAGGGGCAGGGGCAGAGGGCACTGAAGCAGCCCTTGACCGACTTCCTAGGCACGGCCCACTGCCTTCCACTTCCTCCTCCAGCTGGAGGGTCTCCTCCATTTCCATATCTTGTTGACTTTTGAGTTTATAAGGTGTATGGGTTGCTAAGGCTTGGGATGATTGCCCTGGGGCCAGACCTGGCTTGGGAAAGCATCCTTCTTACCCAAGCCCCACAGAAGGGGACAGGGACACAAGCTGAGGTCTCCTAGTGCTGCTTAGAAGTGACAGAGGAGAATCATCAAGAGGAAGACAGAAGAGAGAAATGAAAGCTAGCTCTAATTCTCGAAAGGATGGGGAGAAGCCATGGACAGCTCCACTATTACATGGTGAAGCCCTGAGTTCCTGACCATGGCCTGGCTCCGCTGGTGGGTGAAAGCTCAGGTGGGTGAGGAGTTTTATGGTGTTTACTTGGTTTATTGGCTCTGGGGAAGAGGATATGAGGCCCAAAGTAGTTTTCTGAAGATAGGACCCTGCAAGAAAAGGCAAGATTTATGACTTCCGGAAACCCTCAAGGTTACTGGGCTGGGCATGGTCAGCGCTCCTTGGCTCTGTGGGCTTAAGTGAGGGGGGCCTAGAGGAAAGGAAACCTCGGAGTCCAGTCCCCCAAAAGCTTTCAATTTTCCCTAGTGACAACTCCACAGGGTGGTGGCGCTGAGATTCCCCCATCACTTTAACAAACAGGGAACAGGAACTGAGGTCGGGAGAGCACCCTGCACTGCAGGATCCATAGCATGCCCAGTTCTGGCTCCCACACTGGGGCCCTTTCTCTCTGGACAGCTGTCCCTAGCTGCGACCTGTGAGGCCCAGTGGAGAAATACCTGAAGCACTCTCACGAGGGTGGTGGCCTGCAATCATCTCTGTGCCACCCCTGACAGGCCTGGAACAATAGCTACCCATCCTGTCCAGAAAGGTGCCCAAGCAGCCTCTAGCACATGACCACAATAAGGTGTTTGACCTCCAGGAAATTCCCACCCCACCCTGCCTGTGGACACTGGCCCTGGCCTAGTAGTTCTGGAAACAAACGTTTCTCTGACAACCCTACTTCACAAGCACAAGAGGCTGGTTCCTGACATGGCCTCCCAGTCTTCAGTGGCCCCTGTTAGGAGGATAGATTGTGTTTCTGGGCTTAATTAAGGGACAGACCATAAATATTCATGCAACCAAATGAGCCTGGCTCACAAGTGCAGCTGCTTCCCACTTGGGGAAAATTAACATTGTTTTCCAGCAGAGAGTAATGAGGCTGCGCACTACAGAGAAGGCTTTTCAACAACCTCTCTAGGACAGAAAGGGATGGCCACACTCAGAGGCCCTGCATCCCAGGGAATTGTCCTGGCCTCTGCAGACCTCTCTGCTTCCTCAGTGGGGCTCCTGAGGTGGGGGGGGGGGCATTTGCCAGGGTGCTTGGCAGAGCAGGGGTCTCCTAGCTGTCCAGAGAAATGGGTTTGGCAAAGTGTTGCTCAAGGGCTAAATCCTCCTACCACCTATTTTTGTCAGGAAGCTTTACTGGACCCCAGTAAGGCTCCCTTGTTTCAGTATTGGCTAAGGAGTTGAGTTGTATGGTGGACCCTTTTAACCTGCAAAACCTGAAATGTCGACCACTAGGCTTTGTTCAAAGAGTTTGCTGGCTCTTAGAACCACCTCATGCTGGACATTTGTTGTTATTATTGTTAAAAGTCTCATAATATGGGTTGACAGTGGGTAGGGGCCCTTTCCCACACAAGCCTGATGACTTGAGCTCAGTACACAGAAGCCAAGAAGAGAACCAACTTCCAAAAGTTGTTCTCTGACTTGCACATGTGTGCCATAGAATGCACATGCCCATCCATGCATGTGTGCACACATGTATCATCATCATAAATAACATTAAGAATAAATAAATGAAAAGTCCATCATTTTGATCTCTCTGGAGTCCTAGAAATTGAGAGGTGTTTTACCTTTGAACTTAGAATCTTCTGTGCAGACTTTGAAACCCGAGTCCCGGCTCTACTTTGCCCCTTCCTTAGCTGTGACTCTCAGAAAGTTACCCACATTCCTCTCTGCTGAGGCTCCCTTGTAAGTTGGGTAATGCCATCAATGGTGTAGCTTTGCCTCACAGGAGCAGCATAAAGTGTTTGTTAAATAAATGGGGTCAGTTTCCATTACTTCAGAGTCTTCAAGGTGCAGGGTCCTAATCCCTATAAAAATCAACTTGTCAGATTGTAGAATCTTAGTTTCAACCTGAGGACCCCACCCCGGAATTTCTGATAAGTGTGGAAAGCCAAATGTTTTCCACACATTGTTTCACTGAGACCCCAAAATAAGTTGGAATGGGGTTTACTGGCAACATTTATGAGTTATATATTATGATGATATATAACTTACATGTGATATGACTATAAACTATATACTAAAAAGTGGGACTTGAAGTATTAGGAGCCCCACCTGTGGCTTGGTCACTAGGGGTGGACTGCAAAGCCAGAACTCAAGCCTGTCTCTCAGGAAGCCCCACTTCCCACCTTGTCCTTAGCCCTCTAAACATCTGCAGTGATGGGGAGGTTGTTATCTCCACTCCCACCTCCCATCCCCCACCCCCACGCAGGAGCATTCACATAGAAATCTGTCCTTATATTCACCACCCTGTTGTTCCTAGTTTGGATCGTTTTTTTCCTCTCCCTGTTAAGCCCAGTAGGAGAACACATACATTCTTGGGGCCATCTCCCAACTGTCTAGGAGTCAACAACAAGTTGAGCCTCAAGCATTTGAAGCACACTAGACCTGGACAGAAATCTCCTGTTTCTGACAGATTCTCCTCCAGGAAGCCCTCCCTAATGCCCCAAGCTCCCAGTGTTCCTGTCTGAACCACCTCTCCTTGAGCAGGCCAGTAACAACCCCAGGACTCTCTAATCTTTGCATTCTTTCTGCTGGTTTTCAACATGCTTTGAGAACTTCTCTCTTCTTGAAGTTCTGCGGCATAGTGAAGCTCAGCAAATGCCTTGCATTGTAATTGTCCCTGTGGCCAATCCTGCTTGTAAGATGATGGATTTGGGACCCCTAGAGAGGAGGAACAGACAACTAGAGGAAAGATGCCTGCAGAGGAACCCTGCGTTCCAGTAACAGGCAATCCTTCTCCCATGGGTGCAGAGCAGGCAGCTGTGGCTGCTGCAGGCACTCTGCCTAGTTGGAGATAACACGGACAAGCATGCAGCTGTTGATAAAGCAAATCTCATGCTCCAAACGATTTCATATGCACACGGCCTTAATCAAGCTCCAGCGCAGGTACTTCAGTTCCTGAGCAGGTTGAATGTCCTGGGGAATTAGACTGGACCAAGGACTCTAGTGGGTAAGGCCTCTAGCTCACCCCCAACAGCCCTAAGAGACCGGCTCATATCCTTTTGGGGAGTGGAAAAGGAAACACTGGGCCCTTTTACAGGGTTTCTTGTGTGTGACGAGCAGCCTCTGAGGATGGCCAAGCTGCCACGGATGGAAGAAACAGTTTATTTTTCCTGTGAGCCGCTCTGGAGCCTTTCAAAGGTGTGAAGTTCCAAGGCCTGCAAATGCTGACTCCACTGGCTGCACAGAGCCAGTCCTGCGTGGGCCTCAGCCCCCCAAGCTCCAGCCTCTTCATGTACTATGGGAACTCCCCCAGGCCCATCTGGCCTCTCTTGTGCTGAAAGGCTTCAGAGTGACAGGCCAGAAACCTGATTCAGTGTTTATTCACCAAACACTGAGAGGGCCCTCCGGAGTCTCCTCCCCACCTCAAGCCTCTGCTACTTGGTGTGGGGGGGGGGTCACACTGCCCATCTCCCATGCTCAGCATACCTGGTTCACTTGCCCTAGGAGATTAGCCACAAGGAGATGCATCCAGGCTGAACCTGAAGCAAGAGAGAATCTGGAAAGACAGAAGAAAGAACTGCCACTGAGCGGCAACAGCCGAAGGAAGAGGAACCCCAAGTCCTGTGAATTCCGGTAAGGGTATCTGGGTACCTCCGTGTTCCATGACAAGGTGGAAAGATTCCACAAGCCCCTTGCCCATGAGTTCTACTATGCTGCAATCCTGCAAGTCTACAGCAGCAGAAGGGGGTCTCCCGATGGACCAAAGGGCTGTCTATGCCTGTGTTTCTAGCTCCAGTCTGTCATGTGGTGTGCTGCCCAAATGAGATGGGCGGCTACGCTCGCAAAATGACAGACTGTTTCCTTACACAGCCACCCAGGAAGCTGCACTGGAGTTGTATTTTCTGTTTCATTTGAGACAGGGTTTTTCTATGTAATCCAGGCTGGTCTCCCAGTTGTAATAATTCTTCTCCTTCAGCCTACCGAGTGCTGGGATTATAGCATGAACTTATATGTTCAGTTATGCAGACAGTTATTTAAAAAAAAAAAAAACAAACCTGAAGTGATACTGTTTTCTGTCCTCTTCTCCCCATTCTATTTTTGTAACATACCATACTGCTTTGTGGTTTTGATATCTTGTCCGGCTGAACCAATACCTTGTTATGGAGCAGAGTATGTGGCCATTTATCTACCATGGTCAGCTGTGTGGCTGAGGTGGATGGGTCTGGGCTGTCTTGGTGGTGTTTTAGCTGAACTGACTGAGTGAGGTCCTGTCATCATAGACAGCCTCACACTCCATCTGGAATTCCAGAAAGATCCAGTGGTAAATGTTCCAGGAATAAACTCCATTCTGACCACCACAGAAGGACACTTTATACTGTCATGGGCTTGAAGCCATGCTTCACATCAAGGAGCCAACCCACCACCCAGTACCTGTCATCCAACCTTGCAGGGCAACTCTCACTACCTGTACATCCTGGCAGCTGGGCTGAGACCTGTGGTCTTGCCCATAGTCTGTCAGGGCTGCCACAGCCCTGACACTCTCGTGCATCTTTGGCTAACGGCTTACAGGACAGGCCCACTGACTTCCAGTGGGACTGCAACAGAGAGCCCTTACCACCACCCCATTCATCTTGCTTACCCCATCCTTGACCTTCTAAGACCACAGAGGGAGGGGCTTGCTCACAAATGGGACATTGCCCTTGTCCCTTTGTAAAGGCTATCATACCCTTCCCTCTGCCCTACTGCTCCCAGCCCTAGAATCAGCATCGGTGGCCCCTGCAGGCAGGGGTATATATGGAGCACAGTGTCCCCCAATGCTGTGCTTCAGAATCACCACTGGCTGGGGACAGTGTTTAGGAGCAG
Source organism: Lophiomys imhausi (assembly GCA_907164525.1). Taxonomy (NCBI): domain Eukaryota; kingdom Metazoa; phylum Chordata; class Mammalia; order Rodentia; family Muridae; genus Lophiomys; species Lophiomys imhausi. The sequence continues at coordinate 11,984,027 of CAJQZJ010005020.1, forward strand.
AAGACAGCCTTGAGATTTTTTCCTCCTTCCCCTCCCCTTTTACAGGCAGAGAAACTGAGTCAGACTTCGTGGCCCATTGAACCCCCAGCTGCTATGCTATTTGCTCATTTGCACATTCCTTTTCTTACTTCTCTCAGAACTTCATCTGCCACTTGTTTCTCTACGATCTACCCGCACAACTGGAAAATGTGCATAACAGCCACAGCCAATAGTCTAGGAAGTTTGGGGTCGTGGTTTTTCTGTTTAGTACTGGAAATCAAAAGTGAGAGCCATGAAAACAGCAATTTTTGGTTGAGCGGCCTCTGAAAAAAATAGGAGCACCGGCCTGAAATGAGACTCATAAAAAGGAGATAAACCAAACCGTTCTTTTCCTGTTTCTAATATTTTCACTCCCACACTGAGATTATTTAAGGCAATTTCCTATATGTGGGTGGGCTTACTGTGGATCAGAGAGGAACTGTGAGCTGCCTGGAGGCACACAGCACACAGGCAAGCCTATACCGTGCACCTAGAACCTTCTGTGTTATACTTCTCTGGCATTTTCAGTTTTGGAAAATTCTCGGCTGCATCGAAACAGTACCCTTACAAGCCAAGGAAGGCTGCGATTACATTGGCTGTGAGGCTTTCCTATCTCTAAGTGGCTTGTTAAGAAAAATATTTGAAATTGGCAAATAATAAAAATAAATTAAAAGGGATTGCTTTCCCCCATTTTCTCTCTAGGACGCTGACTGATGTCTCAGGATTTGTGGCCCACATTCCTCCTCAGTATAGAATTTCGAGGTGCTATATAGGTGAGCGTGAGGCCCCGTGATCTCCAGAAAAGCTGGAGGAAAGCCTGCACGCATTGTTCTTGAACAAAAGGCCAGAGGGTTTGCATTCAAGCTGTTTATCTTTGGCTAGTCCTCTAGCAGTGTTTTGGGGTAGATTCACTAGGAAGCCAGTGTTTTCTAAAATGTCAGCATGCCTCTGACACTGTCCGTGTTTGCTTTGAGTTTCTCCCTCAGCGATGTAATAGAACCCTGAAAGTTACTTTTCCTATTGATAGCTGAGCACCCTCTTCCACTGTACCATCGCCTGCAGGGATTTATGGCTTGGTGAAGAGCCTCCACAACTCCTTGACGTGGATACCACCATCAACTCATTGCCAAATCATCCTCATTAGCCTGGCTTTAATCGCCTCCAAACCTGATAACCATCGGAGGCTGTTCATCCCTGGCAAATTATCTAATCCACATGTTGTTCAATTTGTGTAAACCCCAGCCCACGAGGATCATAAAATAAATAAGCATGAAATGTTTATAGTTTCCAGTCTCCTTTCACCTAGACAGGCCAGGCTGCTCTCCCAGCCTTCACTATGGCTCCCTCCTTCCAAGAAAGGATAGGGGATGTGGCTTCTAGAAGGACCTGTTTGCTGCCATCTCTGCCACAGGCCACACATGCTCTCCTGCCCCATCTCTTCTGTGACCCTTCCCACATTCCAGAGGAGAGAAAGTTTCATATCGCTAACATGTTATTCATAGGCTTGTTCTGTGAGGGACAGACATGGTGAATTAAGACACTGGGTGATTTGAGAAATGAAAGTAAGCTGTCTCTGGAAAAACAGGCTAATAGGAGTTTGTAGTGTTCGGGGTAGAGCAGACAAGAGACAGAAAAAGACATCCATCGGTGGCTCTAGAGGGTGTAAGAATCATAAAATTAGAGTGTGTAGTCTAGACATAAGAACCAGGTCTCCAAGACAGACCGTGCTCATGTGTGTGTACCTGTGCAAGCAAAGTCACAAATACACCTGGGCCAGGAGTGATGCTGACAGGCATGCAAATCCATACCGCTCCTCCCTTGTCCCTGAAATTCCTCCAGGCTATATCTGAAATCTTGTAATTCTAAAATTCTTGGATTTGTACATCTATTTCTTTCACAAAACAGACACTGATTGGAGATTGTAACGTTCTGTGGTTCTAAGTGCCTAGATCCAAAGTCTGTAATTGTGAACTGCTCTGAATCTCTAATTCTGCTGTTCCGGGATGCAGACATTCTGGTTCTAAGATTCTGTCAGCCAATGTTCTGTAGCTCAATGTTCTAACACTCCATTGTGCTTGAGGTCTCTACTTGTTAGAATCCCATGCACTAACTCATCTGTGTTTCTTTTCTTTTCTTTCTTTCAATTATTTATTTATTTTGGTTTTTTGAGACAGAGTCTCACTATGTAGACCAGGCTGGCCTCAAACTCACAGAGATTCTCCTGTCTTTGCCTCTGTACCACCAGGGCCAGCTTCATCTGTATTTTTAATGCTCTAAAAAAAAAATCACAGTTACAAATCCATAATCCCCAAATACCCTAATTATGATGTTTTGTGCTTTTAAGACTTAAGAATTTTATGTGAATATATAAATTAATGTTTTAAGAATTCTGACAAGATGATTCCAGAATTCTAGGTTCTTCAGACTCTGCAATTAAAAGGTATTATTTGTTCCACATTCTACATTTTGAAAACTCTATTATGAGATTCTCTGTTCTGTAATTTAATGACAGCATATCATACTCCCAACATTTAGGATTTCATTATTTGAAATAAAAAATCACTTGATCTCTGAAGGACAGGAATTAAGTCATGGAACAGAGTCCAGGGATGCTAAATGGGATCAGGCACGGATCTTTGCTTTAGCAAAGAAGACTCAAAGAGAGCAAGCAATTCTAGGAGCTGAGAGAGACAAGGCAGTGTGGGTGGGGGAAGGCAGAGGAGGTGGTTCCAAGCTCAGAGTCAGGTGAGGAGTTGGCCCAAACACCCTGGGTCCTTCTCAATAGCCAGGTTTCCAAACATCTGCCTGCATCTGCATCCATATCCCAATTAGAAGTAGAAGCCTTTAAAGCCATTCCTCTTCCCTTTCTTGTTCTCCATCAAGGGCTCCCATGACAATCAAGCAACTAATGAATTTCAGATGGGCATCAGAAACCAGGGACCAAAGAGGGAAGGTTCCTTAGCTGAGTTTTGTGGGGGTTGGGGAGAGACTCAGAGAAGAATCTTATGTAGTAACAAAAGTACGGGGGCCACACACACCTTCCCCAGGCCTGGGGACAGACTCAAGAAAGAAGCTGTGAGTCTCAGAGTCACTACTTGCTTGCTGGCCTCCTCTCTCTCCCTCTGCACATATACGGACAGACCTGTGTTGCCTGGCTTGCTCTTCATTGCTGTTTTGAACTCAGTCTGGGTAAAGACCTGAAAGTATTCTGCAAAGGCATCAAAGATTTCTTCAGGCCAAGATGTCATCACTCACCTGCTAATAACGCATCTTCTGCGACCTTGTGACTTTTTAGATGTACAGAAGTAGACCCCAGAAGCTGACTGCCTAGCCTGAAGAGGGGCACTCAGTCACCCTGGGGAGTCCTGCTGGCTGCTTACTTCCTTCGGAGCCCTTCTTCACCTCCAGTCAGCCTGGGACCATGGGCAGGCTGATCCGGAGACTCAAAGGGCTTTTCCACTCCTGTGCCCCAGGGGGCACCGGGAGGGAGGCAAGAGGCTCAGGCAGGGATATCTCAGCCGCCTTTTCTTTCTATGGCACTCAGAGTGCCTGGGACCTGGCTGGGATACACAGTGGGTTCTGCGCCGCCCGACAACTTCCGCTGCTTTCAAGGTCTAATTTAGGAATCTACGGAAATGAGCAGAACATTGAGAGAGACACACCAATGCATCACAGGGAGACTCGCGGTCCGCAGCCCACCGAAGCTGTTCTGAGCAGGGACTCAGGGGGAAAGCTCCGACAGGATGTATATGGTTTTGGGTTCAGAGGGGTCTCTCCTGGCAAGAGAGACCAAACCTTATAATTAAGTATCTCCGTTTCCTTTCAGATATCAACAACAACAACCACGTTCTCCCCACTGCCTAAACAGGACAAATCCAGGGTTAGGCAGTTCCTGGTGGTCTTCACACACACACACACATGTGCAAAGAGAGGGAAAAAAATCTGCCTGGAAGCAAGCCTCTGCAGCCTCTCAGCATCTGCCCCCCACCCCCCCCCCCCCCCCCCCCACCCCCCCCCCAGAGCCCCCCCCCGTTTGCAATTAGGGGTAATCTTTTGTTGCCTGGAAAGTGTAAAAATCACCAGCTTTTCTTTTTGCATGCATAATATCCATTTCCCCTCCAAGTGTGCTATTTGGTTAGGGAATTACATCTATTTACAAGAGTAGATGTTGCACAAAGGTTGTGTTTATGTGGAAAATTATATCGGTGACACGGGCTGATTGGCATGTGGAGGCTGGGAGAGCAGGCCGAAGAGGCCTCCTCATCGGCTTGGAATAACAAAATGATTGTATTTTCAGCAAAGCTAATTGATCACACACCTCGCTGGGCTATCTGTTTACTCAAAGGCCATCCAGGCCCTGGGAAGGTGGAAAGGAGAGAGTATTGAGCAGTGGTCACCATCAGGCCAGGGCAGCCAAGGCTCTGGGGGTATGTAATAGAGATAGGAGATGGCATGGGGGGGGGGGGGTGCAGCACAAGGCCTCTGGGTCCTGCAGCTGTGCAGAGATGAGCAGATCCCGTGTTCCTTGGAAAACTAGGCCCAGACTCAATGCCAGCAATTTTGTTCATTTTTTTTTTTTTAAGTTTATGTGGGCATCAAAGCTTTGGGGAAGGGCAGACCAGAGCAGGACCCAGAACCACTGCAGAGAGGAGATTCACTCATTCCCTTCCCCCTGGCCTTTTGAGAAACCAACACCACAACTGGCTTTCAAGCCGATGCTGAGCAGATTGCATTAGACTGGTGGAGCAGAGGCTCTGGAAACCTGGCTCCATGTGTATGTCCTGATCCTCATCCCAAAGAGGACTCTCATCTTCTTTGCCCTGGGGAGTTTACACATGACAGAGTTAGGGATCAGTTGTAGTGAGGTGCCACTGATAAAGTACAACCAGCTTCCAAATGTGCCCTGAAGAACAAAACCCTTCTCCCAGCCACCACAGAGATGGGGACTATCCTCAGGTCTATGACTGGCTTCCCTGAGCTAACTGGTGACAATATGGTGGGCCTCCCAGAGAGGGGCAAATGACCTTCCCAAACTGATCCACTTGGCTAGTAGCCTATGGCCTCAACAGCCCAAGCCATCTAAGAAAGCAGGCCAATAGAATTCTATTTCCTCCCTAGAGTGAAAACTCCAGTTATGGAGGCAGCAAACAAAACAATTGAAGACAGTTAAGCAAACACTTGAGTGAAAATAACCAGTCATTGTAAAAATAACTGTTTGGGGACTAGTTTAGGAACTGATTCATTTACCAGCACTTTGCAAACATGAAGGTCTTTTGGAAACCACTGGTCAAAAGCATTGTCAATCCCTGCCCACCACATGGTGCTATCAGCCAGTTGTCTTGCAAACCACCCATTGGAGCCTATGGCTCGTTACTCTTTTACAGTGATGTACAGGCACAGATCCTGGCTTGTCAGGCTCTAACTCTGGCTTGGTATCTTTCCCTTGCTGATCGATATTAGATCTACTAACTGTCTCCTAAAGCAAAGATTAAAAATATGTGAGAACAAGCAATAAGTACCCATGATTTCCTAGAAAAATTCTGAGATTCTCAGAGGTCACAGAGACCAAAAAAAAATCTTATTTTATAAATAGGGAAATTGAGACCTAGAACACCATGCTGATCCCTGCTGGTTACAATTTGCACATTATTTAGGGTTCTTGGATCACGTGACCCTGTATAAACTTCAGGTACTTGGCTCCAATCTCAATCAGTAGGATTTTCTCCTCTACCCATGTGTAAGTGCAGTTTATAACAATCTCTTTCTGCTGGTACCACTGTGTGTATGGATGGGTGGGGGTTGCACAGACACACATGTGCACACCTATCAAAGCATCTCCGGCCTCCAAAAGACAAACTGTTTATTAATGTGACGCTCTCTGAGTTGTTTTTTAATTGGAACCATTTTGCAATGAAGGGACATTAATAAAACCCGAATCCAAATCAAACTTCTCTGTGTAGGTCATTTTTACTCTCCTGTCAATGCTTTTTATTAGACTTAAAACTTTCACTGTGTTTTTTATCTCTGGCTATATAGTGCTCTACTACAATTAAAAAAAAACAAACGAGGTGGGGGGGACCGACCAATGACTCCAAAGTCTGGCAAAATAATATACTTTCTTGGATGTCTCTGTGTGTTGCCAATTAGCTTTGCTGAGAGCACAGGCCCCATCCATCACCCGCCTCTGGGTGGCTGTAACAGAGACCTAATTTGTTTCATATGCCCTGTGCTCAGGCGTTCATCCTTGCCTTCAACCTGCCGAGGAGCCCCTGTCCAAGGAGGAAATGAATGACAAGAAAACCCAAGACAAGCCAGCGGGACCCCTATCAGAGACTGTGCTCGACTGTGGGCGGGAAGATCCAGCCCTCCCAGGCTTGCAGTTCCTCCCACAGGCTCCCCCCAATGCTTCTCTCTCCTCCACTCCTTCTTCTCCCCTTTCACGACCCAGAAGACCCAAGACTCACAGGAGGCTGGCGAGGCCCTGAGTGAAGAATGGAAAACTGCCTCTTCCTCCAGCTTCCCAGGGCTGGCCCTGCCTCGCCCCTCTTCGCTGTTCCCACCCCCTCCCACCTACTCCTTCCCTACAAGCCCGACTTTTGAACCTCCAGTTCCCTAGGAATTTTATGAATGCTCAGCACAAGCCAAAATAAACTCGTAAAGAAAAAGCTTCTAAAGAAGGCCGGAGCCGCGTACAGCAAGTGCTAAGCGGTAAATACAAAAGTTCTCCAGGTCGCTGGGAGCTGTGCTCTGGGTGGTGGAAGGTTGGGGTCAACCAAGGGAAAGAAGGACAAGGGGGACAATGAGTGAAGACTTCCTTTTCCCTCCTTCAAGGCGGTGGGGGGGGGGGGGCGAGGGGGGAGCAAGTTCCAAGTCCTAGACTCAGTCTTTACTTCTTTTTAAAACCTGATAGTCTGTCCCCATATTTTATTTTATTGATGAGCTAGCCCACAGAATTGGAGAGATTTATCAAAAGTCACACAGTAAGTTGACCTGTCCAGCCTTGGAGCGCCCCCTCCCTGTGAGACTGTGGGACTGCATGGTAAGAAAAGAAAGAGCAGAGTGAAACCCTGTCCAGCAGAACTTAATGCTGTGGTGGGATGCTGGATGCACTGGATCTGAGCACCCAATATTCTTCCTGGTATGTCTTTCAGTTACATTTAAAACTCAGTTGTGGCACCAGAGAGAGATGGCTCAGCTGGTAAAGGCACTTGCCACCAAGCCTGATGACCTGGGTTTGAGACCCAGGACCCACATAGTAGGAGAGAACCAACTTCTGAAAGTTATTTATTGTCTGACCCACACACTTGTGCCATGGTGTGCACATCCATGCATGGACGTGCACACACAGACACTAATAAATAAATGTAATAAAAGCATTTAAAAAAAGGATAAAGTCCAGTCACCTATGCCACTCCCAAAGGCCACTGTGTGGAGTACCACAGATCTCACACACCCCTGTCAAAGGTCTACCAAAAGGCAGTACTCCAACACACAATGGCCTGGGCCCTTGAGGGAATCTTCTGGAACATGATGGGCGAGGGCTCAATTGCTCTGGCTTCCATAGGCCTTGGCATCTCCTCTGCTAGTCGTGACATTTGCCACTCACTGTGAAGGGTATCCTCCCACAAAGTAAGTATATGACATATCATGGAGCCAAGGCTTTGCCATTTCCCTGCTCGAGACTCAATCCAAGAATGTTGGAGTTGGAGGAGGCCTCTAAGGCCACTTAGTTAATCTCCTCCCAGAGGGAGTCTCTCCTCGCCTCCTTGAGTGTAAAATTAAGACGAGTTCCTCATTAGGATTCCATGAAGTTGCTCACAGCACACCCCAAGCCTAGGCCAGGCCTGGGCAGGAACTGGGACATTCACAAGAGCAAAGCAGGGCTGCTCTGTGGAATTCAGATGGGCAGGGCACCCAAGGGGACTTTTCCAGGGAGCCAGGCTCTATAGAGCTCATGAGGGCCTGGCCAACTTGGGCTGCAGTTGGATGAGCTTCACTCATTTCCTGGTCTCCACACTTGATTAGGAAGGAAGCCTTAGTAAGAGATGCCAGGGCTGGGAAGAGAGGAATTTGGTGATTGGTTAGAGGTGTGTGTGTGTGTGTGTGTGTGTGTGTGTGTGTGTGTGTGTGTATGTGTGAAAGTGAAGGAGAGCCAAGAGTGACTCCAGAATATGGCATGTGTGTTTTCCAGAAGGAATTTGACAGTCATGACAGCATTAGCTAGCACTGATGGAACACTTACTGTATGCCAGGCAATATGCTAAGTATTTTACATATGTGACCACATTTAATCCTCTCAGCAACTCTCATGGTTTTCCAGAAGGAATACAAAAGAGTTGTGACCTTAGCTGGCACTGAATAAGAATTTGTTACAAGCCAGGCATTATGCTAAACATTTTACATACATGACTCCACTTAATCCTCACAACAATTGTGAGAAACCCCTCCTACTTTACCCTTTATTCTACCAGATGAGCAAACTGGCTCAGAAGGGGCACAACCCAGCCCTGGTGTTCAGCCCTCGGCTCCCGCATCCTTTCCTCCACCTGATATTCACTCCCTTCCCTGAGTACCACTGGACCATTCCCATGTTCATGACTACCCAGGCATTCAGGCAGGGCTGTTTCCTCCTCTCCCTTCTTCCAAGGTCTGCCACAGAAGAACTTGACCTCCTCAACCCAAGGGAGCTCCCATCTCAATCTATCCACTTCTCTGTTCCTCAACAATGCATATAGGGAGCCTCATTCTCAGCCAAGCCCTGTGGGGGCCCTGGAGATATGGAATTGAACTGGTCCCTGCTCATGCCATTACCCAAGACAGGCCTCTCTCTCTGGAGACTCCTATCTGTCCAAAAATCCTTCTCCAGCCTTTCCTACACTCCTTCATACCCTTTCAGTCCATTCATAACTTCATGGTTGAACCACCCTAGTTTCTATTTGCTGTGTCTACCTTGCCCACAGGCTAGTTCCCCATTACAGGATCATGTATTGCCCCCTCCCTCCACCTGCAATTTCTATGATGAAGTCTATATTATTTACTTTTGTGTCATTGTGATAAAAATATCAGTCAGAAACAAATTAAGAGAGGAAAGATTTATTTTAGCTCATGAGTTCAGGAGGTTTCAGCCCACTGTGCTGGCAAAGGCATGGTGGGGTCTGTGGTGATAAGCCCATAGGGTGGAGCCCATGATGGTGAGGAGGGTATGGAGACAGAGATGGTGAGGATTATGGCAGCAAAGGTGTTGATGACAGCACGTCAAGAAAACAAGACTTCATCCCTCCTCTTGCAGCTTCTCTTGCCTTCCCCCTTCAAACCAGCAGGGACTTATTTACTCTCTGGTTACCAAATGTTCCCAACTTTTCTTTTTAGAAGCATAAGCCCATGAGCTCTGAGGGGCTCCACTGAGGAGAAGGAAGAGAAAAGGACACACAGATGAGACAGCCTTGCTCGGGAGTCCTAACAAGGACAGTGCCCACATTCAAGCTGGGCAGAGAGCAGGGCAGGGAGTATGGGTCCCTGAACAGAGCTGACCACGTGGGACAGTGCGTCTGTGGAAGGTGTGTCAGGCTGACACACCTCAGTACAACACAGGCTAGGAAGGGCTAAGCAATGAGGGCAGGTGCTCGGTGAAGTTCTTCCAGTTTCATCATGGAGACGCTGAATCCAGAGACACTGGCTTGCTCCATTGCTGGTTTGTAGCCAAGGCAGGGTTCCAGGCCGGCTTAACCACCACACAAGTCATGGCATCCTCACCAGCTCAACTCACTCCCACCATTTCACACATTCTAGGCCTCGAATGCAAGTGGCTCTACCTTCTCATCTCCCCCAAACTGTCTTCCTCAGTGCCTTGCCTCTAGGAGCCAGGACCCTCCAACTCTTTCCTATCCTGTATTTCTCTCTGTTGGTGGCTTCTTGACCCCTTGTTTTCTAGACATGGCCTTCTGTCTCTGCCTGTCTTCAGACTAATTTGTATGTTCCAGTTGCCTGAAATATCTTCTCTGCTATGCAGCTTATGAACCACTTCCTCCAGGAAGCCTTCCTGACTACTTATTCAGATTCAAAGGAACTCCAGTGATCTCCAGATTTTCCTTCAGGTTCCCCCAGGTCTCCACTCCATGTAACTCTATTTACTTTTTACTCTGGGTATGTCAATCCAAATACTGCCAGTTGCTCTAAGGCAGAAAACATGAATTGCATGCAGGAGACCCAAGCTCTTTCTACTGTGTAGAGACCTAGGAAGTGCCTAGTGAATGAACTAATAAATGAACAAATGAATGAAATGAATGAACAAATGATAGTGGTTTCTATTGAAGTCATGATAATACTTTTCTCCTCTATATGTTTCCAAGGATGTAGTGGGGAGGGAAGGAGGGTTAGGATTTTGACCTAGCTGTTTTCAGATTGGCCCTCAGTTTCTGTAACTCTTTCAGCTCCTTCCCCCCTTCTCACTCTTCATAATTCCCTCTGTAGGATGGCACTGAGATGCCGCTTTGAGAACAGGGCTACACCACCACAAACTACACAGCACCATGTGCTCCCTAAAGCCCACCCTCAGTCTTCTCTGCTGGAGGTCCCACAGATCTCTGGCTCTCCCAGTGTCGCTGGCTCAGGGGCCTCCCCTCTCAGCACCAAATACAGCTGTGCAAACCCTCTTCTGGCCCAGAAGGACCTCAACCTTGGGCATAGGGGTAAGTGGTTACAGATGAAAGTCAGGCTGGCAATTTATGGTGTGTGGAGTCCACTCCCTCCCGGCGCTCCATCTGTCAAGGCAAGGCAGTGTTTTCCTTGGAAACTACACAGGTGGGACCTCTTCCTGGCAAGGCATTTGCTCTCCCTCAGGTGCTGCTTGAGTTGTCCACAGGGATTTCCAGGGAAGGTTTTGTTCACCAGGAATGACAGATGAGTTTCCTTAGCCTTAGCTTGAGCATGTTCCTGGAGCCCTGCAGAACGGGCAGCTCTGAGGGCTGAAGGAGAGCCATGTGGAGTCCTTCCTGCTCCATTTTGCCCTGCCTTCTTGCTGTCTCAGGCTACAAAGCAACTGATGGCACACAAAGAACAGAATGAGCCACGACAGACAGACACCATTCAGGCAGAAACTTGAGAAATGAAGCGTAGGTGTTCAGACACAGACAAGAGTCAGTGACAGCTTGAAGGAGTAGAAAGCCACAGTACAGAAATTGTGGCCAAAGGGACAGAGGACCTGCCCTAGAACAAAAGCAGAGACAAGGAAAGGCAGTTGCTATGAGAATGAATTTTGAACCAACCCTGTCATGAAAGAGATAGCCCAGGGGATAGAGAGAAGAACAGAGGTGAAGAGAGCCACCATGATCCACACAGGGAAACTGCAGGGAAGACATCAAATCTTTATGATTCACATGAAAGGCAAGCCTGATTCCACACTGATACACAGCAAACGCACAGGCCAGTAGAACTCCAGGGCCTGTCACACAAACTGCCCAGGGTTCCCTTACGGATAGTAATAAGTCTAGGGGCTGTGGGTGGGGGATGGGAACATAGGTCACTCCTGTCCCCCTGTCTGGAGGCTGTGTGGGAGAGTTGGGTCAGTCCTGGGCTAAGGGGTTTCATAGGGGACAGAGAAGAAATGGAAGTCTCAAGAATCTTGGCTGGTCTAGGTTATCAAGGGCGTTGCATTTGTCATAAACTTAGACTTCTGTGGCCAGCTAGCCAGCCTCTGGCAGAACAAGCATTTACTCCCTAGCTGTGTTAGTTATATTTGTTGTTGTTGTGTGCACTGGTTTGAATGAAGAATGTCCCCCATAGGCTCATGTATTTGAAGACTTGGTTCCCCAGTTAGTGTTGCTGCTTAGGGACGTTATGAACCTTTAGGAGTTGTGGCCCTCCTGGAGGACTATGTCACTAGAGAGAAACTTTGAAGGTTTATAGCTTCTTCCAGGTTGCTTTCTCAGCTTCCTACACAGTGAATTTTGATGGGTCAGTTTCCTGCTGGAGCTATGCCAAGCCTGCCTCACCAACATGGACTCCTCCTCTGGAACCCTAAGCCAAAATAAACTCTTTCTTCCATGAGTTGCTTTGGGCCATTTTTTTTTTTTTTTTTGCTTGTTTGTTTGTTTGCAACGGAAGCCCCAACTACATTGTAAAAAAAAAAAAGAAAAAGTCTGGTGAAAATAACTTCAGGAAGGAAGGCTTGGAAAGCAGCTTTAGCTGTGGCACAGGAGTGTGAGGTGGCTGGTTACTTTGTTTCCATAGTCAGGAAGCAAAGAAATGAATGGTACTCAACTCACTTTCTCCTTTTGACTTTTCTTTCAGCCAGGACCCCAGGGCTTCAGAGGATGCTTTCCACAGTTAGGCAGGGTCTTCCTTCCTCATGCGACCCTCTCTGGAAACAGAGATACTCCCAGAGGTGTGTCTCCTAGGTCACTCCAAATCCTGTTAAGATGAAGATTAACCATCACTTGTATGGACCTCTACCAAAGACTAGGCACCCCTCTGTCCTGAGAATGCCACAGCAAACAAATAACACAGGACTGTGCCCTGCCCAACTTGTTTCTAATCGAAGACAAAGACAAGAAGCAAAATAAGGCATGCATGTATGGCACCTTGGGTACCAGTAGGAACTGTGACTGGCAAGAGTAGGGGGAGGCTGTGCACTCTAAGTGAGGTACTGACCTGCCCCATCAAAGACATCTGGAAAGACAGAAGGAGCAGGCTGAGAGAATGTGTGCAGAGTTCAGATCCCTATACACAAGTAAAGAAATCTGATGTGGCCATGTGTGCCTGTGACTCAGCACTATAGAGAGCAGAAACAGGAGGGTCCCTGGGGGTTTCTGGCTGCCAGCCCAATGTCAGGTTGAATGAGAGATGCTGTATCAGATGGAGAGAATAAAACAGGGCACCTGACATCCTTCTTTAGCCTTTGTACCCACAGTAAAGCACATGCACCTGCAAACTCATGTGCATATACACCACACACACACACACACACACACACACACACACACACACACACATCCAAAAAACACAACCAGAAAAAAATGTATATCATAGCTACTATATGAGAATCTTGAAGGAAAAATGTTTTTCTAGAATTTAAAACCCAAAGTGTGTACTGGGAGCATTTCAATGGCAGAGCACTCCCTAGCATCTTAAATCTACATTAAACACCAACACAGTAAATCAAGCTTGCCTGTAGAGACACATCATACAATATTTACATAGCACAGATACAAATTAATGACAAATTAGGAGACCCTAAGTTCAGTCCCTAGTACTGAAAAAAAAAATCACCACAAAACAACCAAAACCTGATATGCAATTCACAAAGGGTTTGATCATATTATTTGTGAATGGGTAAAGTTATGATATATTGTTTTGTCCTTTAACTTTCATATTACCTGTCAATGCATGGTCTGCCAGCAGCTCTCTAATGCCTTTCAAATCAGATGTACATTTGAAAAACAATCATGACTAATGCATTTAATAAAGTAACAATTGGAGAACTTATGTAGAGGAAAAAAACAATTAATAGAATTTATAGGCAAGAAATTAAAATCTCTGAAATTTAGGACTTGGCAGATCAATGGATCATATTAATGGAACTTAGACATAATTGAAAATAGAATTAGTGAATTAGAAGAAAAGTTAAAAAGAACTAACCAGAATAATGTACTCAAAGAAAAGAGATGTAATATATAAGAAATATATTTAATATATGTATATATAATATATATGACAGGCTTAATGTGATTATAAATAAAATTCAAAGTGGAAAAAGAAAGATAATGGATTAAAAGCAGTCTATAAAGATAATATACAGGAGCATTCTAGAATTACCCATCAAGTCCTAGAATCAATCAAATTTGCTCAGTTTTGTGAAGTCCAGACAAGACTAATTTATGTAAGTCACATTTTAATTTGAGTGAACCACTAAAGAACTAAAAAATAACAACAAAAAGATCTTTAAGCAAGCCAAATTTTAAAAAGGGCATACTGACCCCAAAGAAGCAATTGATAGGCTGACAGAATACTTCTACAATGTACAAAGTCAGACATTGAATAGAAAGCAGAAAAAATGTAAAAGCAGGAAGAAAGTATGGAAAGTTGTCTTCCAGGTATGACATGGACGGTGAGTGTCCTCTTATGTTCCCAGGGGCTGTGGTTACCTGAACAACATTTGCATATTAGGCCAGTCAGCATTCTGGCATGAAGGAGGGAAGGGCTTATGAGGCCTCATCCTTATGTAAAGATTTATAGTGGTTGCTGGAGAAAGAGGAGACATTGTCTTTAATGAGTAGACACTGGCAAGGTGCCAACAATGGTCATAACTAACCTCTCATCCATGCTCCTATAAGCAATCCTAATTAATTTCTTTTATTCATACACAGAGAGAGAGAGGGGGGAGGGCTACATTGCCTTTAAGGGAACATATAGGAGCAATGGAGAATTTGGAGTGTAGGTTAATGTACAGCAGGCAACACTTTCTACTTCAGGTCTCCATCTCTCCAGCTCAACCCGTTTTCATCACCACAGTCTTAGCAATGTGTCAGCTTCCTTCATCATAGGTATCAATTATAATTTTCCAGAAAGAGCTCTGCTTTCATTTTGTATTCCTGGTTGTATATAACCCCAGTACTTCACACATCTAGGCACCTTCTGGACCAGCAAAGTAGATGAACTATAAATGCAGATTGCACTGCCATACGCAAGAGTATGGCACAACACCCAGACAAACACAAATGGCCCCCTGTCTGTCAACTGGAATCCTACCAGTCTCTCCAATGGACACCTGTTACTTGTAGACTCCTCAAAACAAAATTCTATTACCAGGGAAAATATTCTTCAATAATTAAAAGCAAATACATTTTAGACAAACTTTTAAAAACAATTTTTTACCAACAAACATGAACAATAGAAAATATTAAGGGATCTATTAAAGGAAAAAAATGTCTCAGATAAAGGTTCAGGGAGGCCAGAAGGAATAAGGACCACAGAAAGAGGAGTGTATGAATACATACATACAAAAAAATATTGACTACAAAATTTAAAAAGCTTATGTGCATTCGAAATATAGAGAATTGAAAAATACAAAAATAATAACATTGAAATTAAGATAAATTCTGCTCAAGGGTTCTGAAATGTTTATATTTTAAGGGAAATACAAAGTTATGTTATGCAATATTTAATATGTCAAGCATATATTTTTAATTCTTTAGATTAAAAAATAGTAAAAATAAAATAAAAAAAGACTGACAAGAGATATAACTAAATAAATGCAAAGAAATAAAAAATAGTCATGACAAGTAAAAAGTAGAGGAAAGTTGTAGATTCAGAACCAAATATTTCCGTGATTACATTAAAATATGAAAGAACTGTTACCTTGCAATTTAAAGGAAAGACCGTCTGTGAGATGGCCACAGGTAAAGGTGTATTGCTGCCAACCTGGTGACCTGAATTCAATCCCTGAGGCAGAAGGAGAGAATCATCTCCTCAAAGTTGTTCTGTCTTGTGGCACACACACACACACACACACACACAAAATGTACTAAAAAGAAAAATACTACAAGTGTTAAAGATAAAACCAGCTATATTTATTTATAACCTAAATGTAAATATTCCAGAATACTTAGAACAATGTAAGATATAAACTATTTTTAAAGGATGTAAGCTACATTAGTGTCAAACTATGTCAACATTTCATAAATGATGCCCAATCACATAAGGAAACGATTTACAAGGCTAATGAATGTAAGATTGTCTAAAATTCAGCATCAATTCTATGTAGAATAGACCTGCACCAAACACTTTATGCAGATAACAGACACTACATCACTAAAATGTTTTAAATATCTAGAAAAAAATGATTAAAGGTATATATAATTTCCACATCAAAGACTACAAAACATTATTAAGGGAAATTAAAGAAGCCCTAAATAAATAGAGGGCCATCCCCAACTCATGGATTAAAAACCTCCACATGGCAAAGACATCAGTTCTCTTCAAATTGATCTACAGAATCACTCAACTCTAATAATTCTCAGTAACTGCTTTGTGGTAATTGACGTGTATTAAGATTTATACAAAGATGCAAAGAGCCAAGAATATGCAAGTTGTACCCAAGAAAAGGGAATGCCATCAGAAGACTATTTTACCAGCCACACAAACTTTTACTGTAAGTTGACTAGGTTATAGCAATTGCTGTTTTGTTATTGCCCACAAAAATAGGTAGATATGTTAAAGATACAGATCTCAGAAATTGGAACATGTTATATAGGTACTTAATTACAAACAAAGATGACGCCAGAGAATGCTGAAATAATAATGGGCTTTTCACAAATCATGTCTAACCACTTGCTTTCAGTGAAGAGAGTTAATCCTTTTCCTCACACCATACACACCAACTTTAACTGAATTTGTAGATCTAAAGTGAAACAGGAAGCAATACAGGTAACCTAGAGGATAATAGGATAATATCACCAACAGCTGGGGGTGGAGAAAAGATGTCTTTTAAAAAAGGGTATTGAGGACTTTGTTACCTGTTAGTGGGACACTTTACCCTAGTGGAGCTGCCATGTCGGGCCCAGAGAAAGAGGAAGCTCTTAGCCCTCATGTGACTGATGAACTGAGGGGGGACTGAGATGTGGGGGCCCCCAGAGCAGAGAAGTAGGATAGAAGGGAGAGGGAGTAGATGGTGGGAGGGTGGGACCGGGAGGGGAGGAGGGGACTGTGATATAACTTGAATTAATAAATAAATGTTAAAAAAATAAAGAGGGCATTGAAGTGAAATTTCCTGTTTATTACAAGACTTCATTATAAGACCAAAAAGGCAAACCATAGAGTGGGAGATATTTGCAGCACATATAACTTAAAAAGAATTTGAATCCAGAAAAGTCAGAGGAGCAATACCAAATAATGAATGGATGGGCCATTCAAAAGCTAGAAAATAGATCTCAAAAGTCACTTAATAAGAAAGGAAATCCAAGTAACTAATGAAAATTTGAAAAGGTGTCCAACCTCATTAGTCCCCAGGCAAATATAAACTCAAGCCACAGTGAATGAATATGAGAGTCCCAATCAAATAGCAAAACAAAACAGAACCCACAGCATTAAGTGTTAAAGAGGACTGAAAGCAATTAAAACACATATTGCTGGTGGGCATACTAATGGACATAACCAATTTGCCCCCAAATTGTTTGGTATTATTTACTGAACTTGAAAATACATATATACATATATATATATATATATATATATGTATATATGTATACACACACACACACACACACACACACATATATATATATACACACACACACCATACTGTTCAGAGCATTTATACCATGTTCAGAACATGGACATGGTTGGGGGAGAGAAAAATTAAACTCTTTTTTTGTTTGTTTGTTTAGATTTTCATGTGGACATGGCACATTGTGGACTGGGATACTGATAAAAAATATGCCTCTTGCTGTCACAGCCCATGCACCAGCTCCCCAGAGCCTTTCAAGTCACCTCCACAGTCTTGTCCCTGCCTTCTCCTCAAGGGTTGCCATTCTCCTGATCTTTAATAGTGTAAATAGATTTTGTTCATTTAAGAACTTTCTGTGAATAAAAGCTTGGAACATCGACCTCAGACAGGCTTCTTTTAGCTGTGAGATTTATCCACACTGTTATTTTATCCCTGTATCAGATGGTTCTCTATGCACACTTAGTCATACATGCTCTTCATATGTAGTTATCCATTCTACTGTCATTGGATGTTTAAGTAGTTATTGGCTTGAAACTATTATAACTACTGTTAGTATAAGCAACAAGGATGCTGGACATGCCATTGCTTCATATGTACACACATTTGTGCAGCATGTAATGCCATGTTCTTCTCTGGCTCTTAAACCCAAGCCTGTTTCTCTTAGCCAGTATCCTCCATTTCCATCACTTGCTGCAAGAGATAGGGCATCATGAAAGACAAAACTTGCATGCTCTTTCACCTGTGGATGCTGAAGAAAGCCAATCTGAGTGCAGAATAGTGACAATGGAGGCTGGGGAGGGTTGGGGAGGGTAGGAGGAGGTTGGGGAGTGGTACCAAGAAAGGTCAGACAGGGAAAGTTCTATGGCTCTGCAGCACCATTTGGGTAATTAAAGTTCTTAGCAACCTATTTTATGTTTTAGGGATTACTAGAGGAGAGGAGCTCAATAGCCCAAAACACAATGTGATAAGGAGATGTAAATGGTAATTACCCTGGTTTGATTTCCCCTACTGTATACATGGACTGAAATATCATTGCATCTCAAAAATATATGCTATTACTGTGTGTCGATCAAATAATTTAAGTGGTTATTGAAGATGGGAATGCTAACAACTCTGATTTGGTCATCACACTATATATATATAATTGTCACCATGTATCTCACAAATATGCACAATTAAATGGTATTTTTTTATTTTTTATTGATTTTTTGTGAATTTCACATCATGCAGCCCAATCCCACTCATCTCACCATCCCTTCATATCTATCTACCCTCTTCCCTTGCACCTTCCCCCCTTAAAAGAAAAAAACAAAACAAACATCTCTTCATGGAAGCTATAGTGTGTCACAGTGTGTCCTACAGTGTATCCTACAGTGTATCCTTTTGTCCACACATCTTTACTTGCAAATGTTCATTGCAATGAGTCACTGATCTGGTTTGAAACTCTTGGCTTCTCCTACACTATCAATAGTGGATCCTCAACAGGATTCCTCTAGGATATCCTCTTGTTGCTCTGTGTCATGGAGATCCTGCAGCTTTGGATTGGGTTGATGTTGAGGTGGGCCAATTCAAAACCCTGAATCTGGGCTTGGGTTGGACAGCCCACCAGCTCTTCCACACCTATACCTCCAAGGTAAACTCTCCAGCACTGCCTTAGCTAACTCACCCAATCCCACAGGCTACAAGACACAGGGCCAGCTGTCTTGAGTGCTGCAATTGGTGAGGGGCAGGAACTGCTCTCCCTCTTTCATGACCTTGAAGAGCCTTGGGGCCAGCTTTCCTGTCTGCTGCAAGTGGTGAGGCACGGAGGGGTAGAGATGATCTCTCCTTCACCCAGACCACCACATGGCAGATGAGGGGCAGGGACAGCTCTCCTGCACTCATGCCATTTGTGCCATCTCTCCTAAACACACACAAACAGAGCATCTCCCATGCTGCCCAGATAAGGGGCAAGGGCAACTCTCCTGAGTGTGGTGGCCATCGAGGGGTGAGGTCAGCTCAGCACATAGCTCAGACATCAACATGTCCTTAGATGGCAATCCAGGCCAAGGATATTTACAAGGCCTTTTATGGTAACACAGGCCATGGACATCAACACAGACCTCAGCTGCAATAGGACCACAGACCCAGACATGGCACCCAGCAGCAGCATGGGCCCCTATGTCATCATGGCCTCAGGTGGCATTGCAAGCCACTCAGATATGTATGTTCTACCTTGGCATCACAGCCCTCAGACATCCACATGGTCTCAGGTGGCAGCCCAGACCATGGACATCCCCATAGCCTTTGGTGGCAACTTGGGCCATCTGTGTCAGGACATCAACACAGGTCCAGCTGCAGCAGGACCACAGACCCAGATATGGCCCTTGGCAGCAGTCTAGGCCAGGAGATCACCACAGCCTACGGTGGTTGCACAGGCTCATCATATCTGCCTTTTAGTCTCCAGTTCCACCTTTCTCTGCAGTATACAAGTCACTTGGCTTTGCTTTTTCTCCTGTCTCTCCACCATGTACTCCATCTTTCTCATCTCTCCATCACACATTCGCTTATCATAGTGGTGCCCACAATGGGCACTTGGCTGTACTTCTTCAGACTGCTCAGCCTTAAAATGATAATTTTAAGCCCAATTTTATACTGTAGTCAGCCCCCTTTTCTACACTGTCAAGCTCATTCTCCAATCAGTTACTCTCTGTCCCCTCTCTGTGTCAGCACCATGTTAAGCAGAAGAAGCCCAAAGATGGGTAGGAAGAGAAAGGAAAGCTAACATGATCCCCTCAGGTGACAGCTGAGACATAAGTGTGTCAGCCAGATCCTGGGTACCTCTGAAGGAAATGGGGTTGGGTATAAAGGGAATGTGGGAGAGCCATGAGTTTGAAGCCAGCCTGGGTTGCATGGGTTGGCACCAGCAGACTCCAGTGCATGTCCCAGCTCCACCTCATTCTAGCTGTGAACTTGGACAGACTCTTTATCCTCAGATTCTACAACCTCAAATTCTATAACTGGGTATCCTACCAAGAACTCTTCTGAGGACTAAACAAGATGAACTAGGTAAGTTCATGACATCCTATATGCTCAGCAAGACTTCATTCTTTCCCCTCCCTTTCATTCCCCTCCCCTCCCCTCCCTTTCTCTCCCCTCCTTTCCCTTCCCCTCCATTCCCTTCCCTTCCCCTCCATTACCTTCCCCTCCCCTCCCCTCCCTTCCTTTCCCCTCCCCTCCACTCCCTTCCCCCTCCCTTCCCTTTCCCTCCACTTCCTTCCCTTCCCCTCCATTACCTTCCCTTCCCCTCCACTACCTTCCCCTCCCCTCCCTTCCCTACCCATCCCCTCCCTTCCCTTCCCTCCCCTGCCTTCCCTTCCCTCGCCTTTCCCCCCTCCCCTCCCTTCCCTTCCCTTTCCCTCCATTCCCTTCCCTTCCCCTCCATTACCTTCCCCTCCCTTCCCTTCCTTTCCCTTCCCCTCCATTACCTTCTCTTCCCTTCCCTTCTCCTCCCCTCCCCTCCCCCTCCTTCCCCTCCCTTCCTTTACTCTTTTCAGCAATGGAGTCGAAGGACAAGTCTATACTGAAGAGCAGAATCTCCAAGTGATGCTCACTTGAAGGGACCTCTTTTCACTTCTGTTTTACTTCTGTTTTCTCATGTCTCCCCCACCAGCATCAGACTGGGCACCTGGTCCTGAAGAACAAGTGTTCAGCTCTAAGCTCTGCTATCCCCATGTCTCAAAATTTCAGTGTCTTTCTACATATAATAGGACTTTAAAATTTTCCCTCTAATGGGTTAGATTAGAATTCAGTAAAATTATGCATGGACAAGCCCTTGTGTAAAATACAAAATGCTGTGTAAATGTCAGAGGTTATTATGAGAGGAACAAACATGGATTAGCACTTGCTGTCATTAGAGTACCTTGGAAGCATGACCTCATTAAGCCCTTACAGGACTGAGAAGCAGTTCTAACAAACACCTCTGCTTTCCATGAAACAGATCTGAAGCATTGAGGGGGCTAAGTCATAGGTCCAGGGCTTCAGCTAGTAGATGTTGAAGTTAGATCAAAAGCAGGCCAACCTACTCCAGGGGAGCCTATGCTGGGGACCCTCACATGGTCCACCACAGTTCAAGCAGACCCAACTGAGGTCCTCTGCCCTGTCCTCCAGGATGCTGAGTAGTCTCTTTAAAAAGCTGAAGTTGTCACTAGCTAGAGTACCTGTCCCCTCGGTTCCTTAAAGAAGCAGAATGGGACTTTCGGCTGTTACCATAGATGCTGGAAACTGTTGGTGTGCCCAGGTACCCCTGCATGACCCTGTCTCTCTCACCAGTTGCTCTCAGATCAAATGTGTTACCACCTGATGGACAGTGAGGAACCACAGAGGGGAGTCACTTATCTGAGTCCAGTGCCTCTGGCCCCCTTCCAGCTCCTCCAGAAATCCAGGACCAAGACCTGGACCAAGAGAAGGCACTAGCAAGTTCTATTGGGTTTAGTGGGTTGAGGTGCCCTGGTTGAAGTACCCACTGAGTAGGGTTTTATTGGATTTCTTTGCTTGGGCATTGTATCTCACACCTGGTTATAACAAACAGCAGCTCCATCTAAAGCAGCTAAACCAGAGAGGTTGGTGGGCTCATTTTCTTAGGATGTCCAGGAGAGCAACTCCATGTCAGCTTCTCCAAGGACCCAAACAGGTGCTTTCTCACATACCCACTACTATTCCCACCATCCTGTGCTCTCCAATGTTGTCAGATCCTACTGTAGGTGGCTCAGTCCGGTCTGACCACCTGTTAGAGGTGTATGGCGAGTGAGTGGTGGGCTGGAGAGGGATGGCCCAGACAGGTCTTCTTTGGTTTTATCTCCTCTGGGTTAACATCAAGCTAGTGTTTATACATACATCCCAAGCAAGAACTCAATATGTGAACTAGTTTGGGTTATGTGTCCAACCAGAGACAATCACTGCATTTAAGAAGTGAATTTTTTTTAAAGACCCCCTGAGCTGAGGGGACAGATACTCTGCTCTGGCTGGTGACAACTCCCCTGGCAGGGCAGAGACTGATCCAGTTTCTTTTTAGGAAACTTCAGAAGGGGAGGGAAAAGAAGGAAGTCAGGCTGAGTCTTTCTTTCTGGCTGGTCTGTAGGCACTTATTCCTGAATTGTAGGGGAGCAAGGTACTGGGGAGGCAATCAGCCTTGCTCTAACTGACCTCAGAGAAAACTCATAATAATTCTTGATTGTAGAGATAACTCCCTTCCTCCCTGGACTTCAGTCCCTTCTCATTTACCATGGGAATGATAGCTGTGCCATGAAGAAGGTCACGACATGCTTGGGCATTGGGGAAGCTGGGGAGAAGTTGCCTGTATGGGTTTGACCCAGGCCACAGAAGCAACAGATTGAGTTCATTTGATCCACACATTTACCAGCATGTTAGGCACTATTCTAGGCACTGATACAACACAAATCAAAGCTATTTCCTGAGCCAATAGCACCCCTATGCCAAGAGAGGGGGCATGCAATAAACCCCAAACCAAGCACCAAGGTGACTAAGTGACACAGTGTATTAGGACCAAAATGGTGAGGGTGGGGAGAAAAAGGGTGGTGTGGGAGGGTAATGCTAAGAGGGATACATTGGA
>CAJQZJ010005020.1:12006886-12047512 GCA_907164525.1 Lophiomys imhausi
TGGGAGGGTAATGCTAAGAGGGATACATTGGAGCCTTGAACCAAATGCTCAGTCAGAATAGACTTCACTGAGGAGGTAACATTTGAGCAGCCTCAAGGGAGATGAGAAACAGGTCATCCACATAGAAAAGAAACTCAAAAGAAAATGGTGGGTCTCATCTGGATCCCATGAGCAGAACTCCAGAGGCTGTGAACACCTTAAGATGAGATGTGTGTAGGGGTGTGTGTGTGTGTGTGTGTGTGTGTGTGTGTAGAGTGCCTTCAAATCTCAGCCTTGAAACAGCTCTCAGAAATCACATCCCACCCTTCCACATTGTTGCAGAAGTCTAAGATCAGAAAAAGGGAACGCTAATGGCTGGACTGAGGTGGGAACACATGTCCCCCTGTCTCGAGCACAGGATTCAGGCTTTCTTGTGAATAGAAGCCAAGTCATCCCATGACATCAGCCTGGGGCCACTTTGTTGTGATCTGCCATCCATTTGTCTCCAATTTTGCCTCTAGGATGGCTGTGGCTTCAGTGGTGGACAATGGGCCACATGCAGAACATGGGCCAGGACCACAGGGCAGACAGAGACCCATTTAGCAAGAGGTGCTCTGCTTTACCCACTCTAATGAAAGACTGTCTTTGGATGCATTCAGGGGCTTCTCCTTCCAGATTCACAATCCAAGGGAGCAGAACAACATGAATGCTTTTCAGCTGTGTCCCTAGTGACATTTTTATATCCTCAGTGTCTCCCTCCAGACCTTGCACACTGAGTCAGTGACTTACCTCAAGGTGCTTTGAAAGGCACCATCTTCCTGCCTCAGTATCAAAGGCCTTCAAGAAGCAGAGTGACCAAAGCAATAGGCAGCGGGGGTTCATTTGTTAGGCAAGCAGCCACTGACAATCTCCTGTAGGTCAGCCTTTTGCCAAGAGTCACACTGAGCAATGAGATAAGGGTCTTGCCTGCAGGCAGGCTGCAGGACCACCAATTCTTCTCTTGGTAGGCATGCATCTCTGCACTTGGTTGATCTCATCAAGGGAGAGGATGTTTCTCAACTCCGTAGCTCAGTCAGAACTGAGCTGCAGACTCACCTTGACTAGTGACATTTGTGCAGGTGCCATGGAAGCACATGTATTGAAAATTCATACAACAGGAGTCCTACTGCTGGCTGCTCTTGGGGGTCCTGCCACCACTGCCATACTTAGGCTAGTCTGCTGGATGAGACTTACTAGCCCCTAGCCATCGGGGAGCTGACCACAGACACCTAAGGGATCCCAGATGACATAGCAGTGGGACACTTGGGTGAGCTCAGATACAACAAAGAACTGTCGTTTGAGGACCACTGAGATGGCTCAGTGGATAAAGGTGTTTGTTGGACAAGCCTGGTGACCTGAATTCAATCTTCAGAACCCACATAAATGTGGAAGAAGAGAGCAGGCTCCATTGAGTCATCCTCTGACCTCCCCATATGGACACAAAGGAACACCTCCCCCCCCCCTTAATAATAGGAGTGTCTCCCTATGAACTTACCTTATTCTCCCAGCTTAGGAGATGTGTCATCTATGTATTGCCCAGTGATCCTGAATCTGCAGGGCTCTATTTCCCTTGCCTTTCTGCCCAGACCTCAATGGGCTGGTGCATATGAGTCTGCCCTCATGGGCTCCTTTGAAACTTGGTTGCCAGAACAATCAGTAATGGTGGCATTCAGGAGATCAGGAGACAGTTGTTAGCCCTTTTATACCCATGGGTGCTGCTGCAGGCTGCTCCCTGCTCCCAACCCAGAGCCTCAGTCCTGTGGAAATACTCTCACATAGCTCTCCATCTCCAGCTGTGCTCACCCATCTTCCCCTGGCCCTGCAGACCCAAAGGCACTAACAGCTCCCTGTAGTTGGTAGGTTTCAGCTGCTGGCCCTAAGTATGCCTACACTTTACCAAATTAATTAATTAATAATCCCTTTTGTCAAATTATTCAGGTTAATTGTGTTGTTTCCACCTGGGACCCTAGACAGGAAAGAGGACTGATATTATTTGTATGATGCTCAAAAAGCTAATTCTAGGTGCCTGTACATTCTTATTCTGTCAGCCAGGGTCCCAGGATCACTGCTCAGAGACAATCATCCTCAAAAGTTAACTTTTTTGTTCAAAAGAAAAAACTTCTGGCATTTGGCAAGCTGAGGCAGACGGATTGCCAAGAGGTCAAGGCCAGCTTGGGTTGTGCAGTGAGTTCCAGGCCAGCCTGGTCCACAGAATGAAATCCTCCAACCCCTAAATAAATCAATATTAACTAAAGCCCCAGAAGGTTAAGTGACTTGTCCACAGTCACCGTGCTGCTCAGCACTGAGCTGTCATTTAAACCGAGGGAGCCTGACTGGCTGCAGAGTCTGTTCTTAAACACACGTAAACTTGTTACCTCCTGGAAACTCTGTCACATTTGCATTACAGCACTTTTAATGACTTGACACAAATTGAAGCAGACCCTGTGTGGTAAGGACAGTGAGCACTGAATGGGAGATTTGGACAGTCTTTCGGGGCACTTTTCCTTTTCCTAGTATACCTGGCACACTTTCCTAGCATGGAAGAATCCCTTGGTCTTAATTTAGGCTTCTATTGATTTCCAGGTTAAGTGTTTGTAAGCTTTTGCTACTATAAGTGATGTCACATTAGCAACATCATGTATATGTCTGTTCATATAAGCAGAGTGGTGCCTATGAACTGTATGTAGGGTACTGTGGTTAGGTGGAGAATGGGTGTGATGACTATCCCAGCGGTATGTGTAGGTATAGGTGCCTATTTTCAAGGCTGTTTTATTTTAAAAAATAAAATGGCTTTCTTTTCTTCATCTGTGTGTGTGTGTGTGTGTGTGTGTGTGTGTGTGTGTGTGTGTGTGTGTGTGTGTTTGGAACTATTACCTAAGTTTTCATTTCCTTTGTGATGGTAAAAGTTAAACATCTTTTCAAATAAGACATCATTTTATTGGCTCCTTAATATTCCACCCTATACCAAGGTTTACTTGGCCGACTCTTCCTTCACTTTTCAGAGTAGCAGTAGATAACACCTACTGCTTTATCTCTTAGTGTTATCTAAGAGAGTTTTCAAGACCTAGAATTAATAAATTCAAACGAATAAGCTGGGTTACACTCTAGATGCAAATTGTCTGAGGAAGGTAGCCTCTTCCCACGAGCAACTTAAGAGCCCTTAGCTGCCTCCCAGAGCTCCTGTAATCTTAAACCAGTGCCAGGAAGAAAAATAGGATCCCAGTTTAATTTCCACTTCTTTTCTTTCTAATAAACCAGTGTAGACTCAGGTTCTCCTGTTTCTTGGCCACTGTGTAGCTGTTGTTGGGCACTTCAGCCTCTAGCCTAGATTTTGATAGGGATCCTAGGATTTCTGCAGCATCAGGCCCACACTGTGGGTTTTCCATCAGGTCAAATCAACAGAGTACTTATTAAACCCCCGCTGTGTGGCAGACCTGGAGCCTGGCATTTGAAGAGGCATCAGTGATGGGCAGTCATTACCCACAGAGGTCTTGAGATTCCACCACAAAGAAGACAATTAGAGAGTGAGGCAGACTCGCCCTAATCAACACTAATTGGGCAGCTCATATCATGGGCTGTGATAGTGAAGGAAGAAGGAGAGGAACTGGGAAAGGGGCTTTCAAGAGAAACCTCAGGCAGGGGCCATGACTTTTAATATGTGATTGTTGTGTGATGACACATATTCCTGTCCTCAAGCAAGAAGCATGCTGCCTCAAAGTTATTAAATCAGAAAAGTAAGCTTGTTGGTCACTGCCATGGCCCATCTTGGCTAGCATTGCTGGCCATTGTCATTTTCTCCTGGTAATGGCAATGACAGCAACTGGCATTATTGGGCCCCAGACATGGGCCAGACACAGCATGCTAAGTACTTTGTGCTCAGTGTCTCACTAAGCTTCCTGTAACCCAGGAAGTAGATGCCTTCCTTGATCCTTTTACTGATGTGGAAACTAAGGCTGAGTAAGTCACATGGGGCATCGTAAAGAGTATCAGATCCTGGCACCTAACCCACACTTGGCCAACTCCAGGGAACCCATGCAATATCCAGGTTTGTGTGGCAACTGCAGCTTTTCCAACCATCCAACCTGTCTCTTTCTCCTGTATGACATCTGGAGGAAAAGCATTTCTTTGGTAAGATTGACAAGAAAACTACACCTACTCTTGAGGAGACAAAATGAGCCCTAGAAGTTCAGCAAAGGCTGCCCCAGCATGTGCTAGAGGGCTGTGAGGCACTGCGGTTCCTGCTGAGTGAGGAATGAGGAGGGGCTCATGGGGCTTCTGACTGGCAGCAAGCATGCAAAGAGGAAAGAATCCTCAGGCCCAGGCAGTCTGGAGATGTCGGGAGGACTTCCAAAGGCACCTGATATCTGAGTCAGTACTGGACAATGGAGGGATTAGCCAAGTCAGAAGGGCCAGAGAGTCTCTCTAGGAAGAGGAGGTAACCCTGGCAGGAAACCAGGGGGTGGCCACTGTAAACAGGAGGCCACCCCACCATAGCAACAGTCATGTCCTCTGCTGACCTATCTGTTCTCTCCAACAGGCTGGTACTCCTTAGGCCAGGGATGCCATCTAACATGGTGATCCCCATGATATAAAAATGACAGGGAGTGTAGTGGGCAGGCAGGTGAAGGAGGTAATGACCAAGTGTCCTGTGTGTATGGCCAGACTGTGTGCCCCTTTGAGATCGCATAGGCAATCACAATCCCACGAGGTGTTGCAATAATCATCATTCCTTCTATAGTGAAAGCAATAACTTGCAGGCATTACTCTAAGTGACAGTCCATTGCACCCTCAAAATCTCCCCTATATTCCTCTTACAGATCAGAAAGGGAGCCACAGGGAGGTTAAGTCACTTGCCTAGGGTTGCTTGAGAAACACTAACGTATGTGGAACTTCAAAGCAAAGGTAGGACCTAAATTCAAAACCTTGTTACTATTGAGCTGTTGCAGAAAGTATCTAGCCTCAGTTTCCCCATTTGTAAAATGGTCATTATAATTCCAGTCACATGAATTCCTCAAAAGGAACAAATACAATAATAAAGTCCCTGCCTCAGCACCTGGCACAGGTAGGCTCTCAGGTATTAGTAGTCATTATTTGGACCTTAGAGTCTGGAGAGCAATTTCCAGTGAAGTGGGTCACATGCTGACTTCTTCCCCTCCTAGTGTCTTCTCAGAATGGACCTCCTCCCACCACCATTGAGAGACACACAGGAAGGTGCATGAATCAGAACCCATCCCACCCAGGCTTTTAAATTCCCATCAGCAGACTTCTTCCATATCAAGCAATCTTTTCCACTGACCTGGCTGCCAGCAGAGCCTAGCGTTGGAGAGCATCTTGGCTCCCATCGGAAGAAAAACAAACTTTGCAGAAAAAAATAAATACTTTTAAAAAAATCCTGTGGTTTTACATTCAAGACCTAATAGTTTTTCCTATCCTCTTTTCCCAGATACTACAAATCTTCTGTTAGAAGATGAGAATAAGAAGAGTATCCAGGAAGGGACTTCTAGATTATTCTTTGATGCAAACATGGCTCACCACGGCAGCACCCAGGAACCAGCATCCTATAGCTCACTGCAGTGGGGGAATCATAGCAGAGTCTTTTCCAAACCCAGACACCTCTCTGCCCTGCTCTCTGAGACATTCGTTCTACTCCTTTCTTCCAGTAGGGTACATGAGCAGTATTTCTGGTCCTGTCTGTTGCTCAGAGACTTGGAGATGGAGTCAAGGAGGACCAGACAGTGGTCCTCATGTGAGAGGCCTAAGAAATTTTAATTCCAAAATACAATCACCTCCCACTGTGGGCCTGACTGGACAGAGGTCTTCTTGTTCCAGTGACAGATCTAAAATAGGAAACCAATCCTTGGAGAAACACAAAACCATCACTTTGGAAAACATGGAGTAACTCAGCAAACAGAACCAGCCCACTGATGTGGAGGGCAATTGCCCAGCACTCTCTGCTGTTCCCATCTCCCAGCTTGGCAGGCCCAATGACCAGGTAGAGGCTGAGCTCTGGAGAACCATTCACCACATACCCACAATTGACTCATCCCCAGCCTCAGGTCTGCGTGACCTATAGTAGGCAGTGTGGGAGGCTGCTGGTAGGGACTATTCAAAGCAATGGGTGGCACATGGACCTGGACATCATGGATTCATTTCTGTGCCTTTATATCTGGAACTCTTAAACTCGGTACCCATGGTTTCCAATGTTCTACAAGTATCATGACTAGGCGAGAAATATTTTGTGGGCATGTCCACCATGGTGAAAACATTTGTTAAAATTTCCAAGGCAAGGGCCTGAGGCAATAGTTCAGTCAGTATAATGCTGACCTTGCAAGTGTGGTAACATGAGTTCCTTCCTAAGAATCCACATTTTAAAAAATCCAGGTGTGGTGACTCGTGTATAATAATCTCAACACTGGAGCAGAGATAGGTGGATACTTGGAGCCCACTAGTCAGCCAGTCTAGTCTACATGGCAAGTTCCAAGCCAGTAAAACACCCTGTCTCAAGTAAATAAGGTGGACAGTGCCTGAGGAACCATACCTGAGGCTGTCTTCTGACCTCCACACATATGTGCTCAAACATGCATGCATACAAATATTCACATGCACCTGCACACTCACACACACACAGGTACATGCATGTGAACACATATGTATATGCACGGGAACACACATGTGTGCACATGCACACAGGTGCACAAATCTTCAAGGGGCCAAGCATTCCCAGATGCTCAGAACCTCCAACTTATAATTCAACAGTTGAGCTTCATGGAGGCAAAGGCGTGTATTGGCATCTTTATAGCATAAGAGAAAGCTTGACATTTTGGTCATTTGGTTGAATGAATGAATGAATGAATGGATGGATGAATGGGTAAATGAATGTCAAATGCCATATTCCTTCTAGACTCCAGAGCTTGGAAAAGGAGCTATACAAAACAAGAAATAGAATACAAGATAGAAAATGGTAGCAATAAAAGAAATGGGAAAATAAAGAACCACAGAAGTGCTGAGTGAGTGAGTGCCCCGCCTGGAGGATTAGAGAGGGGGGGGGGGACAAAGCCAAGCTTTGACACCAGGTGGGACTGAGGACAGGGACAGTGATAGATACAGAGAGCTGGGAAGCTATTCAGGAAACAAACTCTTTCTGAGAGAGCCTTTCTTTTCTTTTTCTTTTAAGAAAGTTGTGGTTTTGCATCCAGGGCTAATGGGTTTTCCTTTCTTTTCCCATGCAAGCTGCCCAGTTTGACTAGAGGAAAGGATATGTTCAAGGCAATGTTTGGAGACAGAAACTGGGCCCTGGGCAGGAGAGGTGGAGGAGCAGAGCAGGCTCAGGGGCCATATGCACTAGCTGTTCCCTGAAGCCAGAGGAATGAGTGTTCTCCCATCGAAGGGAGAGAGAGGCTGTGGGGTCTGGATTTGCCCTTGCCAGCCAAAGGCTGCTACAGGGCTCCACATTGAGACTGGGAGGTTAGGATGTAAAGAGAGGCCAGGCTATGAGGAACAGGGCCTCCAGGAACCAGTCACTGAATTTGAGTGAACTGTGTGAGGGAAAATGTTGTCCTCAGAGAGTCATCTGGTTTCCTCAAGTTATGAGCTGTTTGTGACAAATTCGAAAGATGAAATTAAACAATTACAATAATATACAAAGCAACATTTTAAACATGAGCAAGTAAATACACAGACTAGGCACATGATGGGGTAATTTTCTTTCCTGTATTTGGTAATTGTTTCTGAAATCTCTATGTCTTTCCCTGATGCTCACCCCTCTGCTCCCAAATACAATCCCCAAAGATTCTGC
Source organism: Lophiomys imhausi (assembly GCA_907164525.1). Lineage (NCBI taxonomy): Eukaryota > Metazoa > Chordata > Mammalia > Rodentia > Muridae > Lophiomys > Lophiomys imhausi. Next base: position 12,014,700 of record CAJQZJ010005020.1, read on the forward strand.
CTTGAGCCCCTGCTTCCTATGCTTCTCACAAACCCCTTGTAGCATGAAGCAACCCTCCTTGGGTGGTGACAGTCATGCCATCCAGATGGTGGATGCTGGATGCTGCTGAAGGTCACCAGCCAATGTCATCATCATCACAGACTTCATCTAAAGCTACCTGCAGCCCCTGCATCTGACCCTCAGCCTTCTTTTCGGCTTTTTTCTGGGTCTCAGTGGCTGTGATATGTATGAATGCGAGCCAGTCACTGCTGTTACTGAATCTAATCCTCACAAACTTCCCACAGAGAGTCACAAATGAGCGTGAGGCCCAGGCCTGACCCAGGGAATAGAGAAACCAAGATTCTGTCTGTGTGGGGCTTCTGCATTGACCTTATCCTGTGAGGATCATCTCTTTTCCCTCACGTGATACCATGATGTTCTCTAGTGGAGTCTGCCACTATAAAGATGTTCAAACCGAAAGCGGAGCTGACGGAGAGGTACTGTTCCAGACTTGCAATATTCTTATAGCTACATACTTTTTTAAATGCTAGGGTGTAGCTAAAGCCCTTGCCTGGCCAATACAAGGCCTGGACTAGGCATTGCGACAATAATATCAACGCAAACATGGGAGCAGAAGAACTGTTGAATAGGGCAGCTGAAGGGGACATCTCTCTGCAGTCACGGCTCTTCCCTGTACTCCATAGTGACCTGGGGACCCCAGTCTCTGCCTTCATAGTCAGTCTGAAAAGTGATCTTGCAAAGTGAAAATGAACATGGGTTTTCAGACCCATGGAAGAACACAGGCATGTCTCACACAGCAGTGACAGGGACTGGTGTAGAGGAGACAAGTAAGACCTTCTCAAGAGTGGCACCAACGACTTTGGGGATCACAGGAAAACCAAGACTCTAAGCATAAGAGAAGCACAGTGCTAGAGAAACCCTGTGTGGAGATGAAGTTTCTGTTTCCATGCTGTGCTGCCTCAGCCCCTTTCCCAGCTGCGAGAGGAAACTGAAGTCTACCTTCCGAACCTGGGCTGGTCCGTGTGAGCAGTCATCTTGCAGTGTCCATGACTTTGCTCTTGTCCTGCTTTTTTTCTCCTTTCCCATCAACCGAACTCCTACTTATTCCTCAAAGCCCCAAGGAAATGCCCTCCCCACACAGTCCCCAGGGACTGCAGGTGCACGGAGCTCTCTTTTTAGGACTTTTTGTATTGTTCGCCCTTTCGTTTTATGTGTTTAATTATTTTTTAAAAGTCTTAACTTGATCTTATCTCCTGAGCCAAGAGTTGTACTGGGGGCTGGGAATATAATCAGAAATGAGAGATTGTTACAGGGAAAATTGTGGCCCCAAAAGATAAGTTGAAATTCCAGCCCTAAGTACCTCAAGATGTAGCCTTAATTTGAAAAGAGTCACCACAGGGATAATTAGTTATGTTGCTGTGGTCAGAGTGAAGTGGCCTTGTCCTAATCCAATATCCCTGGTGTCTTTCCAAAAGACACAAACAGGACACACAGTCATGGAGATGGAGGTAACAATGCCACCATGCAGTGAGGGCTCAGGACCACCAGGAGCTGAAAAGGCTGAGAAGGACTTTCTCCTGGAAAGCTAAGAGGACGCATGCCTCTGCCACACTTGGTCTGAGCCCTCCAGACTCTAGCCCTTCTGTGTTTACTCGGCCTGGTCTCTACTACTCTGCTGTGGCAGCCCTGGGAAACTGATGTAGAAATTGTCTTCCTTTGCAAGGAGCAACATAGACAGGCAACCACAAAACCGCATCAATAAGAAATGGTAACCAGTCAGTCACTGAGTCTCAGAGGCAGATTGAGACAGGATCGTACAGCAGGCACTGCTGAGGGTGTGTGTGGGGGGTGGGGGGGGTAGGTTCACCTGTGCATATGGGTGTGCACATGTGACATGTGGAGGACAGAAATTAACACCAGGCATCTTGTTCAGTCACTCTTCACCTTACATAGACTTTTTCATTGAGCCTATAGCTCACCAATGGCTGGCAGGCAAGTCCCAGGAATCCTCCTGTGTCTGCCTTCCCAGCAGGTGGGATAACAAAGAGGGGCACACCACTGTGCCCAGTTTTTTTACTCACATTCTGGGACTCTGAATTCATGTTCTCATGCTAGTGCAGCAAGTACCTTACTCACTGGCCATTTTCCCACACTCCCTGAGACTGGCTATTGAAGGATGGGTAGGACTTCCCTGGAAGAAGGTTATTGGAGAGAGACCAGTGTGAAGAATGAGAGCACCACCCATGTGTCCTCACTGTCCCTCCTGAGGAACTGTGCCCTCAGAACAAGGCTCTACCATTGGCAGATGCTCAGCTCCTAACCTTGGGCCTGCAAAAGAATCACACTTTAGGCAAAGGGAAGAAGAAATCAGGGATGGAGTGTTCCTGGCTGCCACTAAGATGTACTACTCCTGCAATGGAAGAGTAGATGCTGAGCCCAGAGAGGCCCCAAGGAGATTAGAACAGGGCTGGCTTTTAAAAGAAAACAAAAAGCAAAATTGGGCTGTTCTCTAAGGCTCCTGCTCAGCATGGAAGGAAAGCAATTTATGGTCAAAGGAAGTAGCCTGACAGTAAACAAAAATACAGTGACCCCGAGTTCCCACTGGACAGAAGATAGATGGGGCCGTCGTAAAAATGAGATTAATTTTAATAAGGGCTTTCACCAAGCTACAGACCCTGGTGGCCAAAGCCTGTCGAAGTGCCAAGGACAGGCAGCACTATTGATGGATGGGGCCAACCTCAGAGAGCTGAAGACGTGGGGACAAGCGGAAGTGTAGGACTGGCCCCTGGCTGTGATATGGCAGCTTCTCCCTGCAAACATGCTTTGTGTCTAAACTATCCCCTGTTCCCTCCTCTTGGTGGGGATCATGAGCTCTGTACTTTTTTAACTGTAGGAATGGGGAGCTCACTATCTAAGCAAGCTGTGGGATAGCTCTCCACCACAAAAACTTGGAAAGCTCTCTTTGATTAATTGTGGGAACATCCTCTAGTATCAACGATCACTCCTGATTTAAACAGGCAAGGCTCAGTTTACACACCCTGCCAGAGAACTGTCAGTTAAGGATGGGTTCCTGCTTCCAGAAGCAAGGACAGACAATACCCTTATTCTAGCTATCGACTGAGCACTAATTCTGTTCACAGGTTGAACCCAGATCTCTTATAGACTCGGCTATAGTCTCAAATGACAAACTAAGCCTTGAAACTAAGTCCTAACTTAGAGCAGGTTTTGTTGTAATCTCAATCTTCACCCTTTTATCGACTGAGTCCTGATTCTTCTCACTAAAAGTGAGCCTGATTCTCACCCACAGTCTCATGTATGAGTGTCTGTACTGAAGGGCGGGGGGGTGGGGGTGGTGTACAAACAAGAACATACACAGCTCACGGCAGTTCATCATGAGCCTAGGACAATGCCCAAGGCCACAGTGTTTCAGATGAGTCTAATACACAGGCCTTGAAGCCCTGTGCTGAGTGGAAATCATTATAGACATTGTAGACCCAAGCTCTCCCATCCCCTAAGCTCTCCCAGCTCTTGCCACCCCTTCCCACATGGGGTCTGAGTGTCACTGCTCCTGTGTGCCCATACACAGCTGAGGCTTCTGCTTTCCTGAGAGACTGAGCTGTGTTACTCACCAGCCCTTCTCCCCTGCTCCCTGACATCCATTCTGTGCGCTAAGCCCTGGCTCACTCAGGATAAAGAGCTGCACAGCTTCCTAGAGTGACAGATATCCACCAAGGCCTGATTCGATCTTTAATCATTTTCTTTATCTGCATACTAACTGGAGTGATGGCCTCACAGAAAAACAGCATCCTGTGGGGTTTCATGAACCAAGTACCTGGCAGCCATAGAAAACCTGCCCTGGTGATTTCCCAGCTCTTGACCCCACTGGCATCTGATAGCCCAGTGTCTTGTCAGCTGCTCTCCCAATTATGTATCAATAAATGTCACACAATCGAGTCTTGGCTCCCAAGAGAGTGTTTGAAAGTCAGAGATATTTGCCTAATGCAAGCCAATGTCATGTCAGGAATTAGTTTGACTAATAGGCCTTTAATGAGATCCTTGTGAGGTCTGGGCCCCAAGTAGAGGCTTTCTGAAGTTTTCCTGCAAAAGATTGGAGTGCCCGATCTCCACCGGACCTAGGTAGCCCTTTTGTTCAGTAAAGCCTTACTACTTAAACCTAGTAATTGCAGAAGCCAAAATAGTCAAAAACTGACCTCCATGCACTTTGAATAACTAAAAATGATCAGTGGCCTGCAACCAAGTCGGATGTCTTGCTTCAGCTCTAAAATTGGTTCTTATATTACAAGAAAGGATGTAGCCTTTAATTATCATAAGACACCCTAATATGGGCCATACATTCCTGAAAGGGGCCTTTAAAAGCATTTGATCAACTTCCCTTCAAGAGTGACCTGAGCCAGGGACTCGCAGCCTTCTGACTACTGCCAGCATGTGCTTGGCTTGGGACTCTCACTTGCAGGCTCACTCTTCCTCCTGAGAGCTTCTCCCATGAATACTGGGTAGGTCCCCTGTTGTCCTCTGAGTGCTGACCCTATATCGCTCTCCTGGGACATTGTTGCCCAGAGGTGGGTTTTTTCTTCCTCTCATCCACTCTCAGATGTTCAGCTTCCCATCAAAGCACACATATACCTTAGAAGACATCCCAGCTCCTGTTCAGGCTCACCCCTGGAGAAAGCACAGAAATCATATGTATTGTATCCTTTGGAAAAGCCTGGGAAATCCCTTTGTTCAGACTCTCAAGGATTCTACTCCGAGGCTAGAGACCCTGAAGCTTCCCATTTCCTTTCATCAGAAGCCTAAAGGGACTCAGGAGACACCAGAGGCTGCCTCAAGGTCTATAATGGCTACAGGCTACTACTTGCTTGAACTCCTCCTCTTCAGAGACCCAGGGCTATACGGTAGGATGCTGGCTACCCAGGAAATATTGACTATAAATGATAACCCTACACATCCCAAGTCTACCCTCTAGAAAGACTCTTCCAAACCACTCACTTCTGTCTAGAACAGTGGTTCTCAACCTTCCTTGAGACCCCTTATTATAGTTTTTCATGTTGTGGGGACCCCCCAATCATAAAAGTATTTCGATACTATTTCATATCTGTAATTTTGTTACTGTTATGAGTTGTAATGTAAATATCCGATATGCAAGATAGCTGATATTTGACCCTCCAGGGGTCACAATCCACAGGTTGAGAACCACTGACCTAGAGGAATGAGGCTAGGATGAGGCCGTCACAGGCACACCTTTTATCACCTCAGATGTTCATTACTGAACCTCTTCTAACTGTGTCTGCATTGTCAATGGATAGCAGAGAGCTCAGGCTCAGTTGATGTAGAATGCACCAACCAAATGCAGATCTGGAAATGCAAGCTTCTCAGTACTATCAAGCTGGGGGATCTAGACTCCAAGGACTCTGGGAAGGCTTCATCCAGAACCTTTGCCAATCTCCAAGCTCATGCCCACTTGACATGCTGGAAGAGGTCAGAACAGGAAAAAAACATGCTCCTACAATGCCAGTGGCAGGATAAGGCCACATATGTGTCACAAGAACAGTCTAAAGGAATGTTAATAGTAGCCAATGGGCAGGTGGTCTGGAATGGTAATAGTAGCAAATGGGCAGGTGGTCTGTACGAAGACCAAAGAGAGAGGAGCTCTGACAGTATAAGACAGGGTCAGGGCTGGTGGCAGCCCCCTTAAGCACCCCCACTTTCTGCTTCCTGAGGATCCCGTGGGCACTGGAAGAAGCTGAGTCCTGCAGGGTAGCTCTCACCAGGTGAGTTTGTTTGTATGATATGCCCTGAAAACCCACCTCGCCCTCCCATCTTGGTGCTGCCCTCTGCAAAATACCAGCCCACAGTAAGAAGGTTCCAGTACTTGGCCTTTCATTGGAAGGCTACTCTTGGCAGAGACAAGCACACCAGCAAAGTCAGAGAGGACAGAACATGGGGCATGTTCACAAGAAGTGGTCAGTTCCGGGTGTAGAGGGGAGGGTGAGAGATTAGAGAAGACTGGATTCTGGGAGGATACATTGGGATACAATGACAGATGACCTGGAGGCTCAGAGATTGGACTCGGTGTGCCTGTGGTCTTTCCACATCCCTCTGTGACACAGAGGCCAGGGTCACTCAGTCCTCATTGTATGACCCTGGTACAGCCCAAGCAAGGCCCTCCTGTTCTCTCCACAGAAGATCTGCGAGATGCCCTTTCCCTGCCCCTGGGTGGTTCAATGAGGCCCTGGAAGAGTCATGTGGTGGGCTCAAGGTGTAATGTGCAGGCTTAAGTGTCTCTAAAACAACTAGTAAAAACCCTAACCAAATCCAAACCAGATGCCCCAGGGCGCATGGGGCTGGGAGCTGTCAGCACCTCTGCATTTTCACCTGCTCATGTGGGTTGCACCTGTAGGCTGCAAGCATGCGGGAGGGCTTCAGGCTGCCCTCCGATTCTGGCCCACTGGTCTTCCCAGAAAGGAGGTACCAAGGGCTGCATGGCTAGTCCCAACTGCTGGTTATCTCTGCTTCCCCCAATTCCCAGGCTGTCCCTCGGGATTAATTAATACTTAGACTGTACTTCCAGACTCTAGGAAGTGGAGCAGTTAACCCCAGCTTCCTATAAGCAATGTGGACACTTGAATACCAACCTCCAAATTCACTGAATTGCTTATTCATTCAGCAAGACAGATATTTACTGGGTTTTACTATAAGCCAGGCACTAGACTAGGTATTAGGAAAGCTGATGAGCAATCGCCCTGGTCCTTGGCTTCTTAAGAGCAGTAGTTTTCAACCTTCCTAATACTTTAACCCTTTAATACAGTTCCTAATGTTGTAGTGACCCCCAACCATAATGTGATTTTGTTTCTACTTCATAACTATAATTTTACTACTGTTAAGAATTGTAATGTAAATATGTGGTCTATGATTTCCCCAAAGGGGTTGTGCCCCACAGGTTGAGAACCACTTATTTGTAGCCTATAGTGATGACAGATGAACAACCCCCCCCCACCCTATGCAATCTGCAGATTGGGATAATACTTTCAAAGGACATGTCAGGTATGAATGAATGAGTGTCAGGAAACATACAAAGGGGCTGCGATAAGGGAGCCTTCTCTGAAGAAGTGAATGCTGGGACATAAATTCTGTGTAGAAGCTCTGGCAGCACATGACAGCTCCAGCTCCATGCAAAAGAATAGCATGTGTCAAGGAACTGAGGCAGAGGAGCTTTCCATTCATTGTGTGCAGAGAGGAGAGAGAAGAAAATGGCATGAGGTGAGGCTGGAGACAGAGATGAGATGGAGGCCAGGCAGTGTCTCCTGAGTAAAACAACAGGGAGGCCTGCAGGGATGCTTAACAGAGGCCTTCACCACAGCTCTACACCTGAACTTTGAACGATTACTCGAATGGGGAGCTGAGAGCAAGGCTCATCTGCCTCACTTCTGTTGGGGTAGTGTTAAGCATTCTAAATGTTAATTAATTGGTCCTGCCTGCTGTCTGTTACTTACATTGACTCTGATTGGTTAAAATAAATGCTGAGGCCTGAGACTGGGCAAAGACAGAGAAAGGTAGGACTTCCTGAGATTAGAACAGGAAGCCTACACTTTAGACAGAGAATTAATTCATTCCAGTCAGGAGCAGCAGGAAGGGGGCACACACCATGGGTTATAAAAAAGAACCTAATTCCACATGGCCAGAAACATCGGCATATTGTGGAGAATGGCAGTCCAAGGGGACGTATGTACATATGGGGTCATATTTGGGTAATAGAATTATGAGCTAGCTTAGATGGGCTAGGGTTGCACAATTCAGGCCTAGGCATGTTAAAATCCACATGGTGTCTGTGTGTGTTTATTTATAATGGCGGGTTAAAAATTAACCGCCGCCGAACAAATTAACAATAATCTAAATATGGTTAAATAATTTAATTATTTGTACAAATGGCATCCAATGTAATTTAATTAATTTTTTAAAACACTTCTGCCTAGCAAAAAAATTCCTGGGTTCTGTGAGTGAAGAGATCAACACATGGCCAATGAAACCCCAGGGTCTAGGAGATGAGCAGGCCTTTCTATGGGGTCTAGAATGTCTCCAACAATTATATAATAGCCAGTTGCCACCCACTGTCCACCACTTCAGTCCGTCCTTGAGGACAGAGGCAGAGAACAGGTAAATTTGATTCCCTGTCCCAGTTAAGAAAAACCAGGGAGCTGACTAAACTTCATACTGTGCAAGTTAGTAGGACTCAGCTCTACCCCTTGAACCATGATCAGACCAGATCACTCCCAAGAATGGATGAACCCATCCCTGTAGGAATGGCCAGCTTATAAAGATGGAGATGAAGGGAGACTTTAGAGTCAGAGGTGTGGGACTCAGGGGACCAAACCCATTAAGCCATTAAAGGTGCTGTGAGCCAAGTAGAATGAAGCTAGGAGGCATATCTGGGGACAGGTTGTTAACTATGCAAATGCCAGTGGTGATGATTGTCCCTTGCTCATCCCAGCCCTCCCTGGAGACCTCACCCTCAGAGTATATCTGCTTGTTTTTCTCCAGAATCTGTCTGCTGAGAGTCAAGATTTGGTGCTCCATCCATATCTGATTATCATCACATTAGGGAGGATCTCCAGCCCTCCCTAGGACCTGGAGAAGTCCTGCCGAGGATGTCCATGACCCAGAGAGCCCATTGTTCCTCTGATGAGATTTCTGCTAGTGCACCCTGGCACCAGATCCTTTTGCAGCCACACTTCCTGTAGTAACCTCTCTTGCTCAGTCCTGTTGCCCCAAGCTGCCCCCAGCTTTGCTTCTAGGTGAACTCCTACCTCCCAAAGGCTCACTGCCCTGCTGTTTCCCTGTTCTCCAGAGCTCAGACCCGCCAGTCACCAGCAAGCCTCCTGGTCCTTGGGGGCTTGACTCTGCTTGGAGTTCATACAGCCCAGACTTTCTCTTGCTTCTTCGGAGGATGTGAGCTGGAGGGTGAGGCTCTGTGTCTCTCCTGTCTCCTTTACCCAGGGGCAAGTAAATATCTTGCCTCTTCCTTTCTGGGAAGAGAGCCCAGGAAGGGACTGGGAGAATGAAAAATTAATTTAGAATTTAAGTAGTGCCTGTTTAAAAATCCTCCCATGTCTAGCAGAGCAAATTCCTCATCAACTGTCCCTCCCAAAGTTGCAGTGGCCCCAACACCCTAATACTCCTATGGCCATCCAGGAGACTGGTCAAAGGTCATTCCTGCCTTGTCCCAGATGCCCACACTTCAAGAGTCCTTTCTACTGTCACTCTTTTCCTTCCTTATCCGTGGCCAGCTAATCAGGTGACTGTGGTTTGAACCATGGCCCAGGTGTGACGAGGCCTTTCCAAACCTAAAGTGCAGGATGGGTCATGTGCTCCAGAACAAGCCTGCAGAAAATACCAATGTCCCCTTTCCTGTGTGTTTTCCTGATAAGTCCACTTTCTCCACCAAAAACTCAGAGTTAATCTCTCTCCTCCAGCAAGACTTTCCTCCTTAGCCTCCGCTGAGCTTGAAGATGAGGTGGCCTCCCACCCCCTGAGTGCCCTCATGGCTCACTGCAGGGCAGGATGAAGCCACCTCTAAGACTGGATAAAGGTGAATTCCAACAGTTGGGAAAGGTTATTTTTGGAGCTGACACAAATGGTGAATGAAGCGGGCTAGCCTTCCAGGCAGTCTTTGCTTTATGCTGCAAGGCCCAAAACTAACATTTTCATAATAATTTTCCAGTATCAAAGTGATAGTTTTGATTCAAGACAGCTGGAGCCTGCAGAACTGTGTGGCAGCCTCTCCCGCCCTCGAGCCAAACATGTGCCGCCTTCTCTATTTTAACACCTTTGATAATCATCGAAAAATGCATGGCCCCAGCACTTTTCACAGCTCCCTGACCAGAAGAGTCACCCTTGGAAGGAGAGCATTGGGTGTCTGTTTTCCTTCTATGATGCCCTGAGCCCAGGGCTTAGTCTTCCCACCCTCCCTCTCTACATTCCATTAGTGATGTCTGATGAAGGAACTGGCCTTTCTGCTACTATTAAAAATGGGGGAAGCCCAAGAAACACAGAAACCCAATAGCATGGAAAACTGATATAATCTTTTCAAAACTGTAAAGATTGCTCACCCTAAGGAACATCTGCACAGAAAAAGAAAAAGGCTTTAACAAACTGGAACGGGGTTGAGTAGCTTGTAAAGGCAGGAGTGCTGGAGAGATGGCTGGCACGTCCATGGCCTGCTGTCAAAGCCATCTCTGAGGAGCCAGTTCCCTCAGTGAGAGCTCCTGCCATCTGGAACTCATTGCAGGATGGAATACTGAGGTTTGTAAAAAGAGACCTGGCCTTATGATAATTGTTCCTTAAATCATTAATACAGCCTGAGCACCAGGTGGAGAAAGATTGGACAGCAGGGACAGGCTAGGGACCCATCAGAGTCTTGGTCCTGCCCACTTCCTTGTGGTCACCTTCACCCAGACCTCCATACAGATGCCAGACATTCCCCAACCTGCCCTGCAGTATCTCTGTTATCTGCAAGGATCTCCAAAGGCCCTCAGTGCCTTCTGAACTCTCGGTCTGGGTGTGGCAGAAGTTTAAGGCATGGCTCCTACCACCTTGGGTGAGGAAGTGTCAAGGATGGCCTCTGACACACCTGGGAATCTGCTAATGACTGAGAGTCAGATATGTGGGCCACATGTACTCAGGACAGAGCCAGTGTGGATCAAGGTGAAACCAGTATGTTTAACATAAGGTTTTGAGGTGGAAGAGGCTGGTGTGGACCAGTCATGGGTCCTTAGAATAACAGAGCTGCAGTTCTGACACCCTGTATGTGAAGCCTAGAATCTGAGCTCCCCTGAGGCAGAACCCTGGCAACTACCTACTTTCTGCCACTCACTCCCTGGCAGGGAGAGTCCTAGAAGCCAGTCTGTCTCTGTCCCTGGTACAATGATGAACTGAATAGGAAACTGTGGGCCCTGGGATGTTGAGAGGACATACACAGGCCCCAGAACCTCCAAGGACTGTGTGAGCCCTCAGAACAGCAAGGAGACCCTTCCTCTAGGACACAGAACACCTCTTGGTGGAGCCTCCTTGCCCTGGGGAAGCTGGATGGTATCACTGTCTCTGGGGACATCCATGCCTTTTGTTCTTTTGCTGCAGAAACTGTAGCAGGTTTCTCTGCTTCTGCTTCTTACTCTAACCCCAGCCCATCTCTCTCTAGAATGGGAGCCATGTATCTAGCAGCTGCCACACATCCTGTCCTTAATCCCTGTCTGGATCTGAGACTTCCAAATTTTCCAATCAGGTTTTGCGTTCCCGGGAATTGGTTCCTCCACAAGCTCGCCATATTGCAGACCACAGTGCTATCCACCAGTAGTACAGCCCAACAGTGTTCATCTCTGATGTCCTTCTTATCCTCCCTCTCTCCCTTCCTCCCTTCCTCTGTTCCTCCCTTCCTCCCACATTCAATCTTTATAGCCTGAAGCCCTGTCCTGCCAGCTCTTCCTTCTAGAGATCTCAACCCACTCTCAGTGTTACTGTTACTGTATCATACCATAGTTCTATCTTGGGCCTGGTCACTGCAGCTTGTTCTGCACTGACCTCTAGACCCCTGTTGGCCTCTGTTCATCCTCCACCCAGCAGCTCCTCCTGAAAGCTCTTCCCTATTCTCCTCTTATTTCAAACCCTTAGAACCATTTAAGGATATCTATAGGATAAATATTCCCTGCCCTGTTGCTGTAACCCACAGAGGATACACCTGACTATAGGAATGGACATCTCATATACCCCAGCTTCTTGCTCACACCACATGGTCACCCCAGGACCTCTGCTTACTCGGGTTTCGAGCTGTCTGATATTCTTGGGTGCTGTGATATGGAAATATTGCCACAGAAGTCTTTGTATTGGCAGTTCAGCACATGAGCTACTTCCTCTCACATCTCTGGGCAGGACTAGCGGTATAGAGACACTTGGCTACCAGAACCCAGAAAGAGTGGCACTCTGGGATAAAGAGAGGACCAAAGATGATGTCAGCCCCTCAGCCATGTTTGCTCGAGGTGTCATCTCTGAGCTTCCTCAGAGGCTGCCCCTTCTTCCTGAAATTTCAACCTCCTATTTCATGCACAGAATGTCTCTCACCCTTGGCTAGACATAAGCCAAGAAGCTGGGTGTGAGTGTAGTCAAGCAAGGTCCCTTCCTACTCTCACCCTTGCCAGAATTGTCTGGTTATTGCCTGCTTTCTCTTGGACTGTGTGTTGTGAGAAAACAGGCACCTGCATATTCTACCCCTTTGCCATCTGAGCAAATACAAGTGTAGAAGAATGACAGGGACTTGGATTAATGAACAGACAGGTTCATGAATGAGAGACACATTAAGATCCCCATGACAGGGCCATAAAGAGTGGCAAAAGGCCCAGAGACCTTAGGAATAAAGCCACCAGTCTGCGTTGAATGAGCAGCAGAAGGTAAATGTGAGTTGGGGAAGTGGAGGGTGAGAGAAATGGGGTCTTTGAAGGAGCACATGTCCCAGTGAGAAAGACAACCTGCTCTTAACACAACAGTCCAGCGCTCTCCACTGGGGTCGGGGTACAGGTGGATCTCACAGGTAACAGCAGAGTTCCCATGCAAAGCCAGAGTCAGCACTGTGCTTGCCTTTCCCAATCCTTCTTTCCCTCCTCTGGTTCCCTTCTCTTTACTCTGGTGGCTAAAAGGAATCTAGAAAACTTTTGGTACATTTTACTTTCGGAAGCCCACATTGGGCACCATATGTAAAAAAAAAAAAAAAAAATAGTTAAATTATGTTGCATTGGTTGCCATTTGTAGAAATAATTAATTAAATTGTTTACCAGTATTTGTTATTGTTAATTGGTTTGGTGGTTGTTAATCTTTAAGCAGCCATTATAAATGAGTACACAGAGACTGCATGGATTTTAACAAGCCTTGGCCTGAGTTGTGCAATCCTGGCCCATCTAAGCTAGCTCTTAATTCTGTTACCCAAATATGACCCCATATATACATACGTCCCCTTGGACTGCCATTCTCCATGATATGCTGATGTTCCTGGTCATGTGGAATGAGGTTCTTTTTTCTAACCCATGGTGTGTGCCTCCTTCCTGCTGCTCCTGGCTGGAATGCCTTTTTCTTCCATCTAAAGCGCAGGCTTCCTGTTCTAATCTCAGGAAGTTCCACCTTTTTCTGTCTTTACCCAATCTCAGGCCTTGGCATTTTATTTAACCAATCAGAGTCAATGAAAGTAACAGACAGCAAGCAGGACCAATTAATTAACATTTAGAATGCTTAACACTACCCCAACAAGGTGCTTTCCAAGAGCATACATGGGTCTCTCTAGCTCCCCCAACAATGAGCATGCTACTAATGTTGTGGCCTCCAATTGAGAACCATCCTCCTCTCTATGCCAGGACAGCTCAGCTGCCTGGGGTCTGCTGTCTCTCCAATTATGGAAACATCTGTCATTACCCCAATCCATTGTTCTACCTGAGTGTCTCAGTGGATATAGGGACATAAACACCAAGTGTCTCAACTTCACCCTTCAAGCTTTATCTCAATCTTAACCAAGGTATGAATATATCAGGCAACTTCCTGGTATCCCCTCTAAAGCCTTTAGGGTCAGGCAAGGCAGAGTCTCTTTAGTGTAAGTGACTTCAGGGACTCAAGCTGAGAGCCCCAGGGACAGTTTCCAGGCACTCACTGGGATTTGGTAGCCAGAGCCCAAGAGACTGAATCCCACAGTGATAATTGTTATTTCCTTCTCAATACCACTCCTCCATCCCATCTGCCACTGGGTCTTCTTTCTGTCACCAGGTCTTCCTCTTAAACATATAAAGACCTATATACTCACATGAGTTACAGCAGCAGCCCACTCTGCAGCCTGAGCCATCTTGGAAGTACACCCCCAACATAGGCCATGTCCCTGCTAAGGTTAGCAAGATTTTCCACATCCTGAACTGAATGAATCTCCAACACCAGCTCTTGTTGCCTTCCCACACAGCCTATATTCCGGTCACATACACTTTTGAAAGTGCACCACTTCCTACCCTTCCCATTTGATGTACACTGTTCTCTCCACCTAGAACAATAGAGATAGCATCCATTTCTGCAACTTTCCTCTCCTCTTCTGATGAAGGTAGGCATTGGCCAAAGAGGAGCATTATATGAGCTTTCTCCATTGGTTAGAACCTGCCTTCTCAACTCTGGAGCAAGGGTCAGCTTTGATCACTGCACCAGCCCCAGTTGGCAGAGATCATAGTACCCAGTGTATAGCAATTGCTCAATAAACTATGGATAGCTGACTGGTTGATGGTTATGAAAGGGCCCTGCTGAGCACATATACCTGCTCCCTCAGTCAGGCTCTATCTGTGGGTGAAAGGGATCCAGTCAAGCCTAGAATTGTGCCTCTAACCTGCCATAAATCCCAGTGGCCTAGTTTTTGTTGAGCATACCCCAGAGTTCCTCCCTCCTAGCAATGACTGTAATGGAAAAACTGGGTTTTGCCAAGGCAGTGGTGGCTATTCTTGAGGCTATTCTCCTGGCCTGCCACACTGGGCAGCCTTTCTCCTGGCAGTCATTTGCCAAGCAGTTCCGGGCAATCTGTTCCCATACAAACACAAATGCTCTCATTTGAATGAATGAATGAATGAATGAATGAATGAATTCTAGGTTCTGAGCAAAGAACACAAGAACCCTCTTGCTCACTCTCCCCACCCCCAATCCAAATCCCAGAAGACCAGCACCTGCAAGCACACCGTTTCCTCCATGGTTGATGGCACTCAGCTAAGGCCACTGTTAGGCAGCACTGGAACCTGCTTGCTAGAGTCTTTCTTGTACCAACTCTGAAGTGACACATGTCACATAGGTCCTGCCAGCCTGTCTACTCTGAGGTAGACAGGCCTTCCTCCATATCCCACCTGCTGGCTCCTCCTCCAGACCACTGAGTTCTTGCTCTTTCTCTGCAGATTTTAATGAGGAAACTCTTTGTTCTCCAACTCTGAGGTTTTTATTAAGGTCTGTCTTGTCTTACTCCCTTATTTCTGATCCCCCAAACATGCAGAATATAATGGGAGGTGGTGCCCCTGAAATTGTAGTACTGTCTTTTTTTTGGGGGGAAATGAAATCTTGGGTACTGAGGGATTAATGATTTGGCTCGAGTCATGCAGGCCCCCAGTGGTACAGTGGAGGCAAGAGCCCAGACTATGGGAGAATCAGTAGGGTGAAATCAAAAGAGCCATGATATACTCAAGGCACTGGAGACCAGAGGTGTCTCGGGGAGCCCTCAACAGTGCCCGCAGGAATGAGGGCTGTGCATGTGGGAGACTTTCACAGTGTAACATGGCACACCTGCAGCCATTTCTCAGCAGGTAGGCACCAAGCAGAAGGTGAAGCCTTTGTGTGAAGCAGGCTGCCATGGTCTGTTCCTGAACCACATTCATCATCAACTTAAATCCAGTCACACAGAAGTCTTTAGTTATTCCTTTAGAGAAATAACTATAAGGCCCCAGGAAATGTTCCCAAAAGGAGTTCTGCTCATGGGACCCCTGGGAAGCATTCAGGCTACAGCTGTGATAGTAAGTTTTTATGATCCTCAGTTAATACATTTACTGCTTAGGACCTCAGTTTCCCCCACTTCTTCTAAGAGTAATTAGTAGAAATCTCTAGTTAGTAATCTGTATTTAGTAATCTCCAAAGGCCTTCATAAGTCTACCAGCTTCCTACATCTTACTATGAACCACTATCTCAGTGCTACCAATGAGCAAATATCCAGATGGACCAATCATGCATGTAAGCTGAAAGGGATCAAAAACAATGCCAGCTAACCTGAAGGAGGAGAAAGAGAATGGACCAAAGAGCCTGATGACAGCCTAAGAAGCTACTGCCTCTGGACTTGCCTTAAATGGTCAGAAAAAGGTCTGGGCCCAGAAGAGATGGTGTCACGTGATCTGGGTACATGCTGTCTGGATCAGCATATGCTCCTGCCATTGAATGGGAAGTAAGGTGAGCTGGAGAGACAATAAGCTCCCTGTCCTTGGAAGCAACCAAACAATACTACTTACATAGTGCTTCCTGTGGGTGTGTGTGTGTAAGAGAGAGAGAGGATGATGCACACGTTTGTATATGTATGGGTGTATGTGCAGGTGTGGGTGTGTGCATACAGGGCACGTATGTGGAGGTCAGAGGACAACCTTGTGTGTCATTCATCAGGTGCTTTCCACCTTTTCTTAGAATGGGCTCTCTCATTGTCCTGCAGCTTTGCTGAGTCTGCTAGACTGGCTGGCCAGCGAGCTCTGCCTCTCCCAACCACCCATTTCACCATCACCAGGATGACATGTGCTCATACACTGCAGCCAGCTTTTTATGTGAGAATACGAACTCAGCTCTTTGTAGACTGAGCCGTCTCCATAAGCCTTATCATATCTGTTTTCTATTGCACACCCACATCCCCACCCCTGGACTGTGAAACCCTCAAGAGCAAGACACCAATTAGTGTTTCTGTGACAAGTGCTCTGTGGAAGACTTGGCTCAGTGGCTGGATGAAGGAAGGAACGCATGGGATGGAGGACATCAGAGAGGGAAGACGCCTGACCATCCCATCAGATGGCCTCTCACACCAACCCTCCACTACTCTATCATCAGACAAACTCCTGTTTTTCCTACATCCAAAGGCGGAAACACCAGATCTACAATGCCAATCACCTCCAAGCCACTGCATCCTGAAAGCTCATTTCTCTCTCTGTGTTACCCCCTCCTCTCACTCCATTATGAGAGGTGGGTGGGTGGGTGACCTTCAGGGCCTGGAGCAGAAGATAACAACAGTTAAGTCCCCCAAAGCCCACAGCCTCTCACTGTGCCCCTGATGCTTCCTTAATGCTTACTCTTGGCTGAGTGGGTCCTGCTCTCTGAACTGTCTCTCAGCATCACACAGGATGTTCCTATCCTGTAGGCTGCTAAGGTGGAAGTATATGCTCTGATGGGCACACAAAATGAGAATGGCCATGGCGCCTTACTATCTTCAGTCTCTACAGTACAGAGTTGAACTCCACAGAGCAACTATCAGTCCTTACATTTGAGGGGGCCACTATGGAGGGGAGGGGAAGAAAGGGGAGGGTCTTCTTACTCTCTTCCCCTTTGTTAGCTAAGGTCTTCATGGTGTGCCTTCATTGGAGGGAGCTATGGATGGGAACGAGATTCCCCATGACCTAATAATACTCTGTCTCTACCTTGTGGTCCTCAGTGTCTCCTACCCTTCATGAAGGGCTCTCATTCCATCATCATGCAGAGTGCATGGGGGTGGGGGGGAGAAAGGCCTTGTGGGTGGGTTTCAAAGAGCCTCTGGCTTTATCCCTTTCCCCTTCTCATCCAGGAGAGCCCACCCTATGCCACCCCTATTCAGAGGAAAATTATACCAGGTTGTAATAGGGGAACTGAAGGGAAAGCGTCTCTGCTATTCATCCCAACCACTGCACGGGGCCTCTTGAGCATCCATTGTGCTTGCTGGCTGCCTGGGCCTCAAATGTGATCAGGTGGTCTATGTGGTCCCCTCCCCCTGGTCTGGGATAGGAACGGACACAGGCACAGGCAATGGGCTGGCCTGGAGAGTTCTCTGTCCATCTTCTCAAGGGGCTTTTGTTAAGTAAAATAGCACCCGCCACTTGACCACTTTAAACGGAGGCCAGGCACTTGAACGTGGAAAGAGGGGCCCAGGCGCTGGGAGCACAGGGACAATGGCCACCCTCAATTAGTTCACTGAGGTGCCCCAAATGGACTTGAGGAGGGGCCATGACCATGGCCTGCTCATGCATATTTATCACAAGCTGGGCTTGCAGGTTCCCATGGCAGCAGGAAGGGTGAGGGGCTCACTGGGCCCTGCAGAGGCTGCAGTTCAGAGCCAATCTGGCCTTTGCCCTGGGTAGTTCAAGACACTACCTTCACCCTTAACTTGTCCTTTAGTTGGCCCTGAGGCTCATGGCCAGGATGACTGGAAATTCTAGAGCACAAGGGACAAAGGGGTCAACAATGTTCTGGACACATCTGTGGGGAGAGTGGGGAGAGACATGCTTTCTCCCTTCATGGGACACCCAGGGTGAGAGGCAGTCAGTCACAGTAAGTGCATTTATTGGGTGTTGGATAAGTTCTGGGCCCTGGATAAGAGTCCTCTATTGTCTTATCAGAACAAAAACATCAGTTCTGGATGTCCTTCCTGGAAGAGCTCGTGCTCAAGGTGAAGCGGAGTATTTGTCTAAGACCAAATGGATAGTACAAACTCTGGGGCTGGGTTCTGACCCAATTCCCACTTGTCACTGGGAATGATGAGTTACCAGTGCTTGTGCTAGCACTGTGTTGGTCAAATTCAAGTTTAAAACTGCTATTTAATTATCAATTGTATTTATTAATAAGTATAAACTGTAAGATTAGGCCAGTGGAGCAGCTGGCGGCCTGGCAGAGCAGCCGGTGGCCTGGCCCACCTTAACTGGTGGCCTGATTTGTCCTGGGGAAAAAGCCCTGGACCAAAGGTGGCCTACAACACCTGTAATCTAAACTCTGTTAACTAATATAAGTTGTTATATTAGGCCAGTAGAATTACCGGCGGCTTGGTGGGAGATTTCGCTTGAGTTTGTCGGGAGTTGGATGGCCCTGGATTGCTTGGACTGATGGCCTATAAGCTGTCGTGGTACTTTCCCCAATAATTAAATACACCAAGACCTTTTAATGTTTCAACACTTAACCCTTAGCGGGGCAGACTCTCAATTAGCTACTCTAAGTTAACCCGGATCATCTAATCCCAAACTGCCCTGTGCCTGTGATTACCTTCCAGTGTTCTCAAACACATCTATCTGCTTCTATGTCTCCTGGTGGAATGAGCTAATCCTCTATGTAAAACACAGGGTTCCTGTTTTAATCTCAGGAAGTCCCACCTTCCTATACTCTTTCTGCCCAGCTAATTGGCTATCAGCAACTTTTATTAACCAATCAAGAGAATGCCTCAGAAGGGGCAGTAACCAGATCTCAGCATTGAAGTCAGCCTATCAGAAGCAATGTTATTAGACCTTCCCCAACACAAGTTACCTCCTTAGTTATTCATGGTAACACAGAAAAGATCAATTTGCCTGACCTAGAGACTGGGACCAAGAGAATTTCCTGCCCCAGATAAGTAGGTAACAAAATCGGACCTAGTTCACCCTCAGGCACCTATTTCCTTCATTTTTAAAGCCTGGTACACTATGAGAAATCTCCGAGGTTACCCCCACCTTGGGCAGCCTGTATGTAAGGTAGCTGCTGCTAACCCTCCCAGCATCATCCTAAGAGACTCTAGAGTCCCATCTTGAGCCTCTATTGTTGCTCCTGATTTCCAGAGCAGAGCTCCAAGTTCCTTTTCCCTCTGGAATGGAGTTTTTCTGGAAACTCACAGCATCAGCCCAAGACAGCAAAAGACCAGGATGGCCCCCAGCCCAGAGTGACAGCAAGCTAGTCAGTATCCCCAGAGCCCCCAGTCCATGACAGTTTGGTGCTTCCTGTCTACTGCTCCTCCAGCAGGCTGACATGCTACACCTGGGGAGGTGGTCCTGATTTGCTTTCTTTCAGATCCTGCTCAGAGCTGAGCAGATGGATCAGATTGGGTGGACCTCAGTTCTTCTTGCTCACTGGAGTTGAACTGTGTTTCCTGGAGTGTGATTGTTGAAGGATGAGTTAAGTATTGTCACACTGAGTTAATCTGAGCTAAGCTTGGTGGAGGGAGAAGGGTTGACAAGGGATTCCTTAAATTCACTCTTCTATTAACTTCATCTGTGGCTATGGGCAAGTCTCAAGCTGCGTAACTCCCATAAGTCCTAACTAAGAAAAGACAGGGTTCCAAGAATGAAGAATCCTCACAGGTAGATTGGGAGTCCTTTCCATTCTGTCCCTCATGGTCTGTCGACACCACTCAGTAAGATGGAAAGTGGACATGGGGAGTTTCTTTGTTTCTGTCACAGCAAGAAAAAAAAACTTCTGACCCAGGAGCAAGCAAGCTATCATGACATTTCACACATGTCAGCCTAAGTTCTCAGTTCCTGGAGTCATGATATGAAGATCCACAGTACCCAAACCACTTCAGGAAAAGAGCTAGGAGCTAATTCAATTGTGATTGACCATGTCTGATATCATTCCCAACACCAGAACCCTTCAACATCCCCTCAGAGGGGTTTGTGGGCACTAAGAAGAAACTATGCAGGGCACTTGGCTCCACACCAGGCATAGAGTGAGACTGTGTATTAGTTACTTTTCTGATGCTATGACAAAATGTCACAGCTAGAGGTAACTTATAAAATGAAGAGTTTCATTGAGCTTATTGCTCAAGAGGAGTAAGTATCTATCATGGGAGGAAGGCATAGCTGCAGGAATGGAGGCAGGAGAGAGGGCATCTGAGAGCTCACATCTTCCAAGACCAAGAATATCAGGAAGCAGAGAGAGCATGTTGACATGTGAAAATAAGAACAGTAAAGTTCACCCCAGTCACATATTTCTTCCAGCAAGGCTGTACCACCTAAACTTCCCCAAGCAGCACCAGCCAAATGTTTAAATGTGTGAGTCTACAGTGGACATTTCTCATTAAAACCAACACATTCCACTCCCATCAGCTTGTGGCCATATCATAATACAAAATGCATTAAGTCCAACTTCAAATTTTCTCAGAGTCTTCTGCAGTCTTAACACTGTTTAAAAGTCCAAAGTCTCTTCTGAAGCAATCTCTTGATTGCAACCTTCCATAAAATCAAAAAATAAAATACGTATTTCCAATAGATAAGGGCACCAGATACACATTGCCATTTCAAAGGGGAGGAATGGGGAAACACTGGCCCAAAGCAAATCTGAAACCCAGTAAGGCAAATATCAAACCCTGCACCTCCATGTCCAGTTTCTGGGACATTAATTTCAAAGACAATAGATGGATCACCCCCTCAAGCTTTGCTATCTCAAACATACATCTGTCTTTTGGCATGATTCCACCCCCTGTATGAAGCTATCCTTGGCAGATATCTCATGGCTCAGGCATCTCTAACATCCTGAGATCTCCACTGTAACCCAGGCTTCATTTTCACAGCTTTACCCACCGTCTCCTCACAGCCCTCTCCAGGCCTTCACACAAGGGCTTTTCTGCCACATGCTGCCTGTCTTCAATGGCTCTCTGAAATCTTGAGTGAATCATCCATGATCTGTGCACTCTTTGCATCCGTCTTACCTTTAAAGCCAGCAACACATGGACAACACTGTTAAGTTTGGATGACAGCTTTGGATGGACCCTGGCCCACCTTGAATCACATTCGTAGCTGTGGTTTTATTCAGCTGGTTTCTAAGAGCACAAAATGTCTTATGCTCTCTTTTACAAGTTGGAAGCTTAGTTGAGTGGGGTCGTTTCCTGGGTGCACCCTTCCCTTTGCACAAAGCAGGCCTCTCCACTTTTTTGTTCCTCCTCTTCCTCTTTCTATTCTTCCTCCTCCTTCATTTTTTGGTAGGCTTTCCCCTAGGCCCATGACCTATCTAGTCATAGGTTTTTGGCTACTTGAGCAGAGTCATGTATGGGTTCCATCTCACAGAGTGGGCTGTAAATCCAAGCAGAAGGTGGTTTGTTACTCCCATAACATTTGTACCACTTTTGTACCAGTGTATCCCACAGGTAGGTCTCTGCAGGTAGGTAACAGGGTTTATAGCTAGGTGATATTGATGATTGATTTTTATCCTCCAGTAGCATGAAATGCACTTTCCAGTATCATAAATGCTAGACAGTAAGGGGTGAAGCTTCTAACTGGGCATCAGCTCAATTTCTCCATGTTTGATGATATAAGTAAGTTGTATCTCCAGCAATGGGATGACTCTCCTTAATGGGGCTAATCTCCCCAACAATTACAGCCTCTCTTCCAGCACTGGTGCTCTCTTTATATCCAAACCGTGTGTTTTGTAATTCTTTTTGCCTCACTTTCTCTTTTTCATTATAGACCTACATGTGCATTATCATACTACAGACTCAACAATATGTAGTATTGAAATTTCTCCCGCCAAAGAAATAAGTCTGTTGCTTTCTAATTTAGCCTTAAGCCAGTTCTCAGGACATGGTTAGAAAACAGCCAGATTCTTTGCCAAAATATCGCAAGAATGGCCTCTAGCCCAGTTGCTAATATTGTTTACATCTGAAACCTCTTGAGTTAGGCTTCTACTGTTCACATTACTTTCAATACTGCTTTCTTCCATGTTCCTACTAGAATAGCCATTTAAGCTCTACTTAAAGCATTCAACCATTTTTCCAACCCAAAGTTCCAAAGTCTTTCACATTTCTTCTAAAAACCAACATGGTCATATTTTTCATAGCAACTGCCCACTCTCTGGTATCAACTCCCTGTATTATTTAGTTACTCTTTCTGTTGCTGTGATAAAACAACATGACCAGAAGCAACTTATGGAAGGAAGAATTTATTTGGGCTTAGAGTTCCAGGGGGGACAGGCATCCATCATGGCAGGAAGGCGTATGAGCAAGTGTCAGTCATGGCAGCAGAAGCAGGAAATTGTGAGTTCACATCTTCGAAGGCTAGAGTGAAACAGAGAGAATGAACTGGACTATCTTAAAGCCTGCCTCCAGTGGTGAACTTCCTACAGTAAGGCACCACCTAAAGTTCCCCCAAACAATGCCACTAACTGAGAACCAAGTTGGGGAGAGTTTTCACTCAAACCACATGGAAGACTGACATCAAAGGAGGTCCTAACTCCAAGCATGAACCATATCAACCCTGGCTAGCAGTGACTCCTGACAGCATTGGACAATTCCGAGTAGCCTGTTGCCAGACAGGCATCTCCGCTATGAGCTGGGCATTGAGCAAATGAACAGAAGGCAGCCTCCCATTCTCACATACCCTATCCTCATGCACAAGGAAGCCTCTCATTGTGCTCACAGAGTACAGGCTCTCTCTGCTCAGCCTAGTCCTGCCTCCAATTGATACTTCTTTTTTTTTTCTCTTGGCCTCAGACAACCCATTAATAGACCTGAACCATGTGTTCTCCCTCCTCCCAGCCATCCACCTGGTTCTGGCCATTGCTGGTCAGTTCTGCGGGTGGTAACCCCTCTCCAGGATCCATACTGATATTCTAAACCTTCCAGACCCAGGCACCATTTGCAGGCCCATAGAGTTCACACTGAAGACTGGAAGATTTCAAAAGAACTGAAAACTGCTTGTGAGTTTTTGTCCCCAGGCAGGTAAAGGGCCTCCTACAAGGAGAACTGGGGCAAAATTTAGTTCTAAATATTTTTGGCTTCCGACTTTCAGGCCAGTCTCTCTGCCTCTGCTATCAGTTTGCCCATTCAAAGCACAATAATTGAGCACTAGCTGTATACCCACACTACTAGGCATTAGGAATAACAAGGCTAACAAAATTTGACCCACATGATTGAAGAATTTAAGAATGTCCCTGGAAAGAGAGGCATTCAACAAACATTAACAGCCTACTTTGACCAGGTCCAAAGACCCAGATCAGAGCCCTAAACTTGCTTCTACTACCCATAGCCTGGCCCCTGTGGTAGGGACAAGCCCTGGTGGTAGGGCAGGCCACCCACCTTTTCCAGAAGGGATCTATAGGCATGAGCTCATGTCTGGAGGCCCTGCAGCTCTCAGAGCAAGCTCTACACACAAGGCTTCTTGTGATTCAGAGAGATGCAGTGGGGGCTGCAGGGCCCCTAAGCTCTGGGCTCTCGGGGCTGTCAGCAGACACTCCCATGGATGAGGGTGCTGGGCTTTGATATAGAATTAATACACTAATATCTTAATCCCACCACCACCCGCCAGCTGCCTGGCCACACAGCAAGACCCTGGGGACAGAATTTCCAAATTACATTATTGAATGTTTACCTAGTGAGCAATCCAAAGAGTGTTTAACACCAGCTGAGGGCAGCCCCACACCACAGCCTCGAGCACACCATCCACACTTGAACCCTCCCCTGATGAGACGCAGTTGGGCATATAGCACGTTCCTTGGAAACACGTGTGCCCCCACATGTGAACTTCACACACTCCATGTTCACAGCATGTGTGCACACCAAGTCATGCATTCACATGGCCTCATATGCTTCCACATCAAGTACCTGCTGTCCCTTACCTCTCAACCAGAAGGAACTCCTGCTAGCTAATCTGGGGAAGGATGCTGGCAGAAGGCTGTCCCAGAGCAAGCCCTAGAAAACCACTGTTTTAGGGTCTTCGAAGTAAGAATCCAGCCTCACCAGGATCTCTGGCTCCCATTGCCAAGTTCAGAGCCACCCCAAGCTCTCCCTGATGGTGCTGTTCATGTACCATGGAGATGAACCTGAGCTGGTTGCTGCCTCTTTCCCCTGTTGCCCCTGCCAAGCATTCACTCCTCTTTCCAGACTGACAGGCTGTTTCTCACTACCAGAAACACCCACCTCACCTCCCATCCTTGAATCCCGATGGCTCAAGCCTTCACAGGAGGAAGCCATTTCCATTCCACCCACTAAAAGACTGCCCTGCTTCAGGGTTCTCTGCACTGGCCCTGAGTTAGGACACAAGAAAGGCCCTACCTGAACATGATGGGAAGAGCTCCTACCTCACCGGGTTACAATGAGGACTGAGCATCCATTCATTCACAGGCTGCACTCAGTGAGGCATCTCTTGTGCATATCACTAGATGACCATGATGATGATGATGATGGAGAGAGCAATGACCATGCTTCCTGGCCCCCTTCATCCAATCTCTCCTATGTTCCATGAGCAACAAGGGGTGTGATCACCATCACTCAGCCATCAACAGTGGAACTCAAGGCCACTTGGAAAAGCCACTAAAAGAATCCCACTGTCAGCTCTGAACTTTCATGAATAAATTTTTGTAGATATACCCCTTTGAAAGGTAAGTCTAGAAGTTCATTGAACTAAATAAGAGTATCCCCACTTAGATCTACATGCTTCTGGCTCTGCCACAGCATGCTGTGGCTTTGAGTAATATCATTCTCTCTGGGAATGTTTGTCAAATAAATATGTGGGTTAACAAGACCCCCAGGTTTCCTACAGCTCTGGAGTTATACAACACTAAACCAGCCATGTCTTTGAGGACTCCAGTCTAGATGAGATTGTAGCAGCAGTGGCAGCAATGGGGAGGGAGAGGGTGAAAGGGGGGAGACAAGGCATTGCAATGATGGGGCCAGCAGAAACAGACATAAGGGGCTGGGTACCATATGGACAGGTCAGACCACAGGCAGCAAACTGGCCTAGGGAAATAGAGTTGGCTCCAAGGCTGCCATGAACAAATAAGGCCAGACCAATGAGCTGGGACTGCCCTCTCAAAGGTCTTGGCCTGGTTGAGCACCCTAGGTTTTATCTTGGAAACAGAAGACACCAAACTTTCCTGATCATCAGAGTCAGCTGTGGCAATGTTAAAAGTTCAGATTCCCACTTACTCTACAGTCCAATTGATATGGAGATTCTTTTTCATCATTGTTGTTTTTAATATATTTATATACTTGAAAATAAGTTTTTCATATAATACATTCTGATCACAGTTTCCCCTCACCCAATTCCTCCCAGATTCTCTCCAGTTCTTCCCTCATCCAACGCCATGCCACCCACCCCGCCCCTAGGGAAAAAAAAAAAGAGGAGACAGGAGGATAGAATTTAAAAAAAAAAAAAAACAGAAGAAACACACAGACAACAAAGACAAAACTCATAAGAACACAAAATTGGAAACCATAACATACAAGCAAAAGATCAGTAAGACAAAACAAACAAAAGAGCAAAAACAAAAGCCCAAACAAAGCAATATTAGACAAAAAGTCTACCAAAATACCTGAGTTTGTTTTGTGTTGGTCATCTACTGCTGGGCATGAGGCCTATCCTTAAGTGTTGGTAATATACCCAGTGAGATTTCCCTGAAGAAAACTAATTTTTCATTTGCAAGCTTATGAAGCAGGGAGATTCTTGGCTAGGTTCTGGTGGAATCTGTCTTTTTATCAAGTACACCAGGTGACTCATAAAAATGAGGCAAGCTTGAGAAGTACTGTTTGATGAGACCAACTTGCTGACAGGATTTGTGCACAGAAGAGGCAGTCACATTTGCTTCTTACATGACGTGGGTAGGTGCCATGATGAAGGGCAAGGGCCCAGATGCAGGTTTCCAGGGTCCTACCTCCTTCTCTCCTTATCCTGACACCTTGGACACAGAATATGACCTTTCTTTATTTCCCTACTGGTAAAATGGGAACCATCTAATTCCTGTCCTAAAGGTTGCTCATTGTTAATCAAATATGGTAAGGAATGGTTTCCCTAGGCTCAGAAAAATGAGGCTGTTGCAAGGGGCATGGTTGGATATGTTCCCTTGAGACATCTGCAGAGAAAACTGCCTGAGAGGTAAGACAGGCCGAGAATAAGCTAAGGAAGAAAGCAATCATCAAGGAGAGGGAGGGGTCCATGGGTTCGCTTCTGGTTATCCAACATTGCCTACTTTGTCCATTCTCTCCCAGTCTTTACTGCATATCTTTCCCACACCACTGCTAAGTGCTGGGCATGCAGACAGGAACCCAGTTCCCCCGGGCACCATCCTTCTCTTTGTAGATTTTACATTCTAGAGAGAAGGGCTTTTTTAAATAGCCAAGTAACTAAAGTAATTCTGTGTCCTTACAGATGATATAATGAAAACCATCAAGAGGAACAAGATGGCGGCCAAAGAAGACCTCTCTGGTGGCGGCATTGCTCTGGGGTAGGATGCTGAAGGATGAGGAGAGGACACAGGCAAAGAAAAGTCACCTGGCATGCTCCAGGGACTATTTAGCTGGGACATGGGGAGCAAGGGGTACAGTGGGACAGATGAAGGTATCAGGGTCAACAGAGACCTTGGTCAGAAATCTGGATTTTATTTAAATGCACTGAAGAAGTTTGGGGCTAAGGAGTGGTGTGGTTTGGTTTATATTTTAAGAAGTCCCTCCAGCAACTGTGCAGAGATGGATCGTTAGGGGTGAGCAGAAGGGGAAGGCCTACTAGAAGGCTTTAAATCCAGGAAGTAGCAGCAGTGGAAGTAAGAAGCAGGGGAAGAGGGAAGCAGGGGAGGAGAGAGACAGAGGAGGTGGGCAGAGTCAAGAACTCCTCTAAGGCAGTGCTCAATAGTATCAGATAAGTGGGATGTGGAAAGGAAGAGAGGACAGGAACATGGGATGAGGCCTGGGAGGCAGCAGAGAGCCCTGCTCATTGCAACTTGGGGTTTCCCAGAACCAGGAGTGACTTACATGAGCTTCGAGCTTCATGCTGGTACCCAGCACTGCTGCCTCTCCTCCCACAGGCCAATAGTGCACCTCCAGGAAGATTAGGATACTCTCACTTGCCACTTAGCTCCAGAAAATTCTCCCAGGGAATTTGCACACAGAGTTACAGAACATGGACTCTGAAGTCAGACTATCTGCTCAAACAGTGTCCTGCTTCTTAGCTGTGTGTCTCTAAGCTACCTCGTCTGTGCTTCTAGTTCCCTGATAATCCTGGCATGAGAACAGCATACCCTTCCTGGGATGGATGCCATGCTATGCTTATCAAGTACCTGGCATGAAGGAGGTACTGAGTAATATGAGCACCCACTCACTGCCCACTCTGTCTGTGGCTGCAGCTGTCTCCCTGGTGTCATGGCCTTTGCCTTCCAGAATTTTCTCCTTCACTTAGTAACCACATGGCTGTCAATCAATTACCACACAGAGGCCAAAATTATCTCTTCCCTGCTAGTAGGGAACTCCATGTGGGGCAAGGACTCTGTCAAGTGGTTCTACTCAGGGAAAGACAAGGGGAGTAACCTGCTCTGGGCAGATACCACAGGATTGACCTCAGAACCAGGAGGGCCCTGGGAGCCATGGTAGCTGGGGCCAGGCTCTCTTGCTGGGATTGACGTAGGGGGAAGGGCCAAGTTTGATTCCTATTACCATTTGAACATAAGGATTTAAAGAATTGGATCGCAGCCAGTGGTGCCACTTGGGGGAGATTCCAGAGACTTCAGGAGCTGGGACTCATTGGGAGAAGCAGGTCACTGGGGACATACCCTTGTCAGGGTTGTATTTTATCCTGGGTCCTTCTCTATCTCTCTGCTCTCTGTCTACTACGCAGTGAGAAGCCCATGTGTTCTTGTTCCCCTGCCATTTTGCCTGCCTTGCCAGGGCCCAGATCAATGGAAGCAACAACTGTGAGCCAAAACCAATGAAACGATGAGCTAAAAATCAATCTTCTGCCATCAAGTTGTTCATGTCAGGTCTTACGTCACAGTGAGTCAAAAGTCGAACACCATTATCCTTGTGGAATGACAATGATGACCAAAACATGACTATTTTTTGTCAGGCTTTTACAAGATCCTATTAGTTTATGGTCTCCATGAACTAACAGCCACCTCGAAGCTCAGGTGTCTAACGGTAAGAACATGGGATGTCTGGAAGTGCTCATGGTCCTCACGGGTGGCTGCAGGGCCCTTAGACCAGATGTCCCCACTGCTGCTCAAAGGCCCTCTCCCGGGTCACAGACATCCCCTTGCCCACCCCATGTGTGCAGTTCTCTCTCCTTCCTGTCCTGGACCCTTCTCAGCTTGCCCCTTGCCTTTCCACAGTGGGCCCTTGCTGATCTTCGCTTCTTGAGTTTTCCAGACACAGACAAGTCATTGCTCTTGGAAGAAAAACTCAAGAAAAAGTGAAGAAAAAGAAAAGAAAGAAAATCATTCTCCCTACCCCTTATCACACAATTTCAGAGCCCATTTCCAAACACACACAATTTTACAGGCAACTTGCCCTTAAAGTCAACAAGAGGAAATGGGATGGAAAGGGTCCTTTGGGAAACTGAGTCCCAAGATATAGGACAGAGGCCACCAGGACTGTCTCTCCTGCCTCTCCCTGCTGAAACTCCAGACTTTTGGAGATAAATGCCAGCAGGATACAGCCCTCCTCAGCACTTCTGTGGCTTTCTGTTTCTTATCAATTAAAGAGAGCTACACTAGATGGCCTTCAAGGTCTTGTCCTACTCCAGAGATTATAATGCTTGGAACAAGAGGTAGCATGGGGGTAAGGATGAATAACTGTCCAAGAGGGCACTGGACTGACTGTGGAACACAGAGGGAAACTGCAAGCAACCCTTGATCACATATTGCAGCCACTACTCTACTTAAGACCCCTCAGGCACAGCAAGACAGCAAGAGCTAATTTCATTGCACTTGCTAAGGTCCTTCTAGCACCCTCCACCCACTTCCCACAGTGCATTTCATGCTCCCGACAGTATTTGCATGCTGCCTCCTCTTTGGACTGTGTAACACACTGGCTCCCACTTTCTCTTCCTGGGAGCCCTTGTTCCCTTTCCGGCCTCTAGCCTGGCACTTCCACCCTGCCCAGCCCACGCTGGCCTAGGGCTATAACTGGTTGTTTGCACATGGCTCTCCCCTGTACCTCCTTCTGTGGACCCTGAGAGGATGTGCCCTCCACAGCTTGTTCTTTCTTAGCCTTTCAGGGTAAAAAGTGAAGGTGGAATCAAATTCTCAGAGTTCTAGTGTGTTCTAACAAACAGCGCTCTCTACTTGAGCCAAGTAGGCACACTGGTTGACAAGGAGAGAGAGAGATACACCCACTCCTCAGCGGGGAGGTAGGAGCTGGGGAAGCTAGGCCAATGGCCCATCTGCACATGAGGGCAAAGGGCAACATATAAAGGAGAAGGAATGCTTTAAAATAATACTGCCATCTAAAAATAGTGCACAGCTTGGCCTGGCTGACGCGGAGGGGTCACGTTTTATGGCCGCCCCCATCTGCTTTTCTAGGATGGTGCAGCTCAGCCTGCTCTGGTTATAGATTTTCCATGAGCTCGGCTCGGATTTCCCTGTCCCACTGCTCAGCCCACGGGTCAGTGGCTAATTTTCCAACGTTTATCTTTCCCCTTTACAATTTCCCCATGTAAACGGCCTATGCCATCAGCCCCTGGATTTCTAACTTGGGGCTGGAATTCGGGACAACCAGGCTAGTAGACCTCCCAGGCTTCTCAGAAACCCTGGAGCCATTTGTAAGGATCAGACCCAGTGGGGCTGGAAGCAAGCTGAGCTGTTCTGGGTGCCCAGAGGGGACCCGGCAGCTTACTTTTTTCCCATAGGCCCAGCTACTTCAGAGCCGGCATAGCCAGTCCATCTTTCAGTCTCTCTATAGCCCGTATTTATGTTAGCTTTACAGTATCCAACTTGGGAAAAGGGTAGAGTTTGCGTTCTTGCTGCCCTCATTGCAGGTCCAGTCTTGGAAGAGGCTGAACATCACTGTCATTTCTATGAGTGGTCATGTGGGAAAGTGCAGGTCTTAGCTGGGGCTGTGTTGACTTGGAGTCCTTGGTGGGAGATGCTTGCTCTCCGGCAGGGATGGGAGGGTTTGGGGCCCAGATGTGTGTGGGGGTGGGGGGATGTTTCTATCCACATGGACCAGTCTCCTACTTAGCCTACCTGGCCACAGAAAGGATCCTATTCTACACTCCACATTGGGTCCAACATTCTCTCAAATGTGTTCCTAACTCAAATGATAAGTTTCATCTCTCCAAAGCCTATCCTGTCTACAGCAGGCACAAGGACAACAGAAATTCTGAGTATGTCTTTCTAGACAGTTCATCCACATCTCCAGGGAGGAAGACAAAAGAGGAAAGAAAGGAGGGCCTCAGGCCTCAGGCTTGGCATTCCTATGTGGAAGATGACTGTGTACTGGTAGAACAGACAGTGCTCTCCAAGCAGCTTGATCCCTAGGAAACGGAGGCATCGGGCTACCGGGGACCATGCCCTTCCCACTCTGAGTAATCACATGAACACCTCGTTCTCCACCCAGGGTGTAGCTAGGAGTGGGTGCACTGCTGTGAGGCCCTGGTACCAGAGTCCCTCCAAGAGGTGACTTTATAGGTGACTTCTGGATCTTTGTATCTCCAATAAGTACTGTCTGCCAAAATCTTGGGAGAAAAAGATTTGGGACCAGATCGTCAAATGATCTGAATTTTCTTGTTCTTTCCCTCAAGACATCCCAAAGTACACTTGCACTATGTCCAAAATCACCTCCTGGCCTGTAGTTACTTTTTCTGTTGCTGTGATAAAATATACTAATGAGGCAAATTAAAGAAGGAAGGATTTTGTTTGGCTCTCAGTTTGTAGTTACAGTCCATCATTGCAGGGATGCCATAGTGACAGGAGTGTTAGGACACTGGTCACATTGTATTTGAAGTCAGGAAACAGAGCAAAGAGAAAGCTTCCACTCAGCTATTTTTTCTCCTTTTTTATACAGCTGGTAACCCTAGAAGGTGCAATGGTGCCACCCACACCCAATGTGGTTCTTCTCACCTCAGTTAACCTAATCTAGAGAACCACTTACAGACATGCCCAGAGGCTAACTTAATCTAGATAATCCTTCATGGGTGTGCCCAGAGTCTTGTCTCCTGCATGATTCTAGAACCTATCAAGTTGATAATCAATGTTACATCACACAATCTTATTCTGTGATGAGCATTTGTTCTGTAACAGTTTCCTCCCAGGATTGAAACGTCCCACCCTGCAGGGTAACTGCTTAAGCAGGAAGATAAATGACTGAAAATAGCTTCAGGAAGTCTCTGAAACCAACCAGATTCACTAGGCCCCGCTTCCTGTCAGAGCAAGCAATAAAAACTGAGGGTCCCTCTCAGAGGAGCAGAGCCAAGCTGCAAAGACAACTCCAGACCACACAGACCAGCTGCCTGGGAGAAACAGAAACCAGCTGACCTTGCAAGTGACCAGAGTCACTTGGAAAGGACACTCTCCAACCTGTTGAACTGTTCCAATGCTGTGCAGTGTGTCCCAGATTTCCCAGATTTTGTGAGATGTCACACATGCTGGGATCGGCCTTGGAAATGAAGCTGTCTTTGAGTCATTTCTGCAACTGTAAGTAATCCCAATATACTCACTGGTTCATCAACTGGTGGCTCACACCTTTAATCCCAGCAGTCAAGAGGCAGAGGCAGGCAGATCTCTGAGTTCAAGGCCAGCCTGATCTACAGAGTGAGTTCCAGGACAGGACAGCCAGAACTATACAGAGAAACTCTGTGTATATACATCAAACAAAACCAAACAAATTTTTAAAAAAAAAAAGCTCATTGGATCATGAAGTTGGACTTTGGTGGTGTCTGTACTTTGGTCTCTTATAGGATCCCTATCCTGGCTGAACACATGTGTGTGTTGCATATACGCAGGAAATTTTTGTCATACAACAGCATTATTGCTCAATTGTGTGGAGGACAACAGTCACTAAAGTTAAAAAATAGTAGAGAGAGAAGGGCTAAGATCAACGCCATTGTCCCTAGTGTCCTCCTGCTTTCCCTATGCTTGCCATTAGAAAACAAATGTAGCTGGGCATGGACTTTGGACTTCAAAGTTTTGGAAAGACCTGTAAGTGACTCAGACACACATTGAGTATTGGCTTGTTTTTATCTTGTGCCACACACCCCTTTAAATGTCCTCAACTCTGCTCTGGCTCTACGTGTTCTTTCCATGTCATTGACTCTGAAGTTCAAAAGCACAGACCAGAACTCTCTATATGTATTAACACAGGCGTCTTGTTGGTGCCTTCTGTGTCCCTCCCCAACTCTAGATTTAACACACACACACACACACACACACACACACACACACACTACTTCCTTGTCTTCTGAATCACAGTGAGTGATTAATCTTTCATCCCTTTCTCTCATGCCTCTCTTCTAGTGTATTAAAAAGCACTATTTCTTGAAGAAGAAGAAGAAGAAGAAGAAGAAGAAGAAGAAGAAGAAGAAGAAGAAGAAGAAGAAGAAGAAGAAGAA
>CAJQZJ010005020.1:12068363-12101192 GCA_907164525.1 Lophiomys imhausi
CACACACACACACACACACACACACACACACACACACACACACACACTTGTTTACAATTGTTTCACAGGTGAAAATAACCCTATTGTCTCCTAACAGGTGCCTGAATAGCAAAATGTAGCTTGGCTGTCATGGAAAAGAATAAACATTACATGCTACAGGGAGGAGCTTAGACTCTGGAAACATTAGACTATACAGGTCCACAACCTTGTACCTTCAACCACAAAATCAAAGAAGATCCAAAATAGTGTTTTTGCAGAAATTTGAAGCAATACTTTTTTGGGTGACACAAAGCCTTATCTTCCACCCTTGTGTGTGATGTATGCATTCATCTAGCCCATTGCAGAGACTAGCATTCACTCAGAGGCTGCATGTCCTACCTAGCTACAGAGCATTATAAAATACACTCTATGACATTACTCTCCAGAAATTCAAATGACTGATTTTTAAACACATCAGATAAAGGGCTTTGAACCCATATTTTTTCACATTTCACAGAGTAAACTGAGTCTGAGGGGCTTTAGTTCCAGAGTCTAGACAAGATTCAGCCCTTCCGTGTAGCCAGGAAGACCCTGGTGCGTTGCCTGGTCTTCTCTGCTACTCTTGCTGCCCTCTTCATGGGGAGGGGCACTCCTGGGTGCCCCAGTGAAAAGATGCTTCCTGCTACAGACTCACTGTAGGTCTGCTACTTGGCAGTAACTGGCCCAACACATGGACAGGAGCCAGAGCCTGCACCAGAGCCTGCACCAGCCTGCTTTATGCATTCTCTGCCAGCTCACCCTCCATGGCCTGCTTTCCTGGCAGATGTCAGCCTCCACGAGCCGGCCTGAACAGTGTAGCTGGGCTGGTAAAGGCAGGCTGCCGAGCCTGGCAGGGGGGCTGCTAAAAGGTGACAAATAGAGCGTGGACTAGCAGAGAAAAAGAATATTACTTCGGGAATACCCAACGCCCACAAAATCTCCTCTGCAAGAAACAATGAAGACACAAGCTGAGGCCTGACTGCAATGCTCTACGCCTGCTTGTGGCGGCTGTTATGTAATCAATGACAAGAACGGCAGCTACTATTTAATGAATCCCAGCTCTGGGCCAGCAGCTGAACTTAGCACTTCTCAGACACTAACACCCCCCAGGGCGTGAAGCGTTATTGTCCCATTTCTCAGACATAAATTCCAAGAAATGGTGTAAACAGGCCCCAGCTGAGCAGGGCAAGGCCTGCCTTCTGCTAACTGAGAAACAGGTCCTTCCCATCCCCTCACCAAAGGGATGTTAACCAAAAGTCTAACAAGAGGCTAAGTTCATCCTATCCATAAGGTAGCTTCCTTCCTTCCCTCTCCTTTGGGGAGGATTAAAATGCCCCAACCCTGCAGCCTTCAGCAGTATGCGCGCGCGCAGTCTTGACCTTTGACCACATATCCCTACCTATTCCACAGATGAGATGAATGAGGCCTGAAGAAACAAGTAGCTGCACCAGGCTACACACTCAAGTCTTCTTCTCCCCTGTGTGGCTCTCAGCCAGATGCCAGTACCTGTGAATCCACAGCAGTGAGAAACCTGTGGGGAGAGATACGAGTCCTTTTCTTCAGTGGACAGAAAGACAGCCTGAGCCTACAAGAGTCAAAAAGACTCCTCCTGAGCATGGGTCTGCTGTTCACTTACTCCCATTTAAAATCACACAGACACACACACAAAATATGTTCTAGGCTCTGGCTAGGCAAAGGATCAGACACCATCTCCAGGGCAATCAGTCTAGGCAACCAAAACTGCAAACCCACCATATAGTTTCCAACCCAAGTGAGGCCCCAGACCAGATGTGGTGCAATCTCCCCAGCCATGAAGCACAGAGACAGAGCCCTGGGCTGCTATTCCTTCAGGAAGTCTTCATGGAGAGTCAAGAGGGAGTGAACTGGGTCAGAAGGGCATGCTGGGTTGGCCACCACAGGCCCAGGCACAGCATTAGCCACAACCTATGGTAAAGAGTGGGGACCCCTAAGCAGATTTGGAGTACTTGGGCTATAAGGCAGAGTCCTGGACTCCAGAACGGCCAGGGATCACCTCACTCAAATGCCACAGCCAGCAGGATCCTACCTCAGACAGGACACTAACAACTTACTTAAAGATTCCCACAGAGGAGAAGGACCTACCCAGAGCAGCCCCAGAGTCCAGCAGCCTCAGAGACCAACAGTGACAAGGACATCTCCTGGCCATTAATCTCAGCATGTGTTAATGTTTGATAAATTGCCCAACAGTTGCATTAGCTAATAACTCCCCGAACAAAACCAGCGAGTTCATCTGTTTTTATAAGAGGCCCAAGAGCATCCTGGGAACAGGCACGGTGGTCGTGAATAAAAGAGAAACATTCATTTATGGTAATTGGTTTCAGCTCCTCTCTTGGCTGCTTGTCCTGACCTAAATGTATCCAGTTGTTCCCCCGGCCTGGCTCTGGTTTGGGGGTCACTCCTAATGGTTTAATTCAACAAAAAATGCCTGCCATTTCCTGTAACCCCTGTCTTGTTCCACCCGCCTCCCAAACGGTTTTCTTGCAAGAGGCATCTCGGCAACCCCTCTGTGAGCTGTTTCCTTCTCATAGAACAAAGTCAAGATTGTTGACAGAGAAAAGGGTCTTAACTCCAGGCCAAGAGAAAAGGCTGGGGGAGGGGACACTCAAAGGTAATAATCATTTGTTTGTCTTCCACCCCGACTTCACAAAGCAGGTTTTGTCCAAAGCTGGTGGTCAGGGACTCTGACACACAACATGGCCCTGGTGACCAAGGGCAATTTATGGGGAGGGAACGAACACAAATCCTCATTCATGGAGCCGCCTCGGAGGAAGTGACTAGGGGGAACATTTGTGCCCAGCCAGCCCTCCCTATGTCCCTCCCACGGGTCTAAGGATGTGGAAGGCTGGGGAGAGGCTTGCTGGGTGCTGTGAGTTTTGGCCAAACTTCAGACCCAACCCTAGTACAGCCTTACTCTCCACGGCCAGGCTTTCTTTTCTGCTCAGAAGCACATGATCTCTGTACAGGGCAGTGCCCAGCCAGGCATGGTGCAGCTAGGTCCTGGTGTGCAGCTGGACAGGCCTGCCCCTCAGGTGGATTTATGAGCTCTGCTGGCATCGCAACCCCCCCTCCCACACACACACCAGGGAGGGGGCAGGGCAGAGGCTGGGAGAGGGTCTGGAATACATTGCGCCGTCCTCGGGGACAGCTTGTAAACTTTGTTGGGATGCATCTGGTAGAAAGGCGTTGTATAAATATTAGATCATTATCGGTGTATTGTGTTTCCTCGCTCTGGCGGAGGAGGGGGGCCAGTGGGCCACAGATGCCTTTCCTCAAGCAGACAGGGATGGCTTATTGGAGTCCTTAGAAGGTCACTGCTTGCCCGTGGGCAGTCCTAGGAGGCAAGGTAGGGCCTAGAGTCTTGGGGGAAGCAGACCTAAGCACCAGCCTAACTGCCAGAAGAGTCTGAGAATCCTCTGCCTGTCAGAAGGAGAAGGGAGGGAGGGGCTGGACAGGTGGAATGAAGAAGGCTAGTGGAGGCAGACTGGGACCACATTATTTCCCTATGCAACCCTGACTTCACCTCACTGATAGTCCTTTTCTATCTGTGGGGACATGAAGAAATATGGCCTTGTGATAGTTGTGAATACCTGGCCTCGGGTTGAGAGCAACTGCTGAACTTCCCAGGAAGGATGTGCAGTAACTGTTCTTGACTAGAGAGCTTTCTCACCTACAGGGCATCCAGAGGCTCTGCATCCCTGGGAAACCTGTGCATCCGCAAACCTAAAAGGGTCTTTGCAAACCAATTGCAGCAACACTTTTCAGAGATTCTGGCCTAGATAGTGCATCAGTAACATCAAAAGACTGTCACTCCCTCTTCGTTATCATCACTAAACCACACCCCTGCTATAGAGTTCTGATGGTGGCTCTCCACTCCACAGCCACTTGGAGGAGAAGATGTTACTGGGATCCTGGCAAGTGTGGAATCCAGGGTCTCAGAACCCTGTGCTCTGACCACTCTAGTCTGCTTGAGGGTCTCCATTGTCTTTCCTGTCTTGACTATCTTATATGTTAGACTGGCCACTCTAGTCCACTTGAGGGTCTCCACTGTCCTTCCCCTCTTGACCATCGTATATGTTAGATAGCTTCTCCATCTGATCAAGGTCCACTCTTCCAACTCTCAGTTCAAATACTTGGTTCTCTATGAAACCTTCCTTGACCTCTCCAGGCCCCAAGACTCCTTCTGAGTGCCCATGAATGCAAGAGGACTGCTTCCTCCTTAACTTGTACTACCTTGAGTTAGGATGGTGAGCTTATGGGATAAACACCTAGACTCATCCAGCACATCCTCCATGTCCCTAACGTTCAGCGGGAACTCAGAGAAGAATCGTAGAAGATTTCAAATGGATGAACAAGTTGATGTTATTGCTATCATCATTGTCACAACAGAGGCTACCTAGATAGACATTTCACAAAACATCCATGAGGTCAGCATTAGCACAATTTAACAGAGAAGAAAGCAAATACTTCAAGAATGGCTTGCCTAAGACTGGTGTGGTGATACATACCTTTAATCCCAGCATTCAGGAGGTAGATGGATCTCTGTGAATTCAATACCAACCAAGGATCCAGTGAGACTATCTCAATGTCTCAGAGAGAGAGGGGGAGATTCATCTGGAGTTACAAAGCTAGTGTGAATTTCATACCCAAGTCTGACACCCCTAATGTGGTCTTCAGGAATGCCTCTGAAGTAAAAAGCTCAAAGCTTGAATGATCTGGGGGGACAGAACTCTGCAGGAGCCCAAAAAGGACTTCTGGAGGAGGCCGTTCGGTGCTAAGCATCCACAAGACCCTGACCAGGAGGCTGGCCAAGGAGAAGAGGCCTTACTAGCTGTGCAGCCCCTCCATGCCCTTGTTTCAGCAC
The DNA here is from genome assembly GCA_907164525.1 of Lophiomys imhausi. Taxonomy (NCBI): domain Eukaryota; kingdom Metazoa; phylum Chordata; class Mammalia; order Rodentia; family Muridae; genus Lophiomys; species Lophiomys imhausi. Next base: position 12,073,282 of record CAJQZJ010005020.1, read on the forward strand.
CAGAATGGTGCCGCCCCCTGGCCACCTTGAACTGTCCTCCACAGCCTTGGTCTCGTCTTCCATGGGCTTTCATCCGGTCCCCTCAGCAACACCACAAGGAAAACGTAGAAAACTAAAGCACACACCAGTAGCCTAATTTACCCCAAGCCACAAAGCCTAGGAGCACAGTCTCACCCCTGAGCCTGTGGCTTTCATAGCAGACTCCAGGATCTCATCTGTGGTCCTGAACAATCCCTCTCTAGGAGAGCCATGACAGAGAAACTCTGTGACTTCTGACATGCCTGAAAGCTGAGACTTTCTTGCCACACTCTGTGAAGCTAGAGCACCAAACAATAGCATCTTTACTTTGCAAGGAGGGAAACTGAGAAACTGGGGACTGACATTATCAGAACACTGAAGAATGCCTGGAACAGCACAGCCATGCAGGGATCTGCCTCAGATCCCATCAGACATTCTTCAAGAGGAGTGTGGCCCCTGGGGACAAAGAGACAGACCTGTGGTCAGATATTCATCAGCTGGTCTAAGCCATAGATGACTTCCCTGCCAGGTCATATCAAGCTTTGCTTTGAATTCCTCCAAAGATATAAAGCATACTACCTGCCAGTGTAGAGCCATTCTGATTTTAGCTTGGTAAAGGAAGCATTTTTGATGAAGAAATAACAGGGAACATCAAGGAGACTAGGTTGGCTGGGGGCTTGGGGGTGGTGCACAAGAAGGCACTAGAAGCTGTAATCCAACCGAACAGACCTTCCTTTTTGCCAGTGACAAACAAACATACATGAAGCACTTGTTTGCATGTACTCAGAGCCAGGTGGCTAGGTGAGCTCAGTGTGAGTGTCCCAAAGAAGCAGGAATGGCCTTCCCTGCCTGGCTCATCTAGATGAAGAGAGTTTGCACAGGACATGAACCCAGACTTCTCCTAACCCCACACTGCTGTTGTCACTGGGCTGCCCCAGTCGCCAAAAAGCCACCCACATAGGTTGCCTACTACAAACAGCACCACAAGCAACTTCCAAATCTGGTATGGGACTCTGTGAGCCCCTTGGGACTCAGGACTCTGTTATTTTTAGATGGATCAGTTGTTCCAACCCTGCTTTCCTCCCCAGACCCCCCACACTGATTTCCCAAGCAATCAAATCCACGTGTTACCAGTTCCAGGCCTGGTGCGGGGTGAGGTGAATGCAGGATGCTCACAGTGCCACCAAAGACTATTTGCCTTACTAGTCTTGCCCTTCCTGACAGTCCAGACTCCAATGTGGCTCCTAGGAACCAGAATTCCCACACTTCACAATGCTTCACAATCTCCAGAAACCCCAGAGGCTGGAGGAAAAAAAAGAGAGACACCATCTCTAGAAAGAGAAGCAGTCTGAGAGCTGGGGAAAGTCTGAGTGTTCCCTGACATCCTGGCCACAAGTCTCCCTCCCCAGGCAAGCCCATCTCAATGCTGTATGAGATGAATGGAAAGCCAGCAGTAGTTCCCAGTGTGCCCAGGTGGTCAATGCAGTGAGAGAAACAGTCTTCTACAGACATGTGACCTAGTGTCTGCTCTGAGACTTTGAGCCATTGGCCCCATCCCCTGGAGTTGCTGTCTGCTCATCGCCAAACTGTGGGTAAGCACAAGGTCTTGTCCACAGGGCAACTGTGAGGTTTCATTGACAGGGTGTATAAAAGATCTCCCCTAGGACACAGCAGTATCTGGTACCCTGGTCACTTCTTAATGACCAACAAAGGAGTTAAGTCTTCTTGAATACCACAGAAAGGGAAGGAAGAGAGCAGGTACACTTCTAAGGTCAGGCAGGGACATGGATAGGAAGGATACTCTGTTCCCTTAGCATCATCCCTGGGATTGTTTTTGTCTGAACCAACCTAACCACCCCGCCTCTACCCACCCCACAACAGAATATGTCAGTTCTTGAGGGCTCTGTATGTTCTTGCAACCTAACCACATGATCAACCCCTGAAAGCACAGGAGACCCCATTGGCTCTGGCTGTTTCCCTGACCTAAGGCTCCCCAATTCAGTAACAGCAGGAACCACAGCCAGACCCCCACCTCCCCACAGCTCTCTGTGTGTGTTCAGCAGGTGCTGGAAGCATGAAGAGCAATGGATTCCCCCAAGGGCACAGAGAAGCCAGACTGAAAACCTGGTTTCCATTGCACTTGCTTGTCCTCTCAGATTCTGCCTCCTCTTATGTAGAAAGGCCTGAGAATCCCAAGTGATCCAGACAGAAGAGACATGAGGAGCCTCTTAAACAGTGACAGTCTGGCGCTGAGCTACCACAGAAGCCCTCTCTCACAGGAGACAAAGACATGGAAAAGAAGGGGCTCCTCCAAGGCACTGGGATCCTAGCTCCTGCTGAATGATGCCCAGTGAAAAAAGTGTACAGCAAGTAAGAAGGACAATGTTGGAGGTCCTGACATCAGATCCCACAGGACAGCATCACACAAACAGGACCCACTTCTTCTACTTGCATGTGCACATGTTCACACACACACACACACACACACACAAACACACACACACACACACACACAGTCAATATGGTAGGACTTATGCATGGTCCCCCATCCCCACCATGGGAGCCAGACACCTCCCTCTACCAGCCGCCCCCTAATTCTTCCAATGTGGCTGAGAGCTATCAAGTCTGGGAAGGAGGAGGGAAGGGAGGGCCAAGACCACCTCTGCTGATGGCTTGTTTACAGGCAGCCCATTAAGTGAGCAAGCCAGTGGGGACAGTGCTTGAGAGCTACCAGTGACACCCTGCAGGCACTAGGGGAGGCCTGACCTCTGTCACTGGGAATGGCACTGAGGAACACCACAGCTGGCCAGAACCAGAACAGCTTGGGTGAGTCTAGCCAACCAAGAGAGGCCTGGAAACTCTGGAGCAGCCTAAGCCTGAATATAGCAAGTCTCCAATCCCCACCCAACCCAGTGTCTTGCCAGGATAGCCAGAGGGCCTTGCTGTATCAGGGTTTCCTGGGCGGGCTGTGCAGGTCCTGGTGCTGAAGAATGACAAGGGATGTGGGTGACTTAGAGCTGCTCCCTCTTCTGGTGGCCCATGTGGTAGGTCTCCGAGGCTACGGAGACCACTCACTACCAGAGAAGACTGGAATTCTATACCAAATTTCCTATGGACTTGCTATGTGATCACAGGTAGGACTCAACCTCTGTAGATCTCTCAATTTGGGGAAGTAAGAATGAGACATAGATAGAGCCTGCAGAGAAGAGGGATTCAGGGGCCATTGTTCACCAGCCAGATGGTAGCATGATTCAGAGTCTTAGGAAGCTGGGGCGTGAATCAGGAACTGCCTTGGAATGGCTCAGGAAACTGTGAACTCTTCAGACATTCAGTAAGTGTGGTGAGTGCCACATCATGCTGAGGACACTGAGTTCAATCATACACACACATACCCACACACACACACACACACACACACACACACACTTAACTAGTTTAGTTAAGGACTAACTGTGACAAAAGGCAATTGGCTGGATGTGAGTGGCCATGGAGGGACAAATGTTTTAAAAAAAAGGAAAAATAGACCATTAATTTTCACTGTGGAACCTGGAAAAGACAGAAGTTAAGCCAGACCTCAAACTGGATGGACCCAGGAAGTAGGTACACAGATAGATGAAAAGCATCTGTTGGTGGATAGATGAGTGGGTAGCTGGGTGGGAAGGATGAGAAAGGGAAAAATAGATGGGTGGGCAGATAGAGGTGTACCAGCATGGGCAGATGTGTTGTTGGATGATTGGATATGTGATAAATAAAAGAGCCAGATGAAAAGAAGGGAGGAAGGAAGAAAGAAAGGAAGGAAAAATACTTCATTGGGTTCCTATAAACCCCTGGCCAAGTAAAAGGATGGAATGATAGCTTCCTTCCCTAATTAATTAATAATTAATGAATCATCAAATATTTAAATAAATAAATAAATAACTCATAATTAAACACTTGAGACCAAGAGAAGGAACATGACTTGTTTAAGGTCACTTAGTAAATGAACTGTAAATTCAGAGCCTGAATCCAAGGTTCCTGACTCTGTCCATCAATCCTCCCCCTCCATAGCACCTGCCTATTCCAGACTCCTGTCCCCTTCTCCTCTGATGTAAGAATGAAGGGGGAAAGGTGCAAGAAGGACTGGAAGCCAGGATGGGACCAACCAGGCTTGTGTGCCTTGACTTCTGTCCCCTGATCATGGACTGGGTTCCTTTATTTTTGCCTTTTTCTCTGTTAGTAAAAATGAATTTTGATCACAGACCGGAAATGTGCTTTGAAAAGCTCAAAAAGTCCCTGCAAGTTGGAGTAAGGATGAGCCATTTCTGTGACCCCCTCCTCATTGAGTGACACCCACCCAGCCCCCCAAAAGAAAATGGTCTAGTCCTAGGTCAGAAGAGTCTCAAGGATGTTGTACCCAGGACCTTGTGTCATTGTAGAGGTTACAAAGATGGAATAGGGAAGGGGAGAGAAATCCATCTGGTAGTGGGTCCCTGACTCTGGACTTCGTAGGAAGAAAGGGAGAAGTGGGCCGGTGTCCACAATCTGCACACGGGCAACATGAGAATGATAGTGCGGCCAGTCTAGATCATCTCCATCCCTGTCTGTGTCCACTATTCTCATGCTCCACCTCTGTGTACTGAGGGCACACCCATGCTGAGAGCAAGTGTCAGGCATCCTGGAACTAGGTGCTTTGTAGTATTTTTTTTTTCATTTGTTGTGCACAGGGACTGGCCCCTTGGGCATTGATGGCCAAGGACAAGCTCTGGTCCCAGAGTGTGGCATCTCAGATTCAAGTTGCATCCTGGAGACTGCCCCCCCCCTCATTCTTTACCTTCTTCATTAATCAGAATTCTCATCATTGCAACAAATATGTGAAATAATTTTAATACAGAAAGACCAATTTAGGTTCATAGTTTCAAAGGTTTTAGTCCAAAGTTAGGATCTACAACTTTGGGCCTGAGATTGAGGCCAACTGTCCTGGTGGTAGAAGAATGAATTGCAGGAGTCTCCTCACCTTAATGAATGGAGAGGACTTTGAGAAGCAGCACACACATTCCAAGCACAATATGAGTTACTAACCAAACAACAGCATCATCTGAGGTCCAGGCCTGGGGGTGAGACCCCCCAGGAAGATTCTCTGATCTCAAAAACTGGGCTAATCTATCCCCTTAGCTCTCCAGGCCACTGTCCCTCCCTCTAAGAAAATCCATATCTTCCTATATTTGAGCCCATTCACAAAAGTGGAGACCAAGATCCATTAGCATTAAGTGATGCTTCTCCTTTGGCCAATATGTATCCATTGTAGGAACCCCTCCTGCCCAGTTGCCACCTAACCTAGGAACACGGCATCTCTGAGTGCTATTTGCAGAGTAAGAGGCAACCAGGAGAAAGTTGGATGTGAGAAAGGAGGTGGTACAAGCTCTTTCTTGTTGGGGAGAACCCTAGGGCAGTTTAGTGGTATTAGAGTACAAAGGGAGGCAGGGGTTATCAGGGGAAGAGAAATGGGCTCTACCACACAGCCATGCCTTTGAACACTAGTCTAGGAGAAATAAACAGGCCATTTCAGCAAGAGAGAAGACACTGGGCTGCCTGTAGCAGGACACAGAACCAGCCAGGTTTCCACTCAGACTCCCATGAGCCATAAACACTTGGTAGACCTGTTATTACAATGTTTTGTCACCCTGTCCGAGGACTCCCACTCATATGCTCACCGTTATAACATACATGAAGGCAAGTCCATTCATCTTCAAGAGTCCTGTGCCCCTGTACCAAACATAGAACAGACACAAGGAGATGGACTTCCCAGCTAAGTAACCAAAAGCAAAGCACACCATGCCAACTAGGGTGAACTGTTTTGCAGAAGAAAAATTTTGAAACCTGAGAGCTCAGTCCAAAGCCTGATGCCTCCTCCCTCACTGCAGAAAGGCCATGGCAAGTGGCATGGTGACTGAGCTGAATCTTCCACATGAACCTGACATCCCTTCCTCTCTAGGGTTGAGCTTGGATGGGGTTTCAGGCACCATAACTACTTAGTAAACAGCAGCTAAAAGAACACCATGAAACCCTTTGGGCGAAAAGTTGTAAGACCATGCCCTGGTTCTAATGTCAGGAAACAGGAAAGACAGTGTAAAAAGGCAGAATTTTAAATCAGAGAGATCTGATTTAGAATAGTGGCTCTGCTCTTTGCTAGCTGAACAACTCTTGAGAAGTAAATTAACCTCCCTGTTTCCCTTATCTGCTCGATACTGACCTCAAGAACTTGAGAACAGCCTCAAGAAGACAGCAGCTGTGACTATGCTCAATGTACCAAAAGTGAGCAGTGACTATCACTATTAGGACAGCTCCTGACAGCAGGGCAGAGGGTCCTGTTGTAAATAAGACCCCCCCCACTGCAGTCTGGGGGTTGCTGGAGGCTTTGTTCCCTGCAGGGTGTAGCTAGAGGAGCAAGAGGCCATGGCAGTCTCAAAGCTCCCACCATCTGCACCTCAGGGTTGGCCCATCTGTCCAGCAGTGGGTACACATGCGGCCTCATCTGAGGGCATGGGGTCACTGGGGTCAAGCAGGAGAAAATTGGGGGCAGATGAGGAGAAGATTCCAGCTTATTTTTAGAAATAAGGGAGAGCACAAGAGACAGAAAGCCCTTGTTCACCAGCTTTTCCCCCATGTGGATGGCAAGCAAGAGTGTGGGTGGATAGCCAGACCCAGGCCAGAGACAAAATACCTGCTCTGCATCCACTAACCAATCCATCCTGTGTGTGCCCTGCCCCTTGGGACCCCTTTTCTTCCCAAGCCAAACTGAGTTAGAATGGCAAAATTGTAACTTATTTATCTGCCTTTAATTCATATTTTTGGTTGTGAGCCTAGCCTTTAATGGCTGAGTCATCTCTCCAGCCCAATTCATATTTTTAAAGTATCATAAAGATAATATTCTAGAACCAAGATGAATCTAACCATACTCCATTTCTATGTCAGGTACTCAGAACAAACTTCATAAATTAAGCATCTGGTTGGCAGAGAGTCCAGTTCCAGTAGGAAAGGACTGGGGTCCTGTGACAGATACCACTTGAACATCTGTGGAATTACTTGCATGTGTCTGTGTACCTGGCCCCAGACAGACTAAGGGGGTACATGCACATCCAGACAGACACAGAGCCACAGGGCCCAAGCAGAGCATGACACCTGCAGTCATGTGGCCTGTGGAGGCTTCCCAGAAGAGTGGCAGTTGAGGTCACAATCTGCAGATTACTAGAAAGTAATGGGGGGCACCCAGCTACATGATAGAACATAGAAGCCAGAATGTTCAAACCATGTGGGCAAGAAGAGAAGAGGAAGGAATAAATGGGTTTGGGAAGCATGTCCTCTTTGTACACATGAGTAGAGCAGGACCCAGCCTTCTGGTGCCTGGTTTCTAACCACAGCTCCAACCATTCTCACTGGGAACTGTTAAAAGAAGGGCCCAAGTTCCTATATAAGGTTGTGCTTGCCCAGGGTAAAGCCCCATCTGGGCTGGAGGAAAAGGAGGGAGGGGGAGTGGGGAGTGGGAAGGGGAGGAGAAGAGTGGGGGAAAATGTAGGATAAAATCTGGTGGAAAGGAGGTTAGTGGGTCTTCCCAGCAAAGGGTCTAGCACACAGTAGGCCTACAGGAGTACAAATTGCCACCTGTTGCCTTTCCCCTGGGGTCCAAGGTTCAGGTACTTGCAAGAATCATCTGCCCTATTCCAGATGCAGCAAACAGCAGTTATTAAGAAGGCCAGATAACAGGTATGTAAATTCTGCCTTTTTAACTTCCTGGATGTGTAGCTTTGAGCCAGTTGCTTTGTCTGTCTGTGCCTCAGTTTCTTTGTCTATAAGATAGACGCGGGTATCATTTATAACGCAGGGTTGTTATGAAAATGGATCTGTGTATATGAGACACTTGGAAGTTTCCAATGCTCAGCAAGTACTGTGTCATCTGTGGTCACTGCCTAACTAAAACCGGGCATCTGTACATGGGGTGGTCTGTGTGAGGAGGTGGGCCTGAGCAGGCCCAGCAGTCTCCAAAAGGACCCATTGAAGGAGGGTAAAGTCCCCAGAGTGCGATGGATTTGGTGAGGGTGAACAGGCCCAGTGAGGCCCCTGCTCCATGGCAGTAGGGCAAGTCTAAATGTAGACATGATAGACCCCACGTGGCTCAGTGGCCATCTTTGGAAACTGCTCAAAAATGGCGGAATCTTTAGTCATTGACTTTTTCCATTCACAGGTCCAGAGCCCCCCCATTCTCAGATCTTTAGAATGTACTACTATCTCAGGAGCAATCAGGTAAATGTCTAAAGACCGCAAAGAGAATAGGTTGTCCAGGAGATAGCCTGCTACTGAGCTCACAGCACAAGTGTAGGGGGTTGCATTCATGCATATACATGAGGGCTGCCAGGGGCACACGAGGCTGTACGTGCTAACGTGACACAATGGGCACCTGTCGGCCGGAATGGCCTATGTTGTTTAAAAGAATAAACACACTTGCCTTGAAGATGGCTTGGCTGACCCCCACCAGGGTGTTGCTGGCTGGTTCCTAAGGCATTTCCTCCCATGGACAGCTGATGGCTAAGGTACAGATTCCTAGTTTATACATATTTCCCTTCCAGAGCCCTATTAGTGAGAGTTTGCTCTTCTCTGGGTCTCAGTTTCTCTACCTGCATCACAATGAGATAGGTGACTTTACTATAGGGACTCCTGAGGTGCTCCTTACCCAACAGACTCCTGGATCCATCTTCAAGACAAGAGAGAGGTAATTGGGAGCAGCCGTCACTAGGGTGAACATGGGGGGCTCCAGGAGTGGGTCACCAGACTTCCCCCAGCTGCGGACACTGCCCCGTGGTTTATGTCAAATTGTCAGGCCCAATCCTGTTTCCCTCCCAGGCAGGGCTGCCTGCAGTGGAGCTGAGGAGAGGTGGCCTGTCCAGCCGCTGTGTTTACAATGCTCAGACGAGTCAGGGAACCTGATCCAGGCAGAGAAGGGTGGGCAGCCCCGCTGGGCCCACCATGTCCACACTCATTTCCCAGAGACTGAACATGGCCGGCCCGCCCACCTTGAGGAGTCCAGCTGCTAGATATCTACTCACAGAGAAGCCACCTCCTTGAGGGCAGGCACCCTGATGTTGGTAGTGGTGAGAAGATCCCCAGAATTGGGTAATGGGGTAAAGATAGCCTGGGTACTCTCAGAAGGCTCATCTCTTCTCCCCTGAGTGTATGTTCCTGCCTTAACAACTCTCACTCCATCATCTGGATCAGGGATAACAAGCTACAAAGCCACTGCTAGAAGTCTGAGATTATGCTCTATGCTTCTTTATGTTTTGGGAAAGTATAGTAAGACATAAGAATAATGTGAATGTCAAATGTCAGTATCCACACATAAAGTTTTATTAGAACACAACCGCACTTACTCAGACACATGCCATTTTTGTCTCTGGCTGCTTTTGTGCAACAGCAGCAGAGATGGATAGTTGCAACAGAGATCATATAACCCACAAAAAAAAGATGGACTCCTTTATGAACAACATTTACCATTCTCCGATCTGCTTTACTCCTAGACAAAAGAGAAATATCAGGTCTCCATCTTAGAAACTGACATAGGAATATGTGGACACAAAAAGTATCACTTTCTTAGTTCCCTAAAATTTAATTCCTTACACCAAGTTTTAGGGTCATGCACACATCTGAAATCTTTTTGACGATTCGAAGACTGGGGACCCAGGCAGGGCACAACATTGCCCTGAGTATTTATCCATGAGATATTCCTGAGATGCCCTTTGTACCTCCCCTCATGCCCCAAGTGCCCAACTTCCTCTGCAACTTCATAGCTATCCCCTGATGCACCTACAGCCCCTGCTGCTGGGGCTGTTGTCATTCCTCCTGAGATACATGGATCTGAGGAAATTCCCCCAATGGTGGCTTCTTCTGATCCTGTCTCCCCATGTGACAGTAATTGTTTCTTCTGGTCCCATCAAAATGCTCTTGGTATCAACCCTAATCAGTCCAGACATCAAAAAGTTCCTTCTTTAAGAAGCAAGGAACCTTTTGAGCTAAAGATGATTGAAAGAGAAGGGACAGGAAGTGGACACTGTAGTGGAAACTGCCTAGAAACAGGGAAGTCCAGCTCTGCCCTGGCCTTGGGAACTTGTGGGGTGAGGGGCCCCAGGACAAAGCTCAAACTTGTGCAATGGAAAGCAGCACTCACCTGCGCACACAGAGCTGTGGGGGAGACAAGGAAGGCTCTGGAGACTGCCTTAAGCAAGAAGAGGGATGGAGAGACGCTGGTGGGTGATATTAAGAGGAGGTAAGAGACAGTGGGAGGGAAGGACAAGAGGGAAACAAAGTCAAATCCACCTAGGAGAGTCAGGGGACCTTTCAGAAAGGATATCTGAACCAGATTTTAAAAACAAGAATGTCACCATGCAAAGACCACAGAAGGGAAAGATGGCCCCAAACCAAACAACAGCCAGGGAAAGACAGAAAGTTGCATCTAGGGAGGAGAAAAGACAATGCAAAAAGCCATGGTGCCTCACTGCAAAGAGTGAATACGAGTCAGCAGATAGGCTCAGCTTTGATTCCAGTATCACCTTGCTCTGGATGAGTTACCTGGGGCAAGTCCCTTAACCCCTCTGTGCTTCTACCATGGTGATTAAACCCAACTGTGTGATAATCTACCCAGTAATGAAGGCAGTTTAGTGAGGGAATGTAAGAAAAGCTTCTTATACATGCTATAATTGTGCACTCACTAATAGCTTCCCCCTGCTGCTCACAGAATCAGTTTGCTCAGAGTTAGCCTGAAGTGATGGGACTCTGTCTTCTATCTGAAACCACCACAGCCTACTTCCTCAGTTCCAGAATTTTCTTCACAAGGTTTTTGTCCCACAGGCCCTTTCTGCCCTCCCTCCCACTCTATGGTGGTTTGAATAAGAAGGGCCCCTATAGGCTCATATATTCGAATGCTTAATCACCAGGAAGTAGCACTATTTGAAAGGATTAGAAGGATTAGGAGGTATGGTGTTGTTGGAGGAAATGTGTCACTGAGGGTGGACTTTGAAATTTCAAAAGCCCATGCCAAGCCCCAGTGGCATGTGGATCAGGAGATAGCTCTCAGCTACTGCTCCAGTGTCATATGTGCTGCCATGTTCCCCTCAAAGAGGTATGTAAAAAAAATTTAATTAAATTGTTTAACCAGTATTTATATTATCATTAATTGGTTTGGCAACAGTCAATCCTTAAGCCACCATTATAAATGAGTACACAGACACCACCTGGATTTTAACAAGCCTAGGCCTGGATCAAGCAATCTTGGCCCATCTAAGCTAGCTCATAATTCTATTACCCAAATATGACCCCATATATACATACGTCCCCTTGGACTGCCATTTTCCATGCCATGCCAATGTTCCTGGCCATGTGTAATGAGGTTCTTTTTTCTAACTCATGGTGAGTGCCTCCTTCTTCCTGCTGCTCCTTGCCAGAATGAAGTAATCCTCTGTCTAAAGAGCAGGCTTCCTGTTCTAATCTCAGGAAGTTCCACCTTTCTCTGCCCTTGCCCAATCTCAGGCCTCAGCATTTTATTTAACCAATCAGTGTCAATGTAAGTATCAGACAGCAAGCAGGACCAATTAATTAACATTTAGAATGCTTAACACTATACCATCAGAGGTAGGTTAGAGAAAAAGGAAAACCATTATTTTCCTGAGCTATAGATGCAGAGTAAGCAACAAGAGAGTACATTTTCTCAGAAGTATGTATTGAGCAGCTACTAAACACCAAGTTATGAAAGGTATTGAATGGCAGTCTCAAACTGTCATTCTACCTATGATGATAATGGACTAAATCTCTGAAACTGTTAGCAAGCCCCCAATTAAATCCTTTCTAAGAGTTGCCTTGGCCATCTTGTCTCTTCACAGCAATAGAGCAGTGACTTGGACACACCTCTCAACCACATCATTCCACAGCTCCACATTGTTGTTCTACATGCCTCAGTCTGCCCAGGACTCTCCCCACACTGTACAGCTGCAAAATCCTGCCCTAAGGAACAGACTCTGCAGACAGGAGACCAAGAATAAATACCAGGAAAGGTGGTAGTTCTGGGAAAAGTGAAGCTTCAGGAGACATGGGCAGCTAGCAGTAGAGAGGCCATGCTGGTTCAGGCCATGCCCTCACTCCCACCCCACCTCATCTCAGCTGCACTCCAACATCTCCAATGGCATCCCCTCAACTCCTTCCCTTGAAGCTGTCATATAGAGTGATGGAGAATTCACACAGAGACAAGCTATGCTTCAGGCTAGAGCCCAGAAGTGGTGACTTGGGGTTTGAGGCTGTCATTGAAGACCTTTCAAAACCTGGTGTTTAGTAGCTGCTCAATACATACTTCTGAGCAAATGAACATACTCCCCTGTTGCTTATTCTGCCTCTGCAGCTCAGAAAATTAGCAGTTTTCCTTTCCTCTAACCTCCTCATCCATCCCACACTACACACACACACACACACACACACACACACACACACACACACACACTTCCACAGCCCCTACTGACCTCTTCTTTGGCATCACTTTTCCCAGCAAGACATCCTACCCTGCACTCTCTCAGCCTTCACTACCATAGATATTACCAGGCAGGCTACCTTTAGGGGATCTCTGTGTATTCCCTTCTCTTCTCCCTTGACTAGTCTGTGAGCACCATCCAGGGTAGAGAAAGGGTTCCTGGCATTAGCAAGGGGCCTGACTAGGAAGATGGGCCTGGTGAGTATCTGGTGAGTGGTAATCCAAGGAGCTGGGCCTTCCACCAGAAACAGGAAGCATTGCCAGAAACTGTAGTAACTCTCCAGGTCACCAGGACCATCAAAACACACACACACACACACACACACACACACACACACACACAGAGCCCAGGTCTCCTGGGGAACACAGAAGTGTCTGCAATGAAGGGCTGGCTGGTGCCTATATTCTCTCTTCATCCAGCCATGCACCCGGAGCTGGGCACATAGTGTGGCAGGTCAGATACCTGCTGATCAAATGGTTCCAAGTTATCTCTTCCCATCCCACTACCTGCTCAGGAAGGTGGGATCCAGTTCTAAGTAACCTATGACCAGCATATGAGTTCCAACACCTCTCTCTCTTTACTTGCTGGTTTTCTTAGTTGCACCTAGAGAGTGAGTGGGATGGAATGGCAGATGATAGGTTTCTTGGAGCTGCCTTGGATTGATTAGCACTTGCTGCCTAAGATCTGTGAGGTAGGCTGCTGTGGCTGATTACTGATGCCTAACCTGGGGGCAGGAGGCAGCTTTGCAAATAAATAATAGGGGCTCTCTAGACCTGAAAACCCTGCCCAATGCTCCTCAGGCCCCTGTACCTTTTCCTGCTGTAAATAACTGGATTTCTCTTTTCTCCTGCTTTTTCTGTGACTATCCAGAGTGGTTTGAAGCTCTGTGCCAAGTGTGACCTCTTCGGAGATAACCAGGCCAGGTTGATTCCTCTGTCTTGGAGGAGCTCACTGTTGGCTTAGAGACACCTGCCCAAATCCACATGCAAACAACTGCAGCTGGCTAAGCCCAGTCTAAGGGACAATGAGGCTTTAGGGTCAGAGTTCTGACGCTTCACCAACTGAAGGAACCCTCTCAATCAGCCACTCAGTTTCTCTTGCTCTCCACTGCCTCTCAGCATTCTTATCACTAATGCCCACTTGTGTATTTGGTGACAGCGTAAGCCTCATACCCCGCATGGCAGTTGTGATCACAGGCCCTAGCAATTCTATTACAAGCTATACCAGTTCCCCCAAACATGGTCACAGATCCCTACTGCATCTACCCTGCCTCTGTTCCCAAGACCTGGTGGGGCTGTCCTGAGGAAGAAAGAAGTAACCGTAACAAATCTGCTGTAGAGCCTTGGGACAGGTGATTCCCTACCCCGAGTCCATACCCTCAAAACCTCCCTGGCTTTGCACTCAAGGGAGACACAGACATCTGGTGCTCCTATGGCCACAGGAAAGCTCAGTACAGAAGCAGAGCCTCCCACAGGGCTACACCAGCATCCTTTCCCTGAGACTGTTATGTGGACATCTCCACCTGCTGCCTCCTTGGACATGTACCCACCATGGTGGCTGGACTGTGAGCCAGCCCCTCTGGAGAAAATAGATCCCCCAGAAGAAGGTGGGGAAGATCATGTTCTGAGGGTGTCCTTATTCACACTCACAGAGGCATGGCCTCAGTGTTGCCCTTTCCTCCCTCCATGGATAACCTGCCTCCATGCCACAAATCAATGCTGGGCCATGGTGGGCTAACTGTTTGCTCTGTGCCTCCCCACCCCCCAAATCATTAAACAAACTGCAGTGGAAGCACTGCTATCACGTGGCCAGCACGGCCGCCAACCTTGGCACTTTCTTGATCCCGTTTGTTTTTCTAATATAAAACTAATATGACATAATGTATAATCTAATTTGGAAATTACCATTTGCTTGGCTGGCCCACACTGCCAGCCAATACCAACAGCAAGAGAAATTATTTAAGAATGTTTCTTTTCCTTCAGAACACGGCTGATAATTTATTTTTCCGTCAGAAGATTATTTTTCTCTTTACGACATTTCCTGCCCTTGTGATTTGTGTTAGGTTTCAACAAAATGCTCTGTGACTAATGCAGGGAGGTGGGTTGACACACCTCCCCCTGGACTGAATGGGGGTCAACTGTGGTCAGTAGTGAGCTCGGACCTGGGTCCAGGAATTTGAGAGGCCAGCTGGGCTTTGTAGTAAGGGCTTCATGGAGGTCAGGAAGTCTCTTTCTCTGTCCTAAAAGCCATCCTTGAAGGCTACCTCTATATAAGTCCATGTAGCCCAGGAACTGCTGGCCTCTGGGGACACTGGTCCCTGTCCAGCACTCCTGAGAAGGAGAGCTCAGCACCAGGGTTGGCTCTAATTTGAGAGGGTGCCCTTCAGGACTCTGACCTGTCTATAGCTGGGTCTCCACTGGAGTAGAGTGCCTCTTCCCATGTTCACATGCACAAGCAACCAAGTGTGCATGCGCAAGCACACACAAACACACACACAAAGAGAGAGAGAGAGAGAGAGAGAGAGAGAGAGAGAGAGAGAGAGAGAGAGAGAGTACAGGCCAGGGCAAGTCACTCTCCTTGTTGTGGAGTATATAATGTATATAATGAGCTTCATACTCAGTACCTGACGCATAGTAAGTGCTCAGTAGTGTCACTGTAGTTACTGGGCTCTGGACAGAGGTGCTCACAGGTGATCAGGGTTCTAGATATGATGAGTGACTTCTGGGTCCTGTGATGATCTGGGACCTTGGACAGCAGGCTGGTGCTGGGACTGCTGGTGTCTGACACTGAGAACTAACTCAGCCAGCATACTAAACACAGGCTTTCCACTCCCTGCAGGGTGCAGAACAGGGCACCCTCCATGGAACACATGACCTTCTTCAAATGTTCTGCAGCAAGAGCCTCGGAGTCTCCCTCCCAGCCACAGCATGGGGAGAAGGCACAAAGCTGTTCTGCCAAGTCACCACAGCCACCCGCAGCTGCTCTGACTAGGAAAAAAAAACAACTCATCTCCCACTGAAAGTTATTCACCAGATGAGTGACAGGGCTGATTTCTTCCTGACTGCTAGGAGACTGAGCCAATTGTCATTTTGGTTGAAGAACCCTTCCTTTGGCTGTGTGGACCACCTCCTTTGAGTCTTTGTTGAAGAATACTGGACAAGAGAGATGCGTCCAGAGATCCAGGCATACCCTGTTCCTTTAGCCAAGTTAAGTGGCTGTTTGGGTTTCACTGCATGGAGGCAAGCAGCAAATCGTGAAGTTGACTGGATGTTTAGACACAGCCTCTCCTGCCTGAGTGGTTGTTTGACAGGATGGAGTGGGTGTTTTGTTACTGCATGGTGACCAGGTTGACCTGTGGCTTTTGCTCAGGATGACTGGGTTGAGTGCTTGTTTGACTGTGGTGATGGGCGGTTTCACCAAGTTCACCAGTTATTTTGTCATGGCTAGAGTGCCTGTTTAAGTTGGATAGGTGTTTTGGTATTCATTAGCTCAGCTGACTGGGTTTGATTGAACTGACTGGATGTTTGGGTGAATTAATCCAAATATTTGGACATTGTTTGAGGCTGTTGATTGGCTGTTGATGAGAGCCTGGGTGTGCTGCTATTATTCGACCCAGTTGACCCATTGTTCTGGCATCGTTTGACCTGCAGGCTGATTGTTGAGTTGTTGTGCTGTTTGGGGTTTGTTTAGTTCTAAAGACAAGCTGTTTGAGAGTTGCCGGATCAAGGGGATTGGTGGTTTGATTGTGCCGAACAATTGCTTTAGTATTACTTGACTGCTGACTTACTCAGCCTGTGATGATGTGTTGTTGCAGTCTGACCCAGCTGTTTACAGACACCTGCAGTCTGACCCAGCTGTTTACAGACACCTGCTTGGGGAGCTCTGCTGACGGGCTGTTCAGGATCTGCTGGGACCCACTGACTGCGACCTTAGTCTCCTAGGTTCTGTTCATTTCTGCTGTATGGCCAACAGGGCTTCAACAGGGCTTAGCTGAACTTCATCATCATCATCTCTACGGGGTCTCCAGGGCTGATCAGGTCTGTCCAGGTTGTTTAGCTTTTGGACTCCTGCCAACAGGCACAGGGTTGGCCTGCCCAGTCCTACACTTATGGCACACCACTGCAGAAACCAGCTGGGTTGGTGGGACAGGGAAAAGACCACGCACCTCCAACACGGAGTAGCAGGTAAAAAAGTCCACAGCAGTGCAGCTGCTGCCTGCGGGCGCTCGTCTGTATTCTCCCAACACGGAGACGAATGCATTTGGCAGAACGCTTCAAGAATGCAACCTCTGGGTTAAGTGGCTGAAATTAGGCCCGATTGGGCTGTTTCACTGAGAATTTACAGTCAGTCATAGAGCGAAGCCTGATCAAATGAGTGCCCCACCCATCAATCTGGAGCCGGCTGCCTACCCAGAGTCTTGCTCACAGAATATCCCTTGCCTTTGAGAAGCCCGATGCATGAGGCAACCAGTGACCACACTGTGCTAAGGCCTGTCACCCCACGCACTGGGCCATCCTCTAGATGCCATGAGAGGTGGGGAAGGGCCCTTCTTCCCTTCAGCTCCCTGATGAGAAAGCTCTGGTGGGAAGCTACCCCATGTGAGATGTGTATGAATGGAGACACCAACACATCCTCCCATTCACTAAAGAGTCACCGGAGCAGAACTGCTAAGTGAATCACTTAGTGTTCCAGATAACAGATTGGTGGTCTTCCCAGGGGAGCTGGACTCATCCCCTTATTTTTTATGAGGGAACTAAGTCCAGGGGGCTGGGCACTTTTCATGTCCTTTCCATTTCGTTTTTCAGTTGTTGCTTTCAAAAGTCACACTGTAGCCTAGGCTGACCTCAAACTCCCAGCTCTCCTGCCTCAGCCTCTGCTGGGATTACAAGTGTATACCATCACACCTGGGGAGAAAATGCCTTCCAGAAATGGTAGAGGACACTCTGGGTTATCAACTTTTTTCAGCAGAGACAGGTTCAAGTTGGAAATCCCTGATCAAGGAGCTGAAGAAGGGGTCAGTTCTAGTACAGGGCAGGAACATGGCTACCTAGTTCACATTGTGTCATTGCAACAACCTCCTTCAAGAGAGCTCAAGGGAGCCACAGCTGAAGAAACACTCAGCACAGGTTACAAGCTTAAGGATTCAGACTCCCACTTCTAGATTCATCAAGAGGAGGAGTGTCATTGAAGCCAGGGAGGTAATGGTTTCACAAGGAGTTCCAAATAACAGTTGTTGGGCAAATAAATGGGACGTCTATAGTGTCTCCGCCAAGGCTCAGGAAATATTCTGAAAGAAACGGTGGAAAGAACATAAGAGCTACAGGAGGAGTGGGATGGTGGGGATGCCGACTCAGGAATGATGTGGCAGTTGCGCTCTTAAAGCCACAGCAACTGTGATTACCTGCACAAGACTAGACTGTCAACATTCTGGCATGAAATGGGGAGAGACTCACTGGGCACCCCTGAGGACTTGTAGGCAGTTTGTGGTTGATGGATGAGGGAGAGATTTTCTTCAATGGTGTAGCTTCTGGTAAAAAAAAAAAAAAAAAAATCCCAATAAAACTCACTGGGTCATCAACAAAGGAGACAAAAAGACATAAAAGAAGAAAAGGGCTAGTTGAGAAGAGGAGAAAGATCTGCGGGTGGGGGAAGATGGTAAGAGGGGTGACTATAATCAAGATACATTGGGTACATATATGACAATGCCATAATGAAACCCACTAATACATATAATTAGTGCAAAATGCTTTAAATGTTAAAAAGAATCAATGAGAAAATACGAAAATGAATCACAATAAAAACCATGTCCTGCTAGGCCGTGTTCACACCTTTAATCCCAGCTCTTGGGAGGCAGAGGCAGGCAGAACTCTAAGTTCCAGGCCAGCCTGGTCTACAGAGCTAGTTCAAGAATACACAGAAAAACCTTCTCTCAGAAACAAAATAAAACAAAACAAAACAACAACAAAAAATAATGGTGGGGGGAGGGCTGTGTCATTACAAAGAACTTACAGACAGATGAGCAGATGATATTGATGGATATCAGAGAACAGAGGTTAAAGCATCCTGGCTTCTAGAAGGCACTTGGAAAATGTTTTTAATATAATTTCAAAGAAGCTGAATACAAAGAAGAGCTTTCTGAGTGCCCACACTATCTATAGTCAGGAGAATGCTTATGGTCTGAAGATGCTACAGGGTTCCTTGTTGGGTAAGAACATCTCCAAGTCAAAGACAGCAGACTGGCTTTCTCCAATCCTACAACCACAACTATCTTCCCTGCTCTGGCATGGTCCTCTGGCACTGAGCCTAGTCACCTTTACAGGCTCCAGATTTCCTTCATGCAGGGCACTGTGAAATAGGCCTCAGCGCCCTCATGAGAGCCACCACCTCTCCAGGTTATCAAGCATCCAAACTTTCATGGGTGCCCATTCTTCCAAGCAGCTCCTGTCCTCTCCCTTCTAGCCTAGGAAGTAGGCAAGCAGCCCTGGCCAAGAGCAGAGCCCTGTGCTGCTCCATGGAGATCTGTGTGGATCCAAAGTTGGAGAGTTTCCCTGCAGTCATGTGACACTGGCGGTGTCCATTCTAAGATGCTGCTGCCCATCGGGTGCAAAGCAGCAAATCCCCTGAAGGTCTCCACACACACTGGAGGCAAGCAGGCCAGCAGCCCTAAAAGATAGTTAGAGCCTTGGAACTCTCATCAAACACCTAGAGGAAGTCCTAATGGGTAGGGGACACATGATCAACTTTGTGGTCCCCCCCCCCCAAACCCCAGATGGACAAAGATTTGCTCTGTGGCTAGGGACCACAAAGTGTAATGCACATATACAGGCCTCTGCCTTCCACACAAGTAGCCACAGAGCAGATTCTGGAGTACAGTATGGAGGCCCTCACACTCTTTCTTACATGAGCCAGGATCTCAATGAACACACACAGATACAAAGTCACCCAGGAGCTGAGCACAGAGGATAGAGGAGGTTGGGATTCCGGGAGATATCAAGGCAAAGGAGCAAGGCAATTGGCCAAGGTGAGGGTAAGGGTCGCTTATGGAATCTGCACACAAGCCACTCACTCTCTCACTCATTCACTTGCTCCTTCCTTCGTTTGCTCACATCCCTGCACACTCATTTGCTGTCCTTCTGCCTGATTTGCTCATCATTTAAATCCATTCAGAGCCTTCACTTGTCACCCTATGCACTCATTCATTTCTACCGCTCAATGTTATTTGAATATTAAATTTATTTCCTTACATATACCATAAACAAATGCCTGCCATGTGCTATCACTATCCCTTAAAGCTGGGGATGTAGAAATGAAGATAACAGGGAAAGCCCCTATGTGTGCGCACACGCGTGTGCACACAGACTCTTTCCCAGAGTCAGACACAGACACAAGCAATGGAGATCATACAACAAGGTCCTTGGGTTGACAGGGGCCCCTGTGACTGGAGATGACTCCTTTCTGCAAAAACCTTTCTGATAAGCTGTCAGGCTGCAACTTCAGGCCTGAAGAGTCACTACATGTGTAATGATCCAAGGGAAAAGCATTGAGGGGGCAAGAACAAAAAGAATGGAGACCATCATTTGGGTAATCATCATCCCTATAAGAAACAGGAAGCTTCAAGGGGTTATCCTTCCTGGTGTGCAAGGAAACAAGGGGAGTGAACATAACCCTGAGCCAGCAGTAATGAAGCTGTTATTATATGAAGAGAAGTTGGGACACCTGCTGGAATTCACTGTCCATTTCCTTGAAGGAGTGTTGGCATCAGGAGCAGGGACACAGCCAGCCTATGATGCCTCCAGGGAGGTGGCGTCTTGACTGGTTTTGTTCATACTATCTGTGTGTGCCTCCCAGGGGCCAACCCTGTTGGGGCTAGATTCCAGGAAGTCTTCTGATGGCAACCCAGGTCAGTGATGGTACAGCCTAGGCAGGCAAGATGCCCTGCAGTGGCCACAGCTACCATACCTCTGTGCTGGGGATGCTGGGGTGGGGATGCTCACTGCAGAGAGAAGGGAGATCGTTGGCCAGCAGGGAGAGCCAGCTCACTGGCATCTTTCAGAAGATCAGCACAAGTACATGTGTGTTCGTGGTTCTCTCAGGTACTATTGCACGGGCCTTGCTGGCAGGACCCCTCCTGCCTTCCTCTCAAACAGCTTCCTTCTGTCTAGGATTTAAAGAAATCATTTCTTCTCAGTGTCCATGCTGGCCCATACCTACAAGCTAGATGCAGAGGTAGGCCAAACCACACTGACCCTTCAAGAGCCCACATACCCAGGTCTCTGGAGACCTCTGATCTGAACAGAGATTAGAAAGAGCATAAAGGGCCAGAAGGGCCAGTGGAGGGTGATCAAGGTGGAGAGGGTGGCCACATTCAGCTGGGAGGTGCAGGCTCTCTCAGTCAATAGACAGACCTAATCAACTTGCTGTTTGAGTTTGAGTGAAGTGCGCAGCCTCTCTGAACCTTGTTTCTCATCTGAAAAGGGTAGTGTGTGTTAACCCGCTCCCTATTCATCGGACTGTGGAAGGTAAAGGCATAGGCTACTTCAGTAGAGACACAGTAGCTGCTCTCTAAACTTGCTACCACCCGCCCGAGACACACAGCTGAAGTTTGCTCCCAACCTCCTGTGAAATTAGATGGGCCCACATGACTAGATTCAAGTGGGTAGATTGGAAGTACCACCCTAGAATCCTCTTGACATCCTCAGTTTCTGCCCCCACCTGCCAACATATGGCCAAAACTCTATGGGACAAAAGAGCCATCAAACAGACGTCCCTGTGTTAGACTCAGTTGAAACAAAAAGTTCAAGCCTGAACTGAGCCACGGGCTCACAGCAGCCAAGCAGCCTCTGCTAATGTGAAGCTGGAAGGCTGTGTCCTGTGAGGGGAACCAAACACTACGCTGGACAGGAAATACAACCAGAGGGCCAGCATCAAGGTGGGTGTGAGGCTGAGTCTAAATTCTACTATAATGAGAGAGATGAAGGCTAGAAAACATTCTGATCCACCCACCACCCAGCCTAGCCCACCCACAGCAGCCTGAGAAGTTGATTCAGGTGCTAAACTTGAGTCTCCATCCTTGACTGAGGAATGCGGGTACCAATGGGCCTTGGGCCTCTGTCTCTTTGGGCCTCACATGGAATAGAGAGGCCCAGGGACAGGTTCCAAGGTCAGCCAACCAGGGGACCAAGATGAGGATTGTTCAGGTTAAAACTAGAGGTCATTCCTGCTACCCTGACCCCATCCAACCACTGACTGCCCAAACTAAAGGCCTCACGGACTCTTGGCACTCAGTATAGCTGCCAATGCTCTCAACAGAGATCCCCAAGTATACCAGGCCACTAGTTAGGCTCCCAGATGTCACCCAAGGGTCCTTGAAGCAAACCTTAGAGGAAAAGTAATTCAGCCAGTAAGCCAGACAGTGCCCCACCCCATCACCTCCATACTCTGTAACCTTCTGCCTCAGGCTATGAACAGCCTATCACATACCCAGCCACCCCTACCAAGGACCACGGCTGTAGGGATTATCCAGGGCCCTCTGTGCAGCCCTCTTTATCCCTGGAAATCCACAGGAGTCAATGGGCAAACCCATACAGATTTTGTCCCATCCTTACCCACCAGCAGGTGCTGGATAGCCTCTAGATGTCCCACCAGCTCTGGTCCTCCCCAGCCGAGAGTCACCATATTCTGAGCACCAACAATGTAACTGGCTGGTGTGGCAAAGATGATGGGCCATCAGATCAAAGGCAGACTGTGTAGGGTACCAGAGACCTCCCAGAAGAGGGGGACATTTAAGTTGAAACTTAGAGGATGAGCTTGAATTTGCCCAAAATCTCTTATCTTAAATGATAAATTTTCTTATGTTTTTTTATTTTTTCAGTTTCAAAATCACGTTTACCTTTCCAGACTATGGTTTCGGTAAACTGGGACTTAGAATACATAGTAGATCTTAAACTCTGAGGACCTCTCTAGCCAGTATTCCCATTTTCCAATTGAAAGGGCTAAGGTTCAGAGAGAGAAAGGGACTTTCTGAGGCCACCCAGCAGAGAATTCATACACAATTCCTGACATCAGACTCCCAGGCTAGAACCCCTGCCACAAAAGCTGGCTTGCCACCTTTTTCCTTTTCAACCACCACTTGGCCTGATCAACTGTCCCACACCTCCTGCCAGACATGGGGCACGTTTTTACAGGGAGGAAGCTGGTTGGGTGGGGGGCAGAGAGCACAGAGAGAGTTTAACCCCACTATGTTTTCATTCTTGGAATCTGAAAACACGGTCTCCCCAGCAAAGCACCTTAGCGTTAAGCAGAAAATCGGCTCGAAAGGATGTGATATCATTTATAGCAGTACATTAAATGCAAGCTGAGAAGCTGATATATTTTAGGAACGTTCAGCACACTCTAGACTAATAAACATTTTACAATATTATTGCACATGTTCCTTTCACTTTGTCCAAATAACCATTCCCTTCACATCTAATAAGTCTGTTTGACACATAAGTGGTCTTGGGCAAACACCTCGGAGGCCATGTTTCTCTGTGCATTGATCATTTATTTGTGTAGCACGCCAGGACAGTGACTAATGATTTTGAGGTTGAAACGTCCTCAAACATCGTCTTTGCCCCCCTGCCTCTTATCTCAGAAATGTAAAATAATTTCAGCTTGGCTTCAGAACTTACTGTTTTTCATGTATGAAAAATGTCTGTCCCTCCTCTGCCTGACGTAGCATCAATCAGCTTAAAACAATATTTGGAGGAGCCACAATCCTCAAGTCCTCCACCAAGCTCTCAAGGTCCCCAGGAGACAAGGTCCCAAACACCACTTATTGGGGAATTTCTAAACAAACCTGCTACCACCACTGTAGCAACCCAGAAGAATGGTCCCTACAGGCTGGGAGACTCCTGTCCCTCCACCACCCAGAAAGTGGAGAGTTGCTAGGCACAGCTAGCTCCTCTCAGCCCAATAATCTGCCTGGGGTTCTAGAGCCCAGTGGTTCTGTGCTGGGCTGTTAACAGACTCGCCACAGTACCACAGACCTGGCCTTCAGGAACTCCAAATTGGAGCAAGGACAAAACTAGTTCAAAAAAAAATTTGTATGAGAAAATAGCCCCTCTGGGTGGGATCCATCAGTTGAGTTCTTCATTGGAGAATAGCAGTGATATACCTTTGTGTAAATTAGAACCAAAGGGTTTTTGCCTCTAAGAAGATGCTAGCTTCAATTTGAACATATTCTTTTGCAGTGTGTGACTCAAACAACTGTCCAAAAAGGCCACCCTGCTGGAGTGAGAGCAGGATTCAGTGACCACAAACACAGAGACAATGCTATGAAATAGATGTCTCATAAAGGGAGAAGCCATTAGGAATAGAAGCACAGTGTGGGGAGCTGATAAAGTAGAAGGCTTTATGGAGGAAATGACCTTTGAGTGTGGCCTTTAAGAAAGTATAAGTGAGTGACAGGCAGAGGAAGACAGAGGCAGGTCTCATCCCTCGTGAACAGAAAGAAGAGCCTGAACCCAGACACAAGACAAGGAAGATGGCATTTGTGCAGATTTGACAAGAGAAAGAAAAGTAAGAAAGAATGAGACAAGAAATGAGTGTTTATACTCTAGGCAGGTTCACACCTTCAATCCTAGAACTCAGGAGGCAGAGGCAGGTGAATCTCTGTGAGCTCAAGACCTGTCTAGTGTATAGAGCGAGTTCTAGGATGTCCCAGGCTACACAGAGAAACCCTGTCTTGAAAAACCAAAAAGAAAAAAGAAATGAATATTTATTGGGCAGATACATGGCTGATTAGAGGGATACAAGACAAGACAGGTAGACAGGAGAATTATAGATCAATGGATGGATAGATAGATGGATGGATGGATGGATGGATACAGATTAAGAGATGTGGGGTTTGAGACTGCCTTACTAGGGAAAAGTGTGTCTTCTCTCCCCAAGCAGAACTGCATTTTATATTGTCCTTGGTAGGTTTTGTTTGTTTGGTTGGTTTGTTGGCTGGTTGGGTGGGTGGGTGGTTGTTGTTTTGTTTGTCTGTTTGTTTGGTTTTTGTCTGTCAACTTGACACTAGTTAGGGTCAACTGGGAAGATGAACTTCAATTAAGAAAATGCCTTTAGGGCTGGAGAGATGGCTCAGTGATTAGGAGCACTGGCTGCTCTTCCAAAGGACCTGGGTTCAATTCCCAGTACCCACATGCAGCTCACAACTGTCTCTAACTCCAGTTGCAGGGGATCTCATACCCGCACATGCACAGATATAGAATACCAATGTACATTAAATATTTTTTTAAAAAAGAAAGAAAATTCCTTCATCATATTTGCTTGGAGGCAAGTCTTAGGACATTTACTTGATTAAGGATTGATGTGGGAGGGTCTGGACCACTATAGGTAATATCACTTCTGGCCCAGTGGTCTTGGATGGTATAAAGAAATAGGTTGAGCAAGCCATGAGGAGCAAGCCAGTAAACAGAACTCCTCTATGGCCTCTTCTTCAGTTCCTGCCTCCAAGTTTGCAAGTTTGTGCCCTGAATTCCTGCCTTGGCTTCCCTCAATGGACTGTGACTTAGGATATGTAAACCAAATAAACCTTTTCCTCCCAGGTTGTTTGGTCACAGTGTTCATTCACAGCAATAGAAACCCTAACTAAGACACACATATTCACTTGCCCATCATGAACTGGAAGGAGTGAGTCTGGGTGCCTGGGGGAGCACTCCACATTCAGTAGGAATGGCTCTTTAGGGTCACTTTGTTGGGGAAGGAGGCAGGATGAAGCAATGCCTCAGAGCATCTGCTGCCCTGTTGGGATGGATCTGCTGCTGAGCCTTAAGATCCTGAGGCTTGGAGAAGAGATTTGTTTGAGGTCGCTTGTCTGTCAGAGCTATCGGGTGGCACAGCAGGCTGATGAGATGGTCTAATAAGGCATCTTCACCCTCACGCCCAAGAAGCCCAGCCTCAGTGTGTGCTCACTTAGCTCTGGGGTCAAGGGCATGATTCAGGCCACTCTGATCTGCTCCTCCTCCCTGCCTGATTTCAGAAAAACCTGGAACCAACTCATGGGTCAAGAAATCTGTGCTGAGCTCTAGCTTTGACCTCTCTCCCACCCTACTGCTTCTCCTCATGCTTCTCCACCACACCCAGTTTGCAAAACAATGCAACATGCTACTAGACAAACTCTCATACACACACAAAAACACATACCACACATGCACACACACATATGCATGCACATGGACACTCACACATTTGCCTGTGATTGACTCTCTGCATGAATTTACTCTTTGTTTGTATTTTAGACACAGGGTTTCTCTGTTTATCTCAGCCACCCTGGACTCACTCTGTAGAACAGGCTGGCCTTGAACTCACAAAGATTCACCAACCTCTGCCTCCTGAGTGCTGGGATCAAAGGTGTGTGCCACCACACCCAGCAATTACACACAGCTGTTAACTATCATGTCGGTGCTGGGGATTTGAACCCCAGTCCTTTGGAAGAGCAGTCAGCGCTTCTTAACTGCTGAGCCATCTTTCCAGCCCTGAATTTATTCTTTTTATTTAGATAACGCCTTTTGTCTTTCCAGGACAACTCATGTGTCTCCTACTGTAAGAAGCCCCTCTGGCTCCATGTGTGAGGACTTCCCTTGTGCCCCCCCCATGGCTGCTGATTTGTCTCAGTGTGGCCCTTAGGTGTTTATATGTTTGTGGTTAATGATGGAGGAGACTCCATACGTAGAGCTGTCAAGAGACGGTCACCTATTCTGGTGTGGGACTTTCCAATGGGGGTGTTTTTTAGTAAGTCCAATAAATGCATTGTTGACCAAGCCAGATTGGTGTGACTTTCACCTATCATATATGAGATGAATATATAACTATTAACCTCTCAGGAAACCAACCTTTGGCATCTAAACAGAACCAAAGATGAGTTTGAGAGCAGCAGTTGCCTTGCCCCTGCTGTGGAGGATGAGACATGCAACCAAAACTAAGGCACTTGAGGTGTCCTGATGTATCCATCCCCCAGCTCCCATCAGAGGTATGGAATGGTGTGACTTCTGGCTGTAGCAGCAGTTGGAGTGTCCCTGCTGTGGGTGACAAGACATGCAACAGAGGAGAAATCCACAGGGAAAATCCCAGTAGGACTGTCTTCCTCTGTGTCTTACGGAGACATGTTCCTTCTTGGTGAACGTGGTCCACCAAGGGAGTATGGGATTGCCTCAAAAAGACCAGAGTACGTAACATATATGGAATAGGACTGTAAGAAACCTGTGGGGAGGATCCAAGATGGCGCCGACCATAGAGCAGTGCATCTGAGTAGTAGGTGAATGAGATTAGTCATTGTGGAGTGAATGTGAGGTCCCCTAGCCTACAGTGAAACACAGACGGTGTCTGAATGCCCACAGCGAACATTGAGACCGGTCACCAGGTAAAAGAGCCCACGCAGTTCCCGGGAACACAACCCTGAGATCAGCCAGCTCCGTCACCGGTCTGGAGAGGAGCTTTGGCTAGAGATCTAGCCCAGGAGCGGATCCAGCCCACGGCTCCAGCCACAGACCAGCGGCCCCGCCTGTCTGCCTGATATCCAGCCTGCACTCGAGCCACACCACAAGAGCAAAGGACATTTAAAGCATCCATTCAAGGAATCCAGGGACAACTGGACAACGGAAACCTCAGCAGAAAACAGATCAGACACCAAAGAAGACGAGTGGCCCAGATGATCCAGCCTTGCAGACTTCTTCAATAGCAGTTTCCTCAAAAGTCTATAACCACAACAACTCAAAATCGCTAAGATCGTTCAGCTCCACAGACTACTCCAGCCAGATCTTCAGTAAAGTTTTCAAGATCAGCTTCTGTCTATGAACTTCGTAGGACATCTAAATAGCTGAGCACAAAGGGACTGAACATCAAATGATTCTATTAACATTTTTAACCATTTTTCCTTTCTTATTTGGGCCCCAAACAGGTTTACTACGTCCCAAATCAGCAGGAAGTCATTTTAAGAGAACAACGTCCCATCCCCAGAAGGTGGGGAGGGTGTTCTCCCCCTTTGGTTATTTGATAGATAATAGAAAATTTTGTTATTTAGGGGAAAAGACTACAAGCTGTTAAATGGTCTTGTTAAATGGGTTTTGGAGGTTAGACCCAGGGACTTCTCTCTTTTGCTTTTCTGTATCCTCCTTTCTCTCCTATATAGGAGTGAACAGACTTGAGAAAAATGGGACATAGACATAGTATAGGAAAGAAGAAGAAAAAAGGACAGATTATTGAATATAGCTTTATACCTTTGTATACTGATACAAAATTAATATTATATTTGGCTAAATTGGTATTGATCATTGTATATTAATGCAAATTTAAGATTGTATAGGGCTACAT
>CAJQZJ010005020.1:12101592-12124539 GCA_907164525.1 Lophiomys imhausi
TGTCACTCAGGAACAAGATCTGGGTTAAGGCGACTTTCCTAGGGAAAATAATGGCAGCCAAATTCTGCACTTGAGAGTTTCTAGCAGACTTTACATGCCTAAAAGTTCATCAGCTGGGTGGAGAAGGTGCAGGTACACCTCAGTGTGGCAGTGCTGTGGAGGAAGGTGCTCTCACAGGGTGGGAACTGCCACAAATGCTTCCCTAATGGGGTGCCCACAGCTGCCTGCTAGAAGCACGCATGGTAACTAGAGGCCTCACAGGGAACTGTAGACTCGTTTTTCTTCTACGATGGTGCAGAGTATTTCAATTTGTGTGGGTCCAGTGGCTCTTGATAGCTTCAGGGGTGTTGTGGCCATGGGCATCAGCCAGTAGATCTGGAGACATAGCGGTATAAGTAAAAAGGATTAAACTTGTCCTAGGGATGGGCAATTATCTCCCCAGTGTATGCTGTGTATGTATATCCCCTGGAGGTAGAGATTACCTGGCCTGGGGCCCTTTCCACAGTTAGACTTGGCCTGTTGGCATGCAGCAGCTGTAGTACCAATCTGGAAACCCTCTGGAGCACATGGAAGATACAATTGGAGAAGACATGACCCTGTTCCCACTTGGCACTCTGATGGGTGAGCAACCTGAGCCAGCCTGCCTAGTGCATGGTATGGGAAGATGTTTGATGGCCCCACAGCACTGCCCCGGGATAGAGAAGCATAGTGATTGTGGCTTACACAGAGCTAAATAAAGTAGTGCCTCTCATCTATGC
The DNA here is from genome assembly GCA_907164525.1 of Lophiomys imhausi. Lineage (NCBI taxonomy): Eukaryota > Metazoa > Chordata > Mammalia > Rodentia > Muridae > Lophiomys > Lophiomys imhausi. Next base: position 12,102,351 of record CAJQZJ010005020.1, read on the forward strand.
CACACGACTCAGCATTGCTCTTTTGAAGAAGTTATAATTGACAAGAGTGATGGGTTTTTTTTTTCACTCTACATTGGACCTTGCCAACGTTTTGTTAGAATTCCTTTAGCTGTTGGATCTCAAGACCAATTGGCTTGCCAGAAGTAGATGGCAGTGGACTTTCTGTAAGAAGTTTTCATGATATAATTTATCCCCATAATTGCCATCTCACCGACCATCCTACAGGGTTAGGAAGGCATATGAAAAGTGTGGAAACACATTTGAAGAAGACAGGGTAAGAAATTTGTCCACAGGATGCAGAGGCTGGGCTGTGAAATTCCTGGGAATCTTAGAGTTGAGAAAGGCACAGACAGCAACCAACAAGATAACTGAGAATATCGTACAAGAGCCTACTTGTGAATATGAAAACATCAGTTAAGGAGTTAAACACAGAAGGCAATTTGCATAAGTAAAAGAAGGCACACCTAGAGGATATAAAATTTTTTTAATGAGCCAAGCCTGGTGGGACATGCCTTTAATCCCTGCATTCAGGAGGCAGATGCATGTGGATCTCTGAGTTTGAAGCCAGCCTGGTCTACAAAGCAAGTTTCAGGACATCCAGGGCTATACAAAGAAACCCGTCTAAAAAAAATTAACAAAAATCCCAGTGCTAAGGATAGGCTGTCTGCCTACAAGTCATTGATTGTCCCAAGACAACATGCTACAAATAGAAACTCATGTTTGATATTTGTCTCAGTTAGGGTTTTTATTGCCGTGAAGAGACACCATGACCACAGCAACTCTTATAAAGGAAACCATTTAATTGGGGCTGGCTTAAAGTTTCAGAAGTTTAGTCCATTATCATCATAGTGGAAAACACGGTGGCAGGCAGGCACATTGCTGGAGAAGAAGTTGAGAGTTCTACATCTTGATCTGCAGGTAGCATGACCCACTAGGCCTAGTTTGAGCATGACACCTCAAGGCCTGCCCCACAGTGATACATTTCCTCCAAGGCCACACCTATTCCAAGGCCACACCTCCTAATAGTGTCACTCCTGATGGGCCAAGCATTTCAAACACATGAGTCTTTGGGGGCCATTCCTATTCAAAGCATCACATCCACTCGCTGACCCCATAGGCTTGTAGCCATAGCATAATGCAGAAATGCATTCAGTCCAAATTCAAATGTCCCCATAGTCTATAATCTCAATCCCCATTTAAAAGTCCAAAGTTCAAAGTCTCTTCTGAGACTCATGCAATCTCTTAACGATAATCCCCTATAAAATCAAAATCAAAAAGCAGATCACATACTTGCAATATAAAGTGGCACAGAATATATATCACCATTTCAAGAGAGAGGAAAGGGACCATAGTGAGGAAATACTGGCCCAAAGTAAGACGAAACACCAGATGGGCAAACTTCAAACTCTGCATTCTCATGTCTGATGTCAAAGCACTCTTCAGATCTCCAACTCCTTTCAGTTTGTTGACTGCAACATACTTCTTTCTCTTGGTCTGGTTCCACTTCCTGTCAGCAGGTCTCCTCGGCAGGTATCCCACAGCCCTGGCATCTCCAACATTTTGGGGTCTCCAAGGCAATCCAAGCTTCAACTTCACACAATGGACTCTCTAGGCCTCCATGCAGGCATATCCTTGACACATGCCTGGTCTCAGAGGCTTTGCTTTCCTTAGTCTCAGAAGGAGATTCCGTAACACTTTCTTCTATCCTTGACTCTAAACCTAGAACTACATGACTGAAGCTGCCAGGTTCTTCTGCTTGCTAGGGATGGAACTTGTCCCCCTTGTTTAATTACATCCTCACTAGCTTTATGTTTTTAATGGTTTCTTTTACTGACTAAGCTTGGCTGGCCTGGGACTCACTCTGTAGACAAAGCTGGACTTGAACTCAGAAATCCACCTGCCTCTGCCTCTGGAGTGCTGGGATTAAAGGCATGTACCACCATATCAGCTTTGAGCTTTTCTATAATTCCTTTTCACATATTGGAAGCTTAGTCACCACTCCTTTTATTCCATTTAACATCAGGCTTTTCTTTAATCTGTTTATCTCCTTGAATGCAGGATTTAGCTTCATTCCACTTCCTGGTGCCCCTTTTCTCCTTGAACTCTACATTTTTTTTATTTTTCCTTGCTTAGCTTGCTCTTTTTTTTATTACAGATCCACATAAGAATGAATACTAGCCAGGCATGGTGGCGCACACCTTTAATCCCCAGCACTCGGGAGGTAGAGGCAGGTGGATCTCTGTGAGTTCAAGGACAGCCTGATCTACAAAGTGAGTCCAGGACAGCCAAGGATACACAGAGAAACCCTGTCTCAAAAAGCCAACAACAATCTCTTGGCAAGAAAAACCCCTTGCTTCAACTGTAGACAGAATGCTGTCCAAAAAGTACAAAACTTGGAAGCAGGTAAGTCGACAGCCTAGTTCTGCCAAGACAGGGGAGGGAAGTCCTTTATAATTCCTGCTCTACAATCAATGTCAGAGAAACGGGGCCAAACGACTGAAGACTGATGCTGTAATATATGGAGAGAAAATGGGAACTGTCCAGGCAGCCACTGGTATGTCATTTCTTTTTTGGAAGCTGCAGGTCCTGCACTTCCTATATAATCATATATATTTATCCCTCTCAGGTCTCTGAGGTGGTTGAATAATAGATAGCTAGAGTCTCATAGATAAACTTTGAGTTGTTTAGGAATCAAGAGGGTGTTCTGGATCTAAGAAGATGTTTTTAAAATTGTGATGCAAGTTAGTATGAAAGCTGAGTTAGATATAGAACTTTAAACTCATAGAGATGGTTATATAGTAGAATGTTAAAGTCAGGGGCCAAATACATATGGACTGGACATTAGGAATGTATGCTAAGCCATATAACTCTCATAGTTGTGGCCTATTTCTGTTGTTTTGTATTGTATTTATTGTTATAAGAGAAAGAAACATTTGTTGGACTGAAAGGGGGGAGCTGTTGGGACGAAAAGATATACTTTAAACTTTAAAAAAAAGGGGGAAGAGAATGGGGGGTTGAGGGGAAAGAGGGTAGGAGGGTGGGACTGGAGCGGGGAGTAGGGAGGGGATTGTGATTGAGATGTAACTTGAAGAAATAAAAAATAAATTATAAAAAAACCAACATCAATAAAAAAGAGTGAATACTAGTAGCCACCCAACTGAGTCAATACTAGGCTGTTTTGAAATTTCCTCTGCCAACACAATTAATCCAAATTTTTCACTTGAGCCTCAGGCCGACTTTTTAGAAAAGGGCAAAAAGGAGGCACATTCTTTGTCAAAATATCACAAGAATATTCTCTAAGCCACACACTAAAGTTCTTCTCCTCTGAAACCTTTTGAGCCAGGCCCCCACAGTTTAAATCACCCTCAGTACCACTGTCTTTCACATTCCTACTAGGTTGGCCAATTAAGCCCCACTTAAAGCATTCAACTGCTTTTCTAATCTAAAGTCCCAAAGTCCACATTTCTTCAAACAAAAGCTCATAGTCAGGGCTATCACAGCACTACCCCACTCCTGGTACCAACTTCTGCCTTAGTTAGGGTTTCCATTACTGTGATAAAACACCATGACCAAAAGCAATTTGGGGAGGAAAAGGTTTATTTGACTTACAAGTTACAGTCCATCATCATGGGAATGCAAGGCAAGAACAAAACTTGGGAACCTAGAGGCAATGAAGCAGAGACCATAAAGGAATGATACTTATTGGCTTCCTCAGTTTGTTTTCTTATGTACCCCAGGACCATCTGCCCAAGGATGGAGACACCCACCCACAATAGGCTGGGCCCTTCCACATCTATTGTCAATCAAGAACTTGGGCTTGCTTACAGGTCAGTCTGATGAGGCCATTTTCTCAGTCCTGATTCTCTCTTACCAAATAATTCTAGATTATGTCAAGTGGAAAAAACTAACCAGCACACAAGTCAAAATGACTGCTGTTGTGGTAAAACAACCCAAATCTTACTCTCAAGTGGGAGAAAAATCATCAGACATGTTATCATTCCCTCAAAGCTTAGGGAACATCATGGGAGAAATAGTAGAAAGAATGTAATAGAGGAAGGGGTAGAGGGCTGTGTGACACTGTCCTAGGGAATGACACTTATACTCTCATCTCAAAATCAGAACAGCTGAGCTCCAGACATGTTTTATCACTTAAGAACACTTATTGCTCTTCCAAAGGACCCAAGTTTGATTCCCACCACCCACACTGGGTGGTTCTTAACTACTTAAACTCACTGCACACACACACACACACACACACACACACACACATGCACAGGCATATATATGCACACACACCAGCTTCAGGTAATCCTGTCTTAGATGCATATTATCTCAGAAACCGTAAAAACATAGGAGAGTGGAAAGTTAACTGCAAGGAAAACTCCATCTATGAAGCTTTCAGGACATTGTCACCAATGATGGGATGGGTTGCAGATATTAGAGGACTCATTTGTGTCCCCTTAAGTAACCCCAAGAACAAGCTAAACTTGGATAGAATAATTACTCTGGTGCCCTGAGGTGAATAGATGCTTGTTCAGATCTCTCCAGGAAACAGTAGCCTGAGCCAAACTAGCAGAGAGGCCAGATAGCCTGAGCTCAGGCCACATTACCCTTCCCAGCTACTGTCCAGTGCTGCACTTCAGACCTCAGACAAAGTATCTCTGCAGCCCTTTTCAACCTAGAGCCAAGCACGGAAGGGGATTCTGGGAATTGAGACCCAGCCCAGCTATGGTGCTCCCATAGAATGCTACTAAGTCTACGCAGTGCTTGGCACAAGACTAGTCAGTGAAAATGCACTGGAGAGAAACTGAGGTCTCTACTATCACTGGGCTTTCACTGTAACAAAGACACTTTTTTAAAAAACATTTATTTATTTCTTCAAGTTACATCACAATCATAGTCCCCTCCCCTACTTGAAGTCCTGGTCCCACCCTCCTACCCTCTTCCCCCTCACCCTCCATTCTGCTTTTTTTTTTTCTTTCTTAATTTAAGGTGTATCTTTTTACCCTAACAGCTCCCCTTTTATTCCAATAAATGGCTATTTTTCTTATAACAGTTAATACAGTATAAAACAATAAGAACAATTAGGCCACAATTATGGAAATTATAAGGTATAATATACATTCCCAATGTCCAGTCTACATGTATTTGGCAACTGATATTAATGATATTAATATTCTATTATCTATCTATCTCGATGAGTTTAAGGTTCTATACCAAGCTCAATTTCCATCCTAACTTGCATTACCAACTTAAAAACATCTTCCTAGACCTAGAACATTCCCAGCACCTACATGACAGCTCACAACTGTCTGTAAATCCAATTCCAAGGGGTCTGACACTCTCACACCAATGTACATAAAACAAAAACACATTTTTTTAAGCTTTGAAGATAACAAATTTATTTGATTGACATACAAAGAAGGGACAAACAATATTCAGTAGAAAAAGCGCCTATCTTTTTTAAATGTTTATTTATTACTTCAGGTTACATCTCCATCACAGTGCCCTCTTTCCACCCCTCCCAGTCCTGCCCTCCCACCCTCTACCCCCTATCCCTTCCATCCCACTCCTCCGGAGTGGAGTGTCCCTACATATCAGTCCCCCACCCCAGTTCAGCAGTCATATGAGGGCCAAGAGTCTCCTCATACACTGGGGGCCTACAAGGCAGCACCACTAGGGCAATAAGTGTCTCATTGATAGGAAACAAAGTCTATGTTCCTGTTCCCTTTGGTGCATTGATTGTAGTAAAGTTATCCTGTATTATATGGCTAAAATCCAATTCCTAAACAGAACACCAATAGCTCAGGCTCTAAGACCAACAATCAATAAATGGGGCCTCATGAAACTGAAAAGTTTCTGTAAGGCAACAGACACTGTCATTCGAACAAAATGGCAACCTACAGATTGGGAAAAGATCTTCACTAACCCCACATCTGACATAGGGATAATATCCACAATTTACAAAGAAATCAAAAAATTAAATGCCACAAAACCAAATAATCCAATCAAAAAAGTGGGGAACAGAGCTAAACAGAGAATTCACAAAAGAGGAATCTCTAATGGCTGAGAGACACTTGAAGAAATAAATGTTCAGCATCCTTAATCATCAGAGAAATGCAACTCAAGACAACTCTGAGATTCCATTTCACACCTGTCAGAATGGCTAAGATCAAAAACTCAAATGACAGCACATGCTGGTGAGGTTGTGGAGAAAGGGGAACACTCCTCCATTGCTGGTGGGAGTGCAAGCTTGTGCAACCACTATGGAGGTCAGTCTGGCGATATCTTAGGAAACTTGGAATAGCTCTACCTCAAGAACCAGCCATACCACTTCTGGGTATACATCCAAATTATTCCTCACAAAGACACATTTTTAAATGCTGCTGTTTAAACACTGCTACAGTAGGGCACTTTTAGCTATTTATGGTCTACCATTGAGAAGTGGGGATTTGGAGTTGTGTTTACACTCAAAGTCATAGTGAACAGGCAAAAGTTACTCACTTCAAAAATAATGTGATCCTTTCAGATTAAGGACTCAGGGTCCTTCTTCCTGCAGAGCTGCCATTACCTTAAGACCTGGGTTGTCTGCTGACTGGTGCCATACCCATTAAATCACTATCCCAACCCTCAGACAGAGGGAGTGAGAAGGGATACTCTAGTCCTCTCACTTTAAGGACACACTCTAGAAGCTTCGATTAACTACTCAGAACCTAGTTGAAACACCTAAGTGGCAACTAGGTGCAAGGGAGGCAAGGAAACAGTCCTAAGATTGCTAGGTACTCAACTAAAGTATGCATGTTTATATCGCTTTGAAATAGAGAGAAAATAATTCTACGAGGCAACTAATAGTTATTATATAATAACTTCAGGCAATATATAACAGCAATTAATATCTCAGATGCAGGATTCAGACAACCCTGAATTACATTCCTAGCTTCTGTTTCCTAGCTATGTGATACTGAGCAAAGCAAGTACCTCCTCCTAGCCTTTATTTTTATGACCATATGAGAGCATGCTCACCACAGGTCAGGCACTATTCTAAGTACTCTACATGCACTGTTCTTTTTTTCTTATTTTTTTCTTTTTATATTATTTTTATTATTTTTCAGATTATAATATAATTACATCATTTCCTCCTTCCCTTTCCTCAATCCAAATCCTACTAATTCATGGCCCCATTTGTCACTAATTGTTGTTACATACATATAAGTATATGTATATGTGTATATATATGATGGGATGATCTGTTATGTATTCTAAATGTTAATTAATTGCTCCCAGAGGCCTGCTTGCTGTACAAGACCATAGGCACATACACCAAGTGATGCTTTTACTTTGCTTGCTAACCATTGTCTCTGATTGGCTTTAATAAGATGCTGGGGCCTGTGACTGGGCAGAGAGAGAGGAAGGCCTAAGGTGCATGGGCTTTTGGGGGGAGAGGAAAGTAGCAAGGATGGCTGAAGGGAGGAAGAAAAGAAAGAAGGGATGATGGGTTAATGGAAGATATATCTTCACATAGCCTGGAACTTTGCATAGCAGGAAGAATAATAGCCCAATGGACATATGTATGTGTGTGTATGTGTGTGTGCATATATATATACATATATATGTATATATACATATATATGTATATATATATTGGGGTTTTATTTGGGGATAAAATTATAAAATATTTTAGATGGGCTAAGATTGCATAATCCAGGCTAAGGCTTGATAAAACCCACCAGGTGTCTGTGTTTTTTCATAAGTAGCAGGCTAAGGGATAACTCTGTCACATTAATAATCTTAAGTATCAATTATAAATATTAATATTTACTTATAATATGTATATGTATGCATATATATTCCTAAATACATATATATAAAATCTCCTCATCTGTATAATGGTTTTTTTTTTTTTGTTTGGTTTGGTTTGGTTTTTCAAGACAGGGCTTATCTGTGTATCCCTGGCTGTCCTGGACTCACTTTGTAGACCAAGCTAGCCTTGAACTCACAGAGATCCACCTGCCTCTGCCTCCTACGTGTTGGGATTAAAGGCATGAACCACCATACCCAGGAATTATAGACAGCTGTGAACTGCCATGTGGGTGCTGGGATATGAACCTGGGTCCTTTGAAAGTGGTCTTAACCACTGAGCCATCTTTCCAACCCTCATCTGAATAATGTTATGGATATAATGTATGTTTTCAGGGCAACCATTTGGTATAAGATAACCAATTGGTTTGTTCTTCCATGGAGAAGACTATTTTCCTTATTCTCAACATTCCTCAGTTGCCTGTAGTTCTTTGTGTAGGGTTGAGATCACCTGGGCTCCCCATTCCCTGTCCATGTTAGCATTCTATTGTTGTTCTCCTTGTTCATCTAATGTTCAGGCAGCCATGTTGGTGAGACTGTATGTGTGCAGCTTCTGACATTCTAAGGAGATTTCACAATGTGACAATCTCACACCAAACTTCCTGATGCTCTTGCTCTTACAAATCTTCCTGCACCCTCTTCTGCAATGATCCCTGAGCCTTAGGTATGGCAATTATGTTATAGATGTATCCATTGGGACTGTGCTGCACAACTGCATTTTGATTGGTTGTGGTCTTCTACAATGGTCTCTGTCTGTTGCAAAGAGAAATTCCCTTGATGAGGGGTGAAGACGACCCTTATCAGTAGGAATAAGGATAAATATTTAGATTGTAGCTAAGGAATGTGCTAGTTTAGTAAATTAGAGGTTGTATGTTCTCCTCCAAGATTCATGACTTCATTAGTCCTGGGTAGTTGTCATGATTTCCAGTACTAGGCATGATTTCCTACTTATTAGGTGGGTCTTAAGTTCAATGAGAAATTTTTTGGTTACCACCAAGGCATGTGTACCATAGTGCACCCTTAGGGTTATGATGCCATCCCGTTTGTTGTTGTGATTTATAGATACCATAGCTGAGTAGGACTGTTGGTTATTTCCTTCCTTTGGAAGCCTTTGGAAGCTTGCAGGTGCCTTGTGGCACAATGAAAGCTAGTCCTCAGAGAGGAAGGCTTTCAGGTCAGCTCCAACTCAGGGGGTCTCTGGGCCCTATGTCTAAAGTACCTGGTGTCTTCAACAATAGAGACTTACCTTTCATCTCAAGGGCAAAAGAAATCGCCAATAAGGTTTGAACAATCCTGATCATTTTTTTTCTTTACATTTACGTGTGTGTGTGTGTGTGTGTGTGTGTGTGTGTGTGTCAGAGGACAAAGAGTCAGTTCTTTTCTTTGCCATGTGGGTCCTGAGCATTGAACTCAGATCCTCAGGCTTGGCAGCAAGCACTCTTACCTAATGAGCTATCTCACCAGCCCTGGACTGCTAGTTTTAGTCTCACAATGAATATGACTCAAATACTATTATCCTTATTTTGTAGACAAGGAAGCTGAGACTGAGAACAGAAATTCTTTTCCCAGGGTTATGTTTATTTGTTAACTTAAACATGATTAATGAGTGCCCTGCTCTGTGCCATGCTCTGTGCTGAGCTCTGTGGACACAAGCAAAGTAATCCATGACCCCAGCCCTGCCAGAGTGCTGGTGCCTGGTCTGCTCCTCCACTCTGCCAGACCGACTCCATCACACATGTCTAAGGGCTTGGGAGCTCAGTTTAGAGAAAGGATAGCCAAGTGTTCCTTTGTTTTGCCTTAGAGCCCAGCCTGTGCCCACAACGGCTGTTTGAGAGCTTTGTCCCCACCCAAGGTCCACTCAATTTACTGAAAGAGGAGTCTACCTGGCCGGAGGGGGAGAAGCCAATTCTCAATTAAATAGTCACTCGGCAACAATGTGGCCAGCTGATGCAACAAAAGTGACCCAGTGTACATCAGGCCCCACCTCTTGGTCACAGAGTGCTTACCAAGCCATTCTATCTCAAGTCATTTTGTAGATGAAGATCTGGGATTCATGAATCGAAGTCACTTTCCAAGATGGCTCAAAAGGCATTGGAGGCAGATCTTGTAGAGAGAAACGCCAGAAGTTCGAAATGACCACCTAGCCTGGGATTCCAGTGGCCTTGGTCCAGGACAAAGAGGTGGGCACAAAGGCTATTAAAGATCTCTGTGTCTTCTGTAGGAGCAGAGATGCAGTGGCTGGAGCCACTGACGGCTCACCAGGGACCCTATGTGATGTCACATGTTAGAGGGATTTGCAACAATCAATCAAAATACTTGGAACCCCCTACCAAGTGGGCTAGAGAGAGGGCTCAGTAGTTAAAAACAGTAAGGCTTTTGCAAAGACCAGAATTAAGTTCCCAGCAGCTAACAATCATTTGCAACTCTAGCCCCAGGGTATTCCACACCTTCTTCAGGCCTCTGTAGTCACCTGTACTCATGTACACACTGATATACACATAATTAAAAACAAAAATAGATCTTTAAAATATTAAAGGAAAAAAGGTTCCATCCCTGCTTCCTTAGCAGCCCTTCTGAGGACTGACTCAGGCCTCCACCATCCCAGTCACAGGCCTTGGCATACTCATCTGAGGCTAGCTGGCCCCTACCTAAGTGGATGGGAAAGGTGAGAGACTGCATTCCCAGGTCTCAGGCCACACCACAGTGAACACACAGGATGTGTTTCAGAACAGGCCCACCCAGTCTAGTGACAGTGCTGTCCTGTGGAGTTCAAGAGAAAGAAGCAGGAGTCAGGTGGACTATGAAATCCAGGGCTGGCACTGAGCTACTTACCTGCAGAAAGGTTTAGCAGTGAGTATGTTTGTGGGGCTCTGGAGCAGGATAAAACACTAGCCAACCACAGAGCTCTAAACACATCAGCAGGCACAAGCAAGGCCTTTTGTAAACAATGGTTCCCTTCCCTTCCCACCTGTTTGCCCAAGAGAAAAGCCAGGAGCAAACATCACTCAGAACAGATGGTGTCAGGGTGTGAGCTCAGCCCCTGGTTGAGTCAGAATGGTCAAGGCCAGTGAGGAAAAGGGACTTCTCCAGGTTCACAAAGTGTGGTGCAGACCCAGGCAAGCAGAGCACTAAGGTCTGCAGACAGCTCCATGGGGTCCAACCAGGATGCTGTGAGGGGTGCAGGAGCCTCAGCATCTGGTGATGAGATTTGCAAAATGGGAAGCATGGTCTCGCTCACTGCAGAACATTCAACATGAGTTAGTGACATTCGTACAGCATCTTCACTGCCTGTTGCGTTGGGGAGCATCCATCTGTGTCATTTGCAAGTTCTGATGTTGGCCCCCTCTCCAAGACCCTTCCCCCTTTCCTGTTTGGCCAGTGAATTGAAAAGGGCTGTAAACAGGCAGGCAGTCTCTTCGCCCTGGGGGCGGGCCTGTCAACCAGCCAGGGGAAAGGTAGGACCCAGGGGACCCCCTGCCCCCACCCACCCCACACCGCCCAGCTGAAGAACTTGTAAAGACAGGATTTGTTTGTTTTCTTGGATCTGGCTCAGGATCTGGCTGAGGCCAGGCCCTTTGGGGAAAAGCAACTTTTAAATAAATGCTTCAAGATTGTGCAAACATTTCAGTAGTATTGGAGGCCTGGTGTTCTGGGTCAGAGAGGGGAAAAAAATACCCCGTCAATCACTCTAGAGATGAAAACCTGATAGCAAAGTGGTTGGTGAGGACAAGAGCTTGGGTTGCAAATCTCAGTTGTGGCTGGCTGAGGCCAAACTACACTTAAGCCCTCTCTCAAAAAATCATTTGCATGTTAATCAATAGAGCAGACAACTTGACAGACACTGAGAGCCCCAGCGCTCACTGGCAATGAGTGGTGTGATGCACCAGAAAGGACCGGTCTTGGAGGCACAGAACTGGATTTTATCCCTGGCTCTGCCTCAGATAGTTCTGCAGTCTGGAGTTAGTTGCTTGATATCAACCTCGGTTTTCTCATGGGCAAAATGGGCTTGTCATGTCAAGCTCAGACACTGTGAGAATAAACCATGGGTTGCAGCAAAAATCCTGGCCTGAGGCAAGAGCATTGAAGGAATGGCAGTGAGATTAGCTGCTGGTTGTGGGGTGTTTTCTTTAAGCAAGGACTTAAACATGCTTTCAGTGAGCCTCAAAGCCCTTGCAACACGGTCAAGCACCCTCTGCATCTTTTCTGTGCTAGGTCCACACTGGCCTAGATGGGGGCTCAGCCTCTGACCTTAGGCCTCAAGACCTTGAAGCGAAGAAGCTCAGAACTGGACTGCAGATATGTGCACATAGATGCATCTCAGGGTGTGGAGTTCAGACAGGACCTTGGGGCTGCCTGCCTTTGGGAAAATGGGAGGTCTGGGCTGGCGTGGAAGGATGAGGAAGAGGCTTGTAGCTCTCCAGATAGGAAGGCCTCCATAGCAGGCCTGAACATAGTTATTAGGCAATGAGCAGTCATTAGAGAAATACAGACTACAGTGAAAGGGGAAAGTCCTGTACTGGATGGATCCAGTTAGTTCTCTGGGCTAGGGCAGATTCTTGCCTTGCTCTACTCCCCACCAGTCCCTTCCCTACAGCTGGGTAAGACTTTGGTCCAAATCGGTGTCTCCCTGCCTAGCCTGCCTCAAGGGGGTCCAATGGGTTCGACAGCTGTGAAAAGGTTAGCATCTCCAACACTGTGTTACAGGTACATGAACACACGGACATGTACATGGGCACACATGGCACCTGACCCAGTGAAGAGCATGGAAAGCGCCAATATGGAGGTGTAATATGGTGAGCTCACAAACTCATACTGCCTGTTTCTCCTTTAAGAAGAAACCTACCACCCCTCAGGCCAGTTCATGAGCGAGTGTGTATATCCTTAGAGGTCAGCTCCCAACTTTCTCATGGTACACATGGGGAAACTAAGGCTCAGAGAAGGAAGAGAGTACATCCAGATATGAAGCAATGGAGCCTACCATAAGAAGTCTTCCAGAAATCATAATCATGGAATTGCCCCGAGAGCCGACAGGACTCCCAGTGGGAATGGCCATGATGGAAGAGCCTTCAGCACCAAAAGAACAGTATGAGCAATCACCCAGCAAAGTCTCTGATGGCCTTGGGCTTGTCAGAGCTAGTGATGAGGCTGTGAGTGAAGCAGCCGAGGAAGTGCTGGCTTGCAAGCCAGGGAGACATTATGAGGCTGTTTGGGAGCTGGATGCTTCAAGGGAGCTCCCAAAAAGGTATAGGTAAGAGAGCAATGGCATTGGATCAGCACTTTAGAGAGGTTCCTTTAGGCCTGGAATCGTGTTACAGGTCTGCTCCCGGAGAAGAAAGTGGCTCTATTTGAGACATCCAGAAGACAAAGTTCCCCCCCACCCCCTCCCCAGGAGAAGAATGATGGAGACAGAGCTTGCACCAAAGAAACACTTTTTTCAAATCTGTAGCACGAACAGCTGCCCTCAATCAAGGGACTTCAGCTATGGGACTCAGACAGGAGTTTCCACCACTGCTTCAGCACACAACTCCATCCCCAGAGAACTTAGGGTCCAGAAAGGGATCCTTGCAGAATGTAGGAGAAATCTCAGCTCCGGAAGATGCCAGCTCCTCTCTGTAAATGATGTCTTTTCCACTTTCAGTGCACTCCCATTATCAGTGTAGCAGCGCCATGTGCAGTGTTGCCTGGGGCACCCACCTGGCCTGGGCCAGGCAGAGTTTGAACCCGGGTCCCAGGACTGGCCAGCAGCCGCTGTCTCGCCTCTGCTTCCTTGCTCTTCCGCCTCCCCTCTGCGTCTCCCAGCCCAATGGCTTCCCCTCCTCCTATGGCGCCTCCCCCTCCTCCTCTTGGTCCTCAGAGTCCAAATACGCGACACCTGGAGCAATCGCAGCCGCCCGGCGGCCTGGGCCTCATTATGGCCGGCCCTTATCGCGGCGTGCATCGCATTATTTCATTTCAAAGAATCCACTGAGAAGCCCGTCCCCGGCCGACAACAGAAAGTAAAAACACAGCTGACTCCCATTAGGGCCCTCTCACAGGCTCCGCGTGAGGTAATGAAATATGGAAGCGGTGAGATATGTAATGCTTTATTAAGCGGTCTCGGCTACAACGGCGTGCATGCCAATTACGCCTGCAGGCTACCGCCCGCCCCCGGCCGCCGGACCACCCAGCGTGCGCCCGGCCCGCGCCCCGGCCTGGCGGAGGAGCATAAGCCGGAGGAGGGAGCAAGGAGGAGCGCGGGTGAGGCGAGGAGTGGTGTGTGGAGAGGAGGGAGGCACTTACGTGGTGGAGGAGGAAGGGGCGCGGAGAAGAGGGAAAGGATAGGAGGGAAGAGTGAACACCGGGAGGAGTGGAGCGAGAGAAGGAGGGAGGAGCACGGGGAGGAGGTTGAGGCAGGGAGTGGGCAGAGGACTAAGGGAATGGGGAGGTGAAGGAGGGAGAAGAGGAAGAGAATAGAAGAGGAGATGAATAGAAGGAGGGGAAGGGAGGGGAAGGACCACACAGGTCATGGCAAACCCCAAAGGCCCTTGCTTGCATGGGTGAGAGCCAGAGGACTTCCTGGAAGATCAAAAGGCCACAAACAGCCAGAAATAAGGCTCAGAAAGGGAAAGACACTTCCTGAAGTCACGGGGATAGAGCCTTGTAAACTGAGGTCCCTCCTAGCTGGCCAAGCATTAGAGAAGCTCCTCCCCTGGAAGAGCGCCCTCTCTGGCAGGGGTAACAAGACCTAAATCAGTGAAGAGCTGCTGGGCATCTGTCGGGCCACCCAGGCCAGGGAGTCTTCCACAGCACTCAATGTTTGTACAGTCTTGCAGGCTGAAGAGCAGCTATGTTAGATAAGAGCTCTCTAAGCCCACCCTGAAAACTTTGGAGCACAGTATACCCAGGACTCATGAAGAAATTGCTAATGCTGAGCCTACAAGTGTTAGTCAGAGCTGAGTGACCGGAGAGTCACGGAGGTTGTGTGAACCTAAACAACTTCAAGCAAGGGACCTGGGCGCTCATTCATCTCTCCATAGATATTTTTCTTTTAATCTTGCTCCCCAAAAAGATTTCTTCAGACCCTTCATACCACCCTAAAATAGAAAGGGCTAGACCTCTGTTTTCATTTACACTGACATTCTCACCCCCATTCTACAGATCAGGATCTGTGAAGCCATTTGTATTGCACAAGAAAAATCCATACGGTTTTTAATTATTGTGAAATCAGCATGTGGTGGGTACTCCAAGGCCTTTCTGCACATTGACGACATCGTGCTTGGTCCTCAGAACAACCGTAGGAGAATCTTCTTGAAACTCTCCTACCTTCGTGTCTTTGGACTAACTCTTCCTTCAGCCCTGTGTGCCTCTTCTCTCTTTACCTGAGGCGTAATTTTGGCTTCCAACTAACACACAGGTTCAGGTAGAAAAGCTCACAACACAGTGGTTCAAACAGGAAAGAAGTTTGGCCTTTCTCATGTTGTAGAATTGTTTAGCTGCGGATGTGGTCCACAGAAACAGGACAGCTGTGCTTAGCCAGTGCCTCAGCTTCCAACTATTTTGTTGTTCCCCTACACCATAGCCATGGTGTGGTAATGGGACCTGGGGCCATGGTAGCAAGCAACTTTATCTGCACTCACATTTAGCGTGGGAACTCAGACGCACACCTCCACCAAGCTGCAAGATGTTATGGTGACCATAACATCAAGCTGGGTGACAGTGTGTCCTGTGGGACCAGGCGGCTAAGTGGGACACTTCTACTAAGAGGAGGAAGAAAAGCACTGAGCTGAGGGAATGAGCAATTCCACCTTGCTCTGTCTTCCCAAGAGAAAGCAGCTGTCCCGATTCCATGCTTCTACAGCCTTCTGTGTGTTGCTTGGTCATGCCTTTCAGATAATCCTGCCTCTCCAGCCAGCCCTTGGAGTGGCTCTTTCCTCTTTTGCAAATAATCACTGTAATGAGTCCTCACTAGGACCTGGCTCAGGGCTGAGAGTTCTATATGTGAACTCCTTCGTTCTTCGTACGTTCTTAGGGCTTCCTCCTCTATAAAACAGGCATGATAATGACATAGACCCCATGAGGCTGCTACGAGGATTCAAAGAACTCCTATTGACATGGGTAGTGAGTACATACTCAATAAATAGTGATTGCTACTGTTGTGTGAGTGAGGGTTGGTAAATGTACCAATAGATAGGGTTACTCTAGTTATAAATGGCATTTTATGCTTTGCACTGCTCACAGCTTAAATGAAAGATTAATCTCATTCCCGAGCATGGATGCACCTACATGTGCACCCAGAGGGCTCTTGATAAGGCTAGAGGTGTTCTCACACACAAAAACCACAATCCAAGGAGGCTTTAATGCTATACACCTTGCCTAGAGTAAGAAAGCCTACTTACCCTAGCTAGTCAGAACCGTGGCTCAACTAGACTGAGAGATGTAGTATATCTATATTGCTTAGCTTATATTCTTAATTCTTAATGGAACTAGAAAGGGGAGTAATTGACTAGATACCTATAAAAATCTCCAATGCCTGTTCACATAAAAACCAAGTTCTTCAAACACATGGGTTATGTAACTTTGTGCCACTACCTACTGGCAGCAATGGTTACTCCAGAGTTAGAGTCAATAGAGACTAAAGAATCTCCTGAGTCAACTCAGAATTATTTTAATACACTAGACATAATAGAATCTTTACCAAATATTTGGTTTTGTCTCTTATTGGTAAATTACCCTCAGGCTATTTCTATTTTTTTTAACATTTATTTTTATTAAGGTGTATGTGTGTGCCACGTGCGTGCCAGTGCCCGAAGAGGCCAGCAGAGGGCATCTGTTCTCTGGAGCTGGAGTTACAGTTGGTTGTGAGCCACCAGATAGATGTAGGTGCTGGGAACCAAACTCTGGTCCTCTGAGAGAGCAGCTAGAACTCTTTCTTAACTACTGAACCGTCTCTACTACCCCTATTTCCATTTTTCTTGACCATAGAAAATTTTGGAGACCTGTTCTACACTTTAGACTTATGAAATCTGAAATCAGAATGTGTATTACAAAGTCACAAGTCAGCCTCCAAGATGAGAAGCCAGTAGTACTCAGGTACTGCCGGGTGTGCAGCATGACTCTAGATGTGTGACCTACAATAGGAACAGCAGAGTTGATTGTCAAATTTGGACCCCTAATCACTGCTTTCTGTATCTTCAGAAATAGTTAATTTGATGTAAAAATGAGGTTTCCGTTCGTAGAGGAGAAAGCCTGTCACCCGCTTGTAAGTGCAGTTACTGGCAGTTAAAAACCACCCAGTCTCTTCAAATAGATCAGAAAATGTTCAGAAGTGGCCTGACAAATTGATCCATCAAGTCCTATAAGTTAGGCAATAAACACACGCTATTCAACTTCCAGATATATGCAGACATGGAGAGAGAAACTTCTGTGTTTATCCAAATCAGAAATGCTCGCTCACAAAACACTAATATTCTTCAGTAAGTCTTAAGATTATGCTGAGTTTGGGATGGGAGGATGAGAGTGCTGGGGACTGAATCCAGGCCTTCGTATACATTGCACAAGTGCTCTCCCACTAAGCTACCCTCCTTCCCCAATCCTGTCCTGTTGATTTTAATGAGATAAAGTTCACAGTTAAGCATGCTGTCTGATGCCTGGAACCCCAGCACTTGGGAGGTAAAGACAAGGGGATAAAGAATTCAAGGCTGAGCCCTAAAAGCATTCATATAGATAGCAATATATGGACTGGCAGGTTATATTTAGGTATATATACACATATGTATATACATATACATATATGTGCATGCAATAACAGTGATAAAAGAGGCCATATATTTGAAAGAGAGAGGGGGAGGAGTATATGGGAAGGTTTTGAGAGAGGAAATGGAAGGGAGAAATGTAATTAAATTATAATCTCAAAAACAAAAAATAAAGAGTTCTAGGCTAATCTTGGCTACATGGTAAGTTCAGGACTAGCCTCAGTTATATGATTCAGAGAGGGAAGGAAGGGGGAAAGAGAAAGAAGGAAGGAAGAGAGGGAGGAAGGGAAGGAGGAATGGAGGGGAGCAGAAGAGAAAAGAGTCGGAGAGAAGAGTTGAGTTCACACACATCAAACACAAACCTATATTTCCATGGCATTGTGCAGTTCCTAATGAACTGGAGGACTGCAGGAGAATGGTGTCCCCATGTGCTCTCAGGGATTGATGTGACCCTCACATAGGAACAGCTGAATGCTAGCAGTTCATTTTCCTATGTGTGTGCTTCTAACGTGACAATTCTTTCCCCACTCCAAGGTGTAATTAAATCAGTAGAGCATCTGGCAAGTATTCTCATAATATCAAGAAACTCCAATTTTTGGTTGACATTGAGCTGCATATTCAAAAGGAATTTCTCATCTAATCAGTAGCAGTGTTCTGAACCTGCTTTTAAAGTTCCCCTATCATGACACAATCATCTTCATATTGGCTTGTCTTCTGACTCCATGATACCTTGTCTTCCTTTTTATGTTTATTATTGTTGTATGCATGTGATGTATGCGTGAGTGTTGTGTGCATGTGTCCTAGCATGTGGGGGGAGGGGTCAGAGGATAACTTTCATGGGTCAGTTCTGGCCTTCCACCTTTTTTTGAGATAGAGTCCATCTCATTTCTGCTTTACTCTGTACCCCAGGCTAGCTGACCTGAGAGCTTCTGGGATATCCTCCTATCTCCACTTCTCATCCTACCATAGGAGTGCTGGGATTACATATGCACACCACCATATTCGGTTTTTCAGGTGAGTTCCAGGGATGGAATTTAGATTGTCAAGCTTGTATGGCAACCACTTTTACCTGCTAAGCCATCTCACCAGATGCTCTGTCTTAATCTTCTATGACGTTTATCGATTTCTTGCTATTTTTGTCTTTTGCATCTCCTCTCTCCTCCTCCTCTTCCAGCTTCCCTCTTTTCTTCCCTCCTTCCCCTATTTTTTAGTGATGAAGATGAAAGGTTTTTTTTTTTTTTTCTCCTAGCAGTTAGCATCTTTCTTTTTTTTTTTTTCAGATACTGGCTAGAAGGGGGAGGGGAATGGAACATAAAATTCACCTTGGCGGGCTGGAGAGATGGCTCAGAGGGCTAAGAGCACTGACTGCTCTTCCAGAGGTCCTGAGTTCAATTCCCAGCAACCACATGGTTGTTCATAACCATCTGTATTGAGGTCTGGTGGGTGCCCTCTTCTGGCCTGCAGGTATACCTGCAGACAGAGCATTGTATACATAATAAATAAATAAAATCTTAAAAAAAAAAAAAGTCATCTTGGCTTTTGCCAGCACCTGGGATTTCATTCTGTCCAAACCCCTTCCTCAGGTCAGGTCCCGTGTACCCCAACCAGTAGTCTCAGATTGGAGATTCCTGCAGAGAAAAAGTCAGAGACCAGCCTCCACATATTTTGCTTGTGTGTGTCTTAAAAACTAACTTAAGTAGAAATTCTGGGCTTCTTGTCAGGAAAAGTAAACCAGCTCCACACTTGGCATCCCTGGAGCTGGGTTAGAGTCCTGCCTCTGCCAGTGACTGGCCTTACAGCACTAGGCTGTAATCTTGCCTGTCTCTTCATGAAATGGGACTTCTCAAAAAGGCTGCTGTTAACGTTGATCAAGGCTCTGATTTCTATAACACCCGCCACGTAACAGTTGCTTAGTAAACATCTGTTGACAGTCTACCAAAGGGAAGCACTTCAAAAGTGAAAAAGCAGAAGAGGGGAAAATGCGGGGTGAGGTGGGAGCTCTTACATGAATGACCCTTGTGCTTTGCGATTGCAAAAATGGCCACCGATTCTTCCCCTGCCATCAAGAGGTGGTTCTCGGTCCTCACCCTTCGGTGCTAGTTGGCTGTGTACTTTACTTGGCCAATGGACTGTCAGCAAATGTGATGTAGGCAAAGGATGAAAACTGAGGCTTCCCTATTCTTGCTGCCTTTGGGAGCTGGTGGCTGCCGCTATGGGAAGAGGCAGGCTGAATGGTGAGAGAAGCATGGCCCCTGGTCCCCTGTGTCCCCAGCCATCAGCTGGCTGTCACTGCCATATGATTACAAATGCAGAAGCACTGCACTAATGCTGCATGACAAATTACCTCCAAAGCAGATTTTTAAAATTATTTTTCTTCCTCACAGTTTCCCTGGGAGCAGTTTAGCTACACGATTCAGGCTCCAGATAACATAAGGCTCCAGATAAGTTTGCTAAATTGAAGCCAGTGTAGTTGCTTGAGGTTGCTCTTCACTGACAGGCCCAAAAGTCCCACTAGAGGGATTGGTGCTAAGGTCTTTGATGCCTCAATAGGAGTCTACCCATAAGACTGCTCACTTCATAGAAGCTAGCTTCCTCCTGAGTAAGTGATGTGTGTGTGTGTGTGTGTGTGTGTGTGTGTGTGTGTGTGTGTATGAGGGGGGAGGGGCGGACTACTCAACACATTAGGAATTTTATAACCCAACCTCAGAAGTGATATAGCATCACTTCTACTGTTTGCTATGATACAGAATAGGACCACATATGGATGTGTGAACACTGTAAACAGAAATCACAAAGAATAATCCTGAGGCCTGGCTAGATGGTCACAATGTATGATCTTGACTGAGAATAGCAGAAAAACAAACTGACTGAGTCCAGTTCTCATTGCCAACCCAAAGCCAATAAATGGTAGCATTGCCACTACATTTTGGAGTATTCGGTTAAAGCATTAGATGACTAATCCAAATATCATATCCCACAGCATCATCTTCTCCTCTACCACTCACTAATCTGGTCATCATCAATCAATATGGACCAGAGCCTGAGCTGAATGTCTCTACAAAGACTGCAGATGGCTTGAGTCTGGCTGTTGCAGCTCAAGAAAACTGACAAGGAGCCAGGTCCCTCTTTCTGCCAGTGGCTTCCTGCAGAGAGGACTACCTTTCTTCTATCCAGCTCTCCTCCTCCTCTGGAGCCACCTCTTCCTCTGAGACTAGGCATAAAGGAGCCGGAGCTGGCAAGACAGGAGAAAACAGAGTAAAACCCTTCACACCTGCCGCAAGCATAGCTGTGACCGCAACACACGTGTAAGCCTGCTTCAGAGACTTGAGTGTCAGAACGCAAAGGGTCCTTCGCAGTGAGCCTCCCTGGCCCCTCATTAAACAGATGGGGAAGCGTGTCCAAAGTCACCTCACACACCCACAGCACTCTGACTTCCACCGTAGGCTTATTCCTATGCAGTAAAGACAGAACACATTACAAGTCTGGTGACATTTCTCCACAGAAAATGTATTTTTAAATATTGCCCATCTGGGACTCAGAGAAAGGCCCAGGGCAACAAGAAAGAACCAGAAACAACAGGAAGGGGAGAAGTGAGCTCACAGCCTGGTTACATCCCACTTGTGGTCACTCTTCTGTGTTTTCACCCTACTCCTTGCAAACCAAGACTCCTGCCTCCTAACTCAGACCAAAGCATCTAGCCCTATCTATACAGTAGCCCCCTTGTCTACAGACTAATTTCACAGTTACAAAGGTCAGCCAGGGTCTCAAAAGTATTAAATAAAAAACTTTTGAAAATAAACATTTTTTAAGTTTAAATTGTGTATTGCTGTGTAATGTGATGAAACTCCACATTGCCCAGCTCTGGCTGTGAATTGGTTCTCAGTCCCTTGTATCCACACTGTTTAAACTATCCACCTATAACCCAATTACCATATTGGTTACCAGATTAACTGTTACAATATCATAGTGCTATGTTCATGGAGCCCTTACTTTACTTAACAATGGCCACAGTGTACAAGGGTAGTGATGTTAGTGGTTAGGATATGCCAAGTGAAAGTTGTAAAGTGCTTCCATCAAATAAAAAGCTTAATGTTCTTTTTTTTTGGGGGGGGGTGTTGAGACAGGGTTTCTCTGTGTAACCTTGGTTGTCCCAGACTCACTTTGTAGACCAGGCTTACCTTGAACTCACAGGGATCTACCTGCCTCTGCCTCCCAAGTACTGGGATCAAAGGCGTGTACCACCATGCCTGGTGATTACCGATAGCTGTGAACTGCCATGTGGGTTCTGGGATTTGAACCTGGATCTTTTGGGAAGAACAACCAGTGCTCTTAACTGTTGTTAACTGAGCCATCTCTCTAGCCCCTGAATGTTCTTAATGAGGAGGGAAAAAAATCTTGACATGAGGTTGATCAGATCTGCAATAAGAATGAATCTTATGTCTATGAAATTATAAAGAAGGAAAAAGAAATATGTGAGTTTAACTGTTCATTTCAAGCAGCAAGTTATGGCCACAGAGTGTAGCCAGTGCTGAACTAAAGTGAATAAGGCATTTAGTGTGTGTGTGTGTGTGTGTGTGTGTGTGTGTGTGTGTGTGTGTGTG
>CAJQZJ010005020.1:12124549-12150005 GCA_907164525.1 Lophiomys imhausi
TGTGTGTGTGTGTGTGTGTGTGTGTGTGTGTGTGTGTGTGTGTGTGTCTGTGTGTGTGTGTGTACAGATATGGTATATACAGATTTCTATGCTCTCCATAGTTTGGGCATCCAGTGGGGGTCCTGGATTGTACCTTGCTCCATGGATGAGCTATACTCTGTCCATGACAAATGGCCAGCTGGCCTCTACTTAACAGGTTTCTAGTAACCAGGCACTCACCACTCACACTGATAAGAAAGTTTTGAGAGACAGCCACCTTGGTTCAAATCTTAGCTCTGTAACAGACTCCTGTGTGACCTTTGGTAAGTCTTTTGATCTCTTTCTACCTAAGATTCCTCCTCTGACAAACAGAAGTAATTCCTTCTGAGTAGGGTTTATTGTGATAATTAGCTTTACAAATGTGTGTTATTTACAGAAAATCATCAATGTACAACAATTAATGAATAGAACTAGGTCAAAACTGGATAGGCACACATAGGAATCCTGTCCTTTAGCTCTGCCTGCTTCCTTTCTAGACACCCTAGCCCACCAAGGCAGTCCACTGGACATTTACAATACCCCAGGGGTCTCTTCCACTCCCCAACTCTCTGCCATGTGCTTATCCATTCTGCAGCATTTAAGCTACTGTTTCCTTGGGAAGCTGGAACCTGGAACAAGCCAAAGTCAGCAGATCCTAAATGTGAAATCAGGGATGAATAGGCCATTTGAATCGGGGGCAAGGGAACTCTCCCAGCATGCCAATCATCTTTCACAAAACAAACCAAATTTGCAAGCAAGTTACTGAGTGTGAGCAGTTGTCAGAGAGCAAGGAAGGGACAGGAACTGGGGATTCATTGCACCTTCCTAGTGTCAGTCAACATGCGAACCCGGACAAAAGCCTTTCATTTCTGGCAGCACTGACCCTGTGATTTATTTACTTTACCTGTGCTTAAGCAGCTCCAAGGCCTTCCACAGCTTGTGTGTGAGACCCTGCCTGTCACTGTCCTTCCTTATCACCTGCCACCCTTCTCCGCTCTGTTCTGGGCCTCCCTCCGAGGCTGGTGTGTGAAGGCCTCAACAACAGGAACATAGACTTTTAGGAATTGGGGTGAGGCACTAACCCTACCCACCTCCTCCCTGCTCAATTACTGGGGCTCAGAAGGTGGTCATATACCCCAACAGGAAAGGCTCTTTTGAGGTCACCCCAAGTTTCCATGATTTCTCCCTGATGTCTTATCAAGGTTCCTGTCCTACCAACCACAAGGACCAGCCAGCTCCAGCCCTTGTTGGTTTCCTAAACCCTGTCCACACCTTTGTAAACAGCACCTTTCACCTATTGGCAGGCTGGTGAGATGGCTCAGCAGTTAAGAGAACTGGCTACTTTCTTTCAGAGAATTTCAGAGAACTGGGGTTCAATTCCTAGCACCCTTATGGCAGCTCATAACCATCTATAACTCCAGTCCCAGGTGAACTGATGCCCTCTTCTGGCCTCCTCAGGCACCAGGCTGTACACATTGTACACAGACATACATGCAGACAAAAACACCTATACACGTAAAATAATTAAAACTTTTAAAAAGGAAACAATAATAATAAACTACTTATTTCCATACCTAGAGCAGGCCACTTCAGGGACAGAGAATTGATCAGCGGTTACCATGTGTGAGCAAAGTGGAGAGCGGATGGAGAACTAGCAGCTCATAGTGCTTTGGCCAAGGAAGATGGCATAGTTCTAAGGAAGAAAGCCCATGGTGGTACACAGCAATGTGAGTGTGGCTGGTACTATAAGCTGTATGCTTAAAAATTGAAATAATCTATTTAGATTTCTTTCTTCTTCTGGGCTAGAGTGCTGTGATCAGACTCAGGGCCTCAGATGTGGTACTAAACTAATCCCAAGCCCTGCCCAAGATGGTAATTTTTATGATAAATGTTTCTAGTGTTTTGTTTTTTAGTGTATGTGTGTGCATGCTCATATGTATGTATGTATATATATATATGTGTGTGTATGTATGTATGTGTGTGCCTGTCACAGCACATGTATAGGGATCATAAGGCTTGTATAGCAAGTGCTCTTACCTGCTCAGACAATTCAATAGAGCCCTTACTACTGTCTTTTTAAACTCACCTCCATTAACCAACCCAAGCATGCCTCTAGTTCCTGCCTGTCACTATTTCCAGGAGACTTTTCTCCAAAAGTCCTAAGTTCCTAAGCCTTGGACTCAAGACGCTGGCTGGAGATCAGGCAAAGCAGCTGGAACCCATGGAAGCCATTTCCATTGAGCCATAAAAACTCAACCTCCTGTGTAATGGGAGAAATTTTCTGTTCCCCAAGATGTGCATGTCAAAACTTCAATCCTCAATGTGAACATATCTGACAGGAGCCTTTGGGAGGTGACAGGATTAGTTTAGGTGATGAGGTAGGGTCCCCAAGATAGAAATGTTAAAAGAAGAAGAGATGTGATGTCTTTTCCCCACTCCTTCCTTCTTTCCCATCCCTTCCTTCTTCCCTCTTTATCCGCTTTCACCTTCTCCTTCACCCCCTTCTTGTCTCTCTCCCGACCATCTGCAAACCAGGAAGAGAGCCCTCCCCTGAGCCCAGCCACGGAGGCAGCTGGCACTTTGATCTTTGTGAGAAAATACATTTCTGCGTGAGCCACCCAGCCAATAGCATTTGTTACAGCCAGTGTCATCCATAAACAGAGGCTGGGGACAGCATGTTCCCTTGGAGTCACACACATACCTGAGACAACTCTACAAGCCTGGCTCCAGACCAAGGTCTCCTGGTCCTGGATTCACACTGAGTCCAGCTCCCATACACAACTGGAGAGTCAGGAGAGACAGCCTTACTCTGCCAATGTCTGCATGATCTAGGGCAAGTCAGTCTACTCTGTGCCTCAATTTCCCATTTTGTACAATGAAGAAGTTAGCCAGCAGTAAGCAAGCTTCTTTCCTAAAAAAAAAAGCAGAGTGAGCTAAAATGAAATCATGGCCACTTAGGTTGGGAATAGGTGGGAGGCTAGATAGATCTCCCCACTTCTGCATCCCCAACCCTGGTTATGAGCCAGCTCTACATCTAAGAAATCCTAGAGTTCTACGAGGCACACTTTGACCAGCTGTGCCTTAGGAAGTCCTCCAAAGCTCCCCAGGTTCTGTCAGGGTGTGACAGGAATGGTTCTGAGCACTTGAGTTCATTGTCAACTTTTGCTAAATGACTGGCAGATTCCCTGAAAGAATCCTGGGTAGAGAGAGCACTGGGGCCCAAGCCCAGAAACTACCAAATGGAGACTCACTCCCTGGGACACCCTCGGGTGTCAGGGACTGCTGAGCCCTGGTGCCTGCCTCTTCCTGGATGGAGATCTCGCTGTTCCCTCACCCAGGCAGCCTGCTACTTCCAAACACAAGCCATAGGCCAGGCTAGGACCAAGAGCAATATTTTGTCTGTGAGGCTATTAAGAAAATAATGGAATAAAAGAAGCCACCATCATGAAGTGATGTACAAGCTTCCCTTCAGTCTGCCACAGCCTGACTAAGATTGAAACGGCCCTTCCAGATTGGGCCAGCAGCCAAAGCTTTAAATAATCATAAAAAATGTGTGTGTGATTTATCAGTGGGGACAGGCTGGCATGGGGCTTTGAGGCAGCCACTCACTCCACATCACAGGCACTGCAGTCCGTCAGTCTGGCCACTTCTTCCTTGGTGCTGGTTTGTAGAGATAGGTATGGCCACCCTTCTCCCTCCCAGGTGACTCTGTGTTGTGGACATTCCCAAAGCAGAAAGAATATAGCTATAAATGGTCTCACTCCCTTCTGGCAAGGAGAAAGTGAGTCATGGTGACAAATAATGTCTCCTGGGTGTGTGGGACCCTTAGCAGGCATGTTTCAAGCATTACCTCATCTGATTCTCTGGACAACCCATGGGCCGAGTACTATCAGGATGACTATGTTCATGCTAGTCTGGGAAAACTGAGGCACACAGATGGAGGCAACTTCCTTGCTGAGAGGCAGCAAAGCAGACTTTCAGACCTGGTGGGCTTGGTTCTTGGTTCCTTTCACTGAGGCTCCATGTGGCCCTCTAGAGGTTAGGCCTTCTCTCCTGTCTTCACTTCGGGATTCTCAGTTCTCTTACTCCTTGGTGCCCTATAAGCCTCCCATGGGCTCCAGTTCCATTTGTCACTTACACACTGTATGAAGAGACAGAAAAATCCACACTGACAGTGGCTCTGCCCCTCCTCAAGACCTTGCAGGCAATAATTAGAGGAATAATGAGCGACAAAATGTTGGTGGCCTGGGGTGGGGATGGCTTCATCAGTAAAATGCCTGCCATGCAAGCATGAGGACCTGAGTTCAAATCTCCAGCACCCACATAAAAGCTAGGCATGATTAGGTCTGTAACCCTAATGGCAGGGGCCCAGAGAGAGGCAGATCCTTGGAGCTCATTGGCCGGTCAGGCTCCAGGTTCAGTGAGAGACCTTGTATCAAAAAATAAGGTACAGAACAACTGAGGAAAACATTCAATGTCAAGCTCTCACATTCACACCCATGTGCACACATGTATACATGAACTGCATACACACATGCACATGCCCACATGAGCATGTACATACACAGAGTTCATGACCTTATGCACATAGCCTAAGAGGCCAGGAGATAGACACCCTGATCCTAACTCTCTAGGCTTTCTTACAGCCTAGAAATTCACCACAGCCCTTTGGTGAATCCCTTTCCCTTCTGGGTTTCACTTTTGTCTTCTGACAGGTAATTGTAAAAATGTTCTTTTACCTCCCAAGGCTTGAAGGAAACTTAAGTGGGAAATGTATTAAGCAGGAAGAGACTTGCAAACTGGAGGACGCTGAGCCTGCAGAAGGTGTCTTATTAGCTTTACTTATTCTAGAGGTGCCAACGGACTTCTTGCATAAACAACTACTAGGATGAGAAGAAACATTCCCTCGAATTCTTGACCATTCAGTCAGAGCTGGGCTGATGATTATAGTTCTTACTAGCCAATATGATTCTGCTTGGGGACTTGAGGCCTGGTCCCACTCCATTCTCATGTACTCTCCTCTGGACATTGTCACTCCTATATCACCATATTCTGTTTACAGGTCATCAAGAGGGTTTGAAGAACTCCTACTGTGGTTACTTTGAATCCTGTGCCTCCACCCCCCACCTTGTTGAGTGAGCACAAGCCACGGGCCAGAAGATGGGCTCTGTGGATGAATGGCTGGATGGGATTATGGATGGAAGCATGAGGGACGGGGGGTAATGCTCACCACATGACCTCACTCTATCTCCAGATGCTTCTTCCCCAGCAGTTCCTCCAGGAAACACCACAAAATCACCCTCTAGGGAGGTAGCAGCCTCCTGTCACCAAAACCAGAGGCAAGGGTCCTGAGAGAGGCCATGAAGCATATGAAGCATGTCACATAACACTCCTCCCTGAGGAGCTCTAGAACTTTCCATCACTCTGCCACTGCTTAACACCACTGCTTAAACCACACTGGCTTGTGGCTCTAATTTCAACATACAGTTCACCTCCCACTGGCCTCTCTGTGGCCCAACTTCTCTCATCTGTCTTTCAAAGGCTATGTTAGCTAGCCACCCAGAACAGAGACCAGACCATGCCTGGACACTACCCACTTGGATTCTGTATAGCCTCAGAGTCTGTCATTGACCTACCTTCCACCAAGCAATTTAGGGCCAGTGCTGGGAATAGCCACACACAGAAAGCAGGAGCCCCATCCTGACAGTGAAGAGTTCAAGTGGCCAGATGACAATATGAAGACAGCATGGACACCAGCCATGTCCTTGAAAATAAGTGACCTCTAAGGGTGTAGGAGCTCGGGGGTTTCAGTGCAGGTGAGGGATCCAAGTAAACTACAGTGTGAATTCCATCTCTGGAACTTTCCGTGTGACTTCAAGCAGATGACTGTACTTCTCAGGGCTTTTTATCTATCGAAAGAGCCATTATGGGCATTCAGTAGAGAAGTATATTTAATTTTCCAAGAGAATCTGAACAAAAGATGCTAGTGTTAGTCTGAAGGAAAAAGTGATAACACACACACACACACACACACACACATACACACAAACCAAACAAACAAAAAATAATAGTTCTAGATGGAATGTTCTTAAGACTCAAAGAAGAGGGTGAGAGGAGGACACCAGATATTGGAGAAGGCCTCCTGGAGGAAGGAGAAGTAGAACTAAGCCTTGAGGGAGCAAGACTTCAGTAGAAGAAAGAGAAGGACTGGCACTAGAGTGCAGGACACCAGCAGAAGGCCCGAGCTTGGTGAGAGATGTTGGCCAGTGCAGCTCAAGTCCATGAGTACCACAGATTTTACTGAGTTCTGTGCTAGCTCTAGCAGGGCGACAACACTTTTCCCTCAGTCTCACCATCTGTAGAATGAAGCTACCCGAGTCCAGGAACCTCTGCACCCCCAGCCCTCCAGGACATTTCATTCTGCACTGCCTAAGCTCCCAGGCTCCTAAATGTTTCCACATGTCAACCCTGACCTGCAGGGCTCCTTATCTTTGCCTGCACAACATGGCCTGCCAGTTCTGCTTCCGGGCGCTGGATGGCCTCCGTGTGGTCCTGGAGCAGACATCCATCTCAGGATCACCAGGTACCCAGACTCCATCAGAAATACAATGCTTGCCTGTATTTATACGGGGTGGTGGTCTCACCATCTCCCTCTTCCTGCGGCCTCAGCAGAGCCGAGGGTAACATAGGTTTATTTGGGGTCTGCAGGGTGCAGGAATGTTATCATTCTCAGGGAACTCCATGTCCCAGTCTTACTGCTTATTCTGGCCCTTCTCCTAGGATGCTGCCGGCCATCATTGGTGAGGTCTCCCTCCTGCTCTCAACCACCCAGGGCTCCCAGTTCCAAAGAGGTGTCAGGTTCCAGTGACATGACCTAAGTTCCTGGAGCGGCAGCAGCAGCCTCTCTGACTCTTGGAGAAAAGACACTGTCAAGGCTGAGGGTCACACCCCTGAAGTCCCCTAACCCTCACCTCTGCAGATGCCAGGTGAAATTCTAGACTCTCATTATCAGATCGTGCATTCAGGGAAGAGATGGGATCCATCACTTCCTGACTCTGAAACACTGAGCAAGTGATCTAACATCTCTGTGTTCCCTCCTCACCCCTCACCTGTAATATGGGGCTATGCTACTTCCCACTTCTTAGGGCTGCTGTATGAACTGAATGGACTGACATGTATGAACTGAATGGCCTGACATGTACCCAGCACTGAGAACAGTGCCTGGCACATGGACTTCAGCCCTGTGGCCACAAAGTACTGAGTTCTGCCAGCAGCCGGCATGCCCTTGAACAAGGGACAGGGGCTCCAGAGGATTCAGTCCCATGAGATCCTGGGCAGAAAGCCCACCCATACTAGGCTTCAACTCACACAAATATATGGGCATTATTTTAAGCCTGTAGGTATGTGGTAATTTATTACACATCAATAAGAACACCTTCCAGCCAGAACATCAGCCCCGCTGCTACATTCTGTTGGCTGAAGGAGTCACAAGGTGAACTCAGATTCAGCATGAGTGGGAACCCCGTAGGACTCTGCACACCAGGAGGTATGTGGTCCATAGTGGACTATCTTTGGACACCATCAGTCAAAAGCACTATGAATTCCTCAAGGCTATATCCCACCTTGACCCTGTGTCTGGATGTTTTCTAGAAGTTGTCGGTTTTCTAGAAGGTAAAATGTACTGCTATGTTAAGAAAATTGTTTTATGGAGTAACTGGGTGTGATATTAGAACTGAGCCTTCATGCTGAAGTCATCATCTAGCTTATCCCCATTCAAACCAAGTGTGTCCTCCGTAGAAAAACTCACAAGGGCTGCCTAGCTTAACCCTCTGCAGTGAAGGAAGCTGAGCTCTAAAGGGGGAAAGAGATTTCCCAGAGTCCCACAGTAAGCCAGAGCCAGGGCGAGAGATCAGTATTTGGATGTCCACCTTCCAGATCAACCAAACTAATGAATGTTCTATGCTCCGTTCCCAAAGGAAGAAGCCCCACAATGCCTTCACTCCAGAAGAGAATAGGTAGAGTGGAAAGTTTCCCCACACAGACCACCACAGACCTGGGATTCTGGAGAACAGGTGAATACCAGGAGCCACGTTGCACACTGGACATGGTATGTCCTGATCCCTTGGCCCACTCTGGTATCAAGGCAAATCACTTCCTGTACCTGTTCTTCACTAGGAATGAGGGTGGTGTCCAGACAAGTGAGGTAAACCCAGGAATGCTTTGTGGAGGACATCAAGAGATGATTTCCTGGGCGATTTTTCCAAGGAGGTGATCAGTTCCTATGTCCTGGCTTACTATTCCTCTTTCCACAATGAGGACCCAAACCTCCAGTCACCTCTGACTCTAGTCCATCTCTTCCGTCTCCAGTGGAAAACTAATTGGCAGAGATTCTTGATTTTCCCGTCTTAAACAGCCTCTTCCTGCTCTGTGGACTTCTGCTCTTTTGTGTAATAACCCTTCATAATCCAAAACTAACTTAATGAACTTGTTTGTTTAGCATTTGTTTCCCATGCTGGATGATCAGCTCTCCAAGGGTAAGAACCTGGTTATTGCTCACCACCATATTCGAGGATTCTGACACAGGCAATGCTTGTGTTGAGCAAAGGAGTGGATAACTGGAACTGAGACTAAGTCTGGGACAGAACTTCACTGCTGGTCCAAGCAAGGACTATATCTGAGTCTCCAGTCTGTAAAGCAATAGTTCTCAACCTGTAGGTTGGGACCCTTTTGAGGGTTGAATGACCCTTTCAAAGTGGTTGCCCAAGACCATCAGAAAACACAGATATTGACATTACTATTGATAACAGTAGCAAAATTACAGTTATGAAGTAGCAACAAAAATCATGTTATGATTGGAGGTGACCGCAATGTGAGGAGCTGTATTAAAGGGTCACAGCATTAGGAAAGTTCAGAACTACTGCTGTAAAGTGAGGAGCAGAAGAAACTGCCCTGAGCCCACCCGCACTGACCCCTCTCCTGTCCATCCTTACTGCATGCAGAAACCGGACTCTTCACTGGGCACGAATGGACAAGTTGCCAAAAAAATCACTAGATGTTAGACATTTTGAAATAAATAAAATCTGCAGGTATGACTCTTTCTTACTGATCTCTCCAAGTTTACTAAAAGCATATTTTTATGTCCCATCCCAGAGTCCCTAACCACTATGAGTCTTCAGGTGTCACTCAATGAATTAATAAATATATAAATGGATGAATAGATGCTTGATGGATAGCTGAACTACTTGATGAATAGAGCATGGATAGGGGATGGATGGATGGATGGATGGATGGGCGAGCAAGGAAAGGAAGGAGGGTGGGAAGGGTGTTGATGGCTGAATGGTAAGTGAGTAAACATTCAATTTAATGCATTTTGAACTCTGCAGAGTCCTAGAGCAGAGGAAGCAGATGTGTTCTGTGGCCCTACAGGACAGAGTTGGGAGCCCTACGTCAAACTACAGCAAAGTGAACTTGAGCTCATTATAACCACAAGATTGCAGTCACTGGATATGCCCCACCCATCCTGGGAGGCAGGGAGCAGTAAGGAGCCAGATGTTGGTTGAAAGGCTGAGCAACAGTACTTTTTCACCCTTCAGACTTAGACACAGTAAGGTTCTGAAGGACTCAGAGGGAACTTTCTGCCTGGCCCCTCATTCTCTAACCTAGGACTTGGATGCTCTTTACCTTGGTATCTCTCCTGAAGCTGAGGACAGGGTCAGTGGCATGGGCTATACCATGAGCATTTATGAGGTATTGCTCATGGGATTGAGACTGCTCTCACCCCATATCTGTCTGCTTTTCCCACTGTGGCTTGCTACATAAAAGGGAGCAATGCTAAGAGTTCAGAATCTTAAACAGTCCACCTTGGATGTTATTACCCTCATGGTCTTCACTGGTACCGTATACAAAAGGACAGCAATATTTCATAATGTTGCTGGGAGAATTAATTAAAAGAATTGTACAGCCCGCCTAGTACCATGCTGAGCATATTGACACCCTCAATAAGCGATAATAGTGAAATTGGTATTGGCTTTACCATTGCTGTTAATATGAAAATCCACGTCTACATCTGAATTCATATTTATTAGTGGTATTACTATAATATAGTGTTGTATTACATGGTGTTATTGTAGATGTACTAGTCTAATTCTGTAGATTCACAGACATTTGAAACAACATATTATACAAAACTGGCCTTTGTAGAAGTTTGGGACATTGGAATTACCCTATCTTAGAGCCATGGAAAATTCAACCCAGCTACTCTCACATCAGGCAGAATAGCTGAGGTCCTGAATCCGCTCAGCCCAACAGCCCAGGACAGAAGCCTCTCTCTGGTGTTTCTCATCCCATGGCTCAGGTCAAAATACCTTCTGGGACTACCTGGGGGGTCCCAGCTGAACTCCTTGGCCCCATACTCCTATTCACAGACAACTCAGAATCCCAGGAATTTGTGACCACAGTGAGTGGGCCCACTGATTGGACCTGGAGGATGATGAAATATGGAAGCTTCCAGAGTTAGCCTGGTGGGGAAGGCCACATTTTCTGTGTCATGTTCTATTGCATGCCAATCAATTACAGTGCGCCCTATATAAACACATCATGAGGGCTTTGACAGGGGGCCGGGGTGAAGTTGGGTGTCAGGGTAAAACAGGGGATAATAAAATCACTGGAGATTTATTCCTCTAAATTGGAAACTTCATGCTTACACCTGACTAAATCATCAGGCTGAAATTGGAGCCGACTCCCACGGAAAACACGTGTAACCTTATCCCATCTTTGTTTAACAGCGACCCATCAAGCCGCTGATGGATTCTACAGATGCGCAAGCATCCTCCTTTAGCTCCCTGGGTTGTGGGGGTCTCAATCAGACCTGAGTTCACTGTGCCCGCCCTATTCTCTGGTGGCTTTTTCAGGGCTGACCAAAGGGGCCTTTCTTTTTTTTGTGTGTGTGTTTGTCACAGACCTTTATTACAGCAATGACAAAAGAATCCAGGACAGACCTCAGCATAGTTTCAAAACATTTGTATCATCCTTGAAGACAGCCAAGTACCCACCCAGTTGGTAGCTGCCCCGCCTTCCTCCATTCTGCCAGCCCCTGGCAAATGCCAATGTACTTTCTATCTCTGTTATTTTTCTAATCTAGGTATTACATAAAAATGGGATCCTGATGCATGGTATCAGAACTTTTAAAGACTGAATAACACTCTACCACACAGATAACCACAGTTGATTACCCATGCAGATGTTGATGGAGTGTTATCTCTGCCTTTTGGCTTCCATGGATAGCGGTAGCATGAACACACACACATACTAGTTTCCAGTTCTTCATAGAATGTATATTGAGGTGGAATTTCATGCTCACATTATAACGATATGCCTAGCTCTTTGAGAAATGCCCAAATTATTTCCCAAAGAAAACACATGTTTTGGTGCAAAGGGGCCTTTCTTAAAGGTGGTTCTCTATGTAGGTCTCCATCCCCTAAAAGCTCCCCTGGCTCCCACCGAGAATGTGCACCATGAGTGCACCAACAGTCCCATGTAGTTGTTCTAGAAAAGAGGAGTGCTGCTAGATAACTGGAGAGGCAACCAGAACATCAAGAGATAAGCTCCAGGTTAGAAGCTGCCCATCCTAGCTTCAAGTCACAGGTCTGAGAAAGCTCCTATGGTTAATTACTTAACCCATCTCCTCCCTCACAGAACTTACCTGAGGATTTGGTTGTCTGATGATTGGAGGTGCCTTATAATTTATAAGCGTGTGATTTACATTGTTTGATCTTCCATTTGAATTATAAAACATTGCATGTGGTCCCAGGAGGTAGTGTGACACTAACCTCTGTGTTAAGGAGTTTCCCTTTGTCAGCCAGAATGCAGAGGAAGACTCCAGAGGGACTCTAACCTTTTAACCCCCACCCCATCTGTGTGCTGGGCCCCAGGGCTACAAGGGCTTAAAACAATATTCTGTTTGATCCCCGCATCAAGGGTAAAAACTACACTTGTTGCAGAGGTGACAAATCAGAGAGAGATCAGAGAGTTTACGTAGCTTTCCCAAATCACACAGTCAAGATAAGAACCAGGGTGCCCTCTACATTTGCTGACACCCGGCCCCTGCCAAGTTCATTAAAATATACAGCAAGAGCTCTATGGGTGCCTGATAGAGAAAAGGTGAATGCTCTGTGCCTGCCTCTCCCAAATCCTCCCTTCACACCCATATAGTCTTCCACACACCAACACACTCACCCCAGTGCATACCGCAGGTAGTCAGTGGCTGGGAGGCTGCAGCGGAGGCAGGCTCCTTGCTCAGAAGAAGAGCCCTGGACTCATATCTTAGGCTTACACCTCCACCGTGGCCCTTTTGGTGGGGTGGGGGAGGGGAGGAGAGGAGAAGCCCCTGTGTCATTTTCAGCAGCAGTCAGCAGAGCCCTACAAAGTGCAAGATGGCTTTTTTAGCCCAGCATAAGGATCTAGTTAAAAACCAATAAATCAGCAGTGAAATGTGCATAGCAGCCTTCTCCGTAAAATCAACATGGCTTGTGCCTCTGCGGGGAGCCTTCTGACTGCCGGCTGAAGCCTGCGGCTCGGGCAGGGCCCTCCTCCATCCCGCAAGAGTCTTGGCGGGAAGAGAAGAGAGAGAGAGATCTCCCCTGCCTCTAGATAAGGAGAATCAGGCAACCCTGAGCGCCATCGAGGAGGTGCCTTACACTGGAGATCTACAATCCCCCCGACAAAGACATGCCAAGAGGTGTGTGAGCAAGGCCCTGACTGCCCTCGGCCTCCTCCTCCGACACGGAAAATCGAATTAGGAGACAGCCGGGCTGGGGCTGGATCAGATGCGAGCGCCAGGAGTCTCCCCAGCACTGAATCCGACCGCCAGCTGCAGGGAGAGCACAGGATTCCTTGGTGGGTGCAGACGACCCCCAAGCCCAGCTTCCCCTCGGGTCGGTATTTAATATCTGTAAAACTGCCACTCAGACAGCCAAGGTAAACAGCGTCCCCGGCAGTTCAAAGGTGAGCGCTCCCCTGCGCTCTCCCTCGGGCCGAGCCGCCAGCGCAGCATCTGTGTGCCCCGCGCCGCGTCTCCCACGCACGCTCCAAATTTCTCATTAAAATCGGAGACTGTGTCAACAGCGCAGCCGGGGCTCTGGAACTGGAAAAGC
The DNA here is from genome assembly GCA_907164525.1 of Lophiomys imhausi. NCBI lineage: Eukaryota > Metazoa > Chordata > Mammalia > Rodentia > Muridae > Lophiomys > Lophiomys imhausi. The sequence goes on from CAJQZJ010005020.1 coordinate 12,137,719, forward strand.
CATTTCGCCGCCCCACCCAGCCCCACCAGGCCGCCGTCTCTGAGCCGCTCCCCAGCAGGTCCCCGGTGGGTCTCCCGAGCGCTCTCGCTGTCGGGCCCGGGTTCAGGCCACCCAACAGCAGTGCGAGCCCACCCGCCCCCCGCCCCCGCGCCCAGGCAGCAGCAGTGGGACAGGTGAGAGCACTGGCAACCCTCTGGCCTTCGTTGATGACTTGCACCCAGCTCTGAGAGGGCATTCTCTATCCAATGTTAGGGTTCCTTGCAGAATCTGCAAGACAGCTGAAGCCCCAGACATACCTGGCCAGCTTGTTTGTTTCCTGGAACTCCTTTTGTCCTGCTGATCTACAGCAGAGTATAAAGCCCTTGCCCAGCGATAAGATTGCCTGGGAAACAGAGCAAATGGTGCTCTAAAGATGGGCTGTAATCCCTTGCAGTAGGACCAGACTCCAGAGCCAGAGGGAAAGCCAACATTTGGCAATAGAGTTCAGACCCAACTCCAACACACAGGATGCTTGTGTTGCTCCTTTGGGAAATGTGGAGCCATTGAAGGCTGGAGAGAGGGCTCAGCACTTGTGGCTCCTTCCAGCGGACCCTTGTTCAGTTCCCAGAATTCACTTAAGGCTGCTCACACACTCCTCTAACTACAGCTCCAAGAGTATCTGATACCTTCCTCTGGCTTCTGTGGGCATCCATAGACAGAGAGATTTACACACACACACACACACACACACACACACACACACACACACACACAAATTAAGACTGGAGGTGGGGTAGAAGGATTGCCCAGTGGTTAAGAGCACTGGATCCTCTTCCAGGGGACCAGGCTTTAATTTCCAGCACCCACATGGCAGCTCACAACCATCTGTAACTCTATTACCAGGGAATCTCATGCCCTCTTCTGGTCTCCCTAGGTACCAGGCACGCATATGGTGCACAGACCTGCAGACAAAACAACCATAAACATAAAATAAAATAATTTTTAAGATAAATAAGTCTAAAGAAAATAGAGACAATAATGATAAAGATAAAGGCACCGCCCACACCCTCCAGCTCCAGGGAATCAGAACTACTCCAAACAGTAGTTATTCTTTCATTAGCCTGTATTTATTTATTAAGGCCCTCTTGCACAAAGCCATGAAAGAAACAGCTGGTAGTCCAGGTGGAACCAGCAAGTAAGGAAAACAGGAGGCTTACTGGCAAGGAATAGAAGTAGAGAATGCTGATTGGTTGCTCCAGACTAGGCCCTAGGAAAGGGGACAAAGCAGTGGCTGAAAGGTGAGAGAGCAAAGGCAGGGAAGAAAGTATTCCAGGACTTGGATGGAGCCTGAGAAGGAGAGAACAGTGAGGAATGACAAAGACACAAAGACAAAAATGAGGCCGATAGAGGGAGGGCGTAAGCATTTGTGAGCTGTGTAACTCTCAAGGAGCATTTTTAAGTTCTAGTGTTTGGTGTTCATGTGTGCTTGCTTGTACACATGTGATTACTTGTTTTCTTTTGTTTTACAGGGGAACGTGGGAACAAAGCCCCCCCCAAAATTATGCAGTTAAGTTTCTGGCATTTGAGGAAATCACATTGCTCAGTATATCTGGAGTGCAATGTGGGTAAGCCTCATCCTAGATCCTGCTGCCTGGTAAGTATGTGAGTTTGTATTATGGAAGTATGTGTATCTGAATGTGTCCTAAGACATATACCCACGTGCTTGCATGTTTAAAACGTATTTCTCTATTTAGGTGTATGCATGTTGCCTAGTTCAACATTCATGTGTGACCATGAGTGTGTATGTACCTGTGTGTGCAGCTGCAATAGCAGAAGTCTGAATAAAGTTGTACACATTTGCTTTTGCACAAGCCTCTACATTGTTTGCGTGTGTCTGTGTATATAAACTTGTGTCCCCACACATTTCAAAAAACACAGAGTTCTCACTCCCATACTTACAAGGCAGGGGTGTAGGGTTGGAGCAGCTGACTGGGTTCTAAATGTAGTTTTCATCAAGGCCAGATAATTACCACCAGCATACCATGCCCAGAAACCCAAACCTCAACCTCCATCCTCCCATTCCAATGGTTAATGTGATCCCTCTCCCCATAAGAAGCCAGTCCTTCCATGACTGTCCCCTGAAGAGTATACCCTACTCCTCCCTCTGTCCAGCTTCCCCAGAGCTCTCAAATTGAACATTGTGAACCAACAGCTTTAAGACAAAAAAACTAAAGGAAACAAGATCAAATTGTCACACACAGTAAAGACAAATGTACATGGTAACACATTTGTTTTGGGTATGTGTCAGGGAGTGCTGGTGACCCAGGGTTGAGAGGAAATGTGACTGAGTTGAGGTCAAGAGTGTAGAAGGTGTGCTCTCTCCCTCTTTTCCACCTCCTGCCCTTCAGTTTATACTTGGGACTCTCACAAGCCACTGCTTGGGAAGCCTAGTATTTCTGCCAGCTGCCGCCCCCTCCAATGTCCTCATCAGCAACCTTCTTTGGAGAGATGTCTGCACTCAGCACCCACATTTTGCCTCTCTCATCTGCTGAGCCAGGTCAGCTGCAAACCCAAGTCACCTTCCCACTGGCCTGGGGACTCAGCACCTGGGTGCTTCCCTGGTTCCCACTTCCCACCTTCCCATGCTTTTCTGCCTCTGCTACCACTTTCTCCATCTCCTCTAGAGGCTCTTCTGTCCCTTCCCTACTCTCAGTGTGGGTACTCCTTGGTTCTGGCTTCTCAGCCTCTTTTCTAGTCTTGGTCACAGGGGAGTTGAGTACAGAATCTCCATCCTTTCTCTCCCTACCCAGTCACATCTCTGCAAGCCTTCCAAAGTACTCCAAGTTGGCATGGCCCAAAGGTGCCTAGCTTCTTCCTGCTCCTTTCCTGGTGTCCCCTGTCTCTGTGTGGGCACCTCTGCCTTGCACATCACTTAAACCAGACCACTGGCTTATCCTTGACCCCACCAGTTCCAGTGTCCAGATATCCCCTCTCAATATCCTCACTTTGCCTTCACTTCTGCCCTGAGGCAGAACTGGAGTCACACTGCCTGAACCATTTCCAGAGGCTTCTAAGGGCTCTGATATCATCTACTTAAAGTCCTCTGTCTTCACTCTCTCCAGCAAGCTCTGTAGTCTTCTTCTACTGCCAGAAGAAGGTCCAGCTGCCACATTCTCCAAGAGATGTCTCCATGGGGTTGTCATCTCTAGCACCTCTGGCTGTTCTTGTTCTGCCTGGCGCTCCTTGGGCTGGTGACCCATGACCAGTTGGCTCCTCAGCTTGCCCAGATAAATGCCCTCACTCTCAGGTTCGTTTGGCCAGGACTGACTGATCCAAGGCACCCCAAGCTCACGTTCAAAGACTCAGACCCGCCCCAGCTGCTAGTCCCCATAAATGAGGATTAGATGGCCCCCTTTGAGGCAGACGGGTGGGCTGTGAGAAGAGTTGGTTTGGTACAGATTTTACAACAGGATCACATTTCGTCATCAGACACCCCCCCCCCCAAAGCCAGCCAAGGGCAGGTCAGGGGCAGGGGAATGGGAACCTGAGCCCTCAGTCGTCCCAGAGCAGGGTTGCTGGCACAGGAGGGAGCAGTGGTGGAAGGCCGGTCAGGCCTTGAGTAACAGCCTGCCCTCTGCCACCCACCCACAGTGTGAACTGGGGTGAGTTTGTAAAATGAGGGGCTCTAGAGTAAGTGAGCCCCCAAGCCACCCTCACTTGCAGGCTCCTTTTCCAGTCTAAGCCACAAAAGCCCATCACCCTTCCCAAAAAGATGCTAAAGCTACTATTGACTTAAAAACCCATGAACGAAGGTAGCCACATAAAATAAAGGCTTCCAATTATAAATTTCAGGTAAATAAGTAGGTTTTAGTATAACTATATCTCAAGCATTATGCAGATATACTGAAAACTATACCAAATCTGTTTGAGGTTCAAATCTAGCTTGGGTGTCTTGTGATTTTACTGGGTAAATTTGGCATTCCTACCTTGTATGCGATGAGGTTTGTAAGACCATAGCCCCACGGTCCTTCTATGCAAAGCAGGTCAGGGTTGGGAGGGAAAGTGGTCTTCGATGAGCCATCCAGATGTGATCAAATGCAGTCAGAACTCTGTGGAAGGGTGTTCCAAGAGAAGGGAACAGCATAGACTAGGGCGCAAAGGCAGGTTAGTGCTGAGGATGGCTAAGGGAAGACTGTGAGGACAGATGTGTGGAATGAAGTAGTGGAGTGAGATGCTGCTACATCCAACTTGTGCTGCTGCTGTGTTAGAGGAGGAGGCCCAGGGGGTCTTAGTGGAGGCCAAATTAAAACCAGAGCCTGGGTACAGGGAACAGACTCTATCTGCACAAAGATTAGGGGAAGGAAAACTCGCATGGTCTAAGAGGAATGTTAAAGGACTTTGGGCTCAGATCTGTCATATTCATGTGCTGTTATTAAAATATAAATGTCCCCCAACAGGCTCATGTGTGAAATGGTTGGTTCCCATTTGGTAGGACTTTAGGAGATGAGACCTATTTAGAGGAAGTAGGTTCCTGGAGTCTCTACTCCTTTCCTCACTTTCTGCTTCCTACCCACCATGACGTGAACAGTCTCCTCCTCCACACACTCCTGCAGCAGTGATGTTCTGCCTCACCACAGACTTAGAATCAACAGCGCCAAGGACTATAGACTGAAGTCTCTGCAACTCTGAGCCAAAATAAATACTTCCTCCCTTGTTTGTGTTGGGCATTGCATCACAGTAATCAAAGGCAATTAATGCCTTCAGAGTAAACAATAAGCAGTAGCCAGTAAATAACAGTTCGGTTGTTCTTCCTAGGAGGTGCTCAGTACATACCATGGCTTTGCACCAGCTCACCTCCCCCAGATGGTACCCACAGGGGCAGGCCACTTCGTTACTTTTTTTATTTGTATGTATGCTTTGCCTGGATGTATGTCTGTATACTTATATGCATGCCTAGTGCCCGTGGAGGTCAGAAGAGGGCATCTGAAGCCAGGAACTGGTTGTGAACCACCTTGTAGGTGCAGAGAACCAAACCCAGGTCCTCTGCAAGAGAAAGAAGTATGCTTAACTGCTAAACTGTCTCTTCAGTCCCTGGGACCATTTCTTATTACAGAACAAGAGCAGTTGGCAGATTCCCACACTCTGCCCTGCTTCACTGTCCTCTTGCCCAGTATCAGTGAGAGGTGAGAAGCACCAGGGAGAATAGTGTTGAGAGAATTCACTGAAGGAAGGAAAGCAATGAAAGCTATCCAAGGCAGAGGGCTGCTGTGCAGGAGCTCCTGTCAAGTGCACTTCCCTGATTCTCATGTCATTTTCGCAGCAGTCCTAAGGGTAAGGATTAACGCATCACTACAGAGATGTGAATAGCAAGGCTCAGGCTGACCCTTCCTCCAAAAGTCTTAACTAATAACAGTTGGAAGCAGGCTTTACAATTCAAGAGCTCCTTTTCCTATACAAGACTGTGTGTTTGTGGATGAGAGAAAAAGGAATCCCATACCCAGCATTTGCTTGAGCCTGCTGCTGGACTCTCACGCCTGTTGAGTCCCTCCAAGTGCAAACCTCATACCACTGTGTCCATCCATGAGGCCTTGGAACCCAGCCTGCCTGGGAGGCACACACATGACTCTTGTCATGATGTTACAAAGAGATTAGAGGCATCAGAAACCTTGGATCCAGTCTCAAGGTTCCCAGTTCTTGGTTGCATAGTTTTTACTTTCTAAATGTGTGTAAAACTAGGATAAAACTGCCTTCCTCTTAACAATGTTGTAGCAGTTCAGTATAATGATACATAGGAAAGAGCTTTCTAAACCAGAAAACATAGTACTGATGTGTTGTTTCAGGCCCAGATCACAGAAAAACAACATGGTCCAAACTTAAAACAAACAGGTCAAATCTCCCAGAGCCCTGTGGGGGATTCTGGGCTAACAGATAACTCCTGCTCACTGCTGATTTGACATCAGATTTGGCATTTGCCAATGTTTGATATGTCCGTCTGTGTATGGTGTTAAAATCCTGCACCAAGCACTGGTGGGTGATGCATAGTGCTTGCTTGCCCTTGGGTAGGTAGTCAGAGGGGAAAAAGAGAAAGACACACCCAGTAATCCAAGAGATAGATACAAGGACAAGATTCATGTGAATAAATCGGCTGAACTGGAGAGTTGAAGAAAGCTGCCCCACAACTTTTCTTCAAATTTGCATTGGGCTTAAATACATTTTTATTCTTTTATCCAACAAATGTCTATGGGGCCCTTCTAAAGTGGTGGGATGTATCAGCAGACAAAATAAACAGTTCCTGTTATCAAGTACCTTAGTAGAGGGGACCAGTAATAAAAAAGATAAAAATAAATAATGACTTAGTCATGAATGATTTCATATATTCTAATGATATAACTGCAGGTCCTATGAAAAAAAATAAGGCAGAATAAAGGGATGGAAACGGAGAAAGGGGCTGGGGATATAGCTCAGTTGGTATTCACCTAGCAAGCACAAAGCCTTGGGTTTGATCCCCAGCCTCGCAACAACTGGGTATGTGGTGCCTGTCGATAATCCAAGCACTCAGACGGGGAGGCTGGGGGAATCCCAAGTTCATGGTCATCCTCATCTATAAAGCAAGTATCTCAAAAATATTAATTGATTGGTTAAGTTTTTTAATCTGGGAGATTAGAAGTGGTTAAAAAGGAAACAAAAAAAGTAAATGTGAAAATGTAATGTTACATAGATTAATAAAAGGGACAATGGGACTGGCTACTGAGCACAGACAAGAATAGAGTAAGGACGTGGTCACTGAATGACCATGACACATGCATAATATTGATAAAGAATAAGGTAATAAAATATTCAGGTTGTAGCTAAAGCAGGGCTTAGCATAAGTTTCAAAACTTTAACTGTTTATATTTTAAAATAAAGATAATTTTAAATCAGTGATCAAAGTTGTCATTTTAGGGATTTTTTTACAAAAGAAGAAACAAAGAGAAAGAAAGAGTTGAGTTATCATATTTAGGAGTGGAGGCTCTGTTTGGTGGCTTACATCTGTAATCCCAGCACTCAGAAGGCTGCAGTAAAAGGATCTCTGTGAGTTTGAGACCAGTCTGAGATGCATAGTGAGTTTTAAGAGCCAGAGCTACAGTGAAAGACCATGTCAAAAATAAAAATAGGCCAGGTGTGGTGGCACACGCCTTTAATCCCAGCACTTGGGAGGCAGAGGTAGGCAGATCTCTGTGAGTTCAAGGCCAACCTGATCTACAGAGTAAGTTCCAGGATAGCCAGGACTACACAGAGAAATCCTGTTTCAAAAAAACAAAACAAACAAACAAAAAAACAGGGCAGGAATAAAAAGACCGGGTATGGTGGCACATGCCTTTAGCTCCAGCACTCAGGAGGCAGAGGCAGGCAGATCCTTGAGTTTGAGGCCAACCTAGTCTACACAGCAAGTTTCAGGCAGTCTAGGCTGTATAGGGAGACCCTGTCCTTAAAAGTGAAAGAGAAAACAAACTCCAAAAGAGTTTTCTCTGGCCTCTACATACATGCAGTAGCATTCACACACCTTCTCGTCCCTCCCAAACACAATATAAATTAGTCTTTAAAAAAAAAAGAATGAAAAAAGAAGACACAAATTATCAATGGCAGAAACACAAAGACATCAGAATAGTCCCTATGGACACTGAAATGATGTAATAATATGAACAACTTTACGTAATTAATTGAAGAAACTTAGGTGATATGAACAGTTTTCTTGAGTGATGCAAACTAACCAATACTATCACAAGATTTTGAAAACAGAAAAATCTCAAAGGTTTATTAAAAAGAGTAGGATAGATGTATGGAGCAAGACTATGATAATATATCAAGTATAAATGTGTCTGTATGTGCAATGCACACTCAGAAAAAATGAAAACTTTAAGTATAATTTTAAGTGGCATCAAAAACTTAACTTAGCAAAATAAAATATATGTAAGACCTCTGACTTAAAACTTAAAAACACTGCTGAAAAAAAAGACATTCCAAAGAGAATCTAAATAGTCTTGTATCTTTAAAGAAATTATATTCATAGTTTTTTTACAATGTCACAAATAAAATTATAAGATCATATGTGGTAACAATGTGCTAATAATACATGGTTTTGGGTAATAAATTATAATATACTCTTTCAGAAAATACAGGAGACAGGAATACCTCTCAACTCATTATTCTGGTCCCCAAACCAGAGGACAGTAAAAGGAAAAAATCATACATAAATTTAGGTATAGACTCCTGAAACTCCTAATAGATTATTGTCAAATCAAATTCAAATAAGCCCCTACCACAATTGTTCATACTACAGTTGTTCATGCTGACTGTCAATGTTATGAGAGTGAGAATGCCTAGGAGACTGTTGAAGAACCCCTCTGGCCACATCTGTGAGCAGATTTGGAAAGATGATTAGACCATGAAGATGCTAGCTATTGAATAGCTTAATCCACTGAGGGGTTCAATTTTGAGTGAACTCTTGAGAGGTGGTAGAACTGTGGATGGTTCCTTGGTCCAGAAAGTGGGTCACTGAAGACAGGCCCTCTGGAGCTGTGTCTTGTCCTTATCCTTCCCTGTTGGTGCTCCATCCAGCTCTGCTCAACCATGTCCTCTCAGCCGTGATGGGCAAACAACTCCAAAACCATGAACTAAAATAAACTTCTTCCCTTGTGCTGATTATATATGATATAAAGAAATATACATATGTATGTATATATATAAGAATAATATATATTATATATATAAGAAATATATATGTAATATACAAGAAAACTGACAAAATTATGTACATGAAATATACATTACAGAATATTGATGGATGGATGGCTAGATAATGAACAAGAATGTTTTGCCTTAGGAATGCAAGTTTGGTTTCTTCGGCTCTCCAAATTAACACAAGAGAGGAAAAGTATCAAATGATAATATCAATAGACGCTTAAAATTCATTAGATGAAATTCAATGTCCATTCACAATTTAAAAAGTCAGAAATCTAATAATGAAAGAAAACTTTCTCTCTCATTTTGTTTTTATTTTTGTTTTGTTTTTCAAGACAGTGTTTCTCTGTATAGCCCTGGCTGTCCTGGAACTAACTCTATAGACTAGGCCAGCCTGGAACTCAGAGATCAGCCTGCATTTGCCTCCTGACTGCTAGGATTAAAGCCATGTATCACTACTGCCTGGCGCAAATGAAAACTTTCTAATAAGTGTATCTGTGGAAAATAACTAGTCACATATTAATATTAGATCAAGTTCTAGGGAAGGATGGCCACTCTCACCATTACTGTACATACTGTATTAGTTATCCTGGTGAACAAACAAGACAGAGAGAGAGAGAGTGTGTGTGTGAGAGAGAGAGAGAGAGAGAGAGAGGAGAGAGAGAGATAAAGAGAAGGGAGTGAGAAAGAGAGAAAAGAAACTTAAAAATTGCAAAGGCAGGAGTACAACTCTCTCCCATCATGCCTGTATATGCATGTGTATGTCTGCATTTGTGTGTGCACATGTGTGTTGTATGCATGTGTACAAATATATATGCAGGTGCATTCACCCTTGTAGGCCCATGTGGAGGCAGAGGTCCTTGACTGCCATCCTCAATTGCTTGCTTTTCTACCTTATTTATTTGAGACAAAGTCTCACTGAATGTTGCTCCTTTGGCTGCACTGTCTGGCCAGGAAGCCCCAGGGCCACCCATCTCTACTCCCCAGGGCCACCCATCTCTACTCCCCAGGGCCACCCATCTCTACTCCGTGCTGCTGGTGTTACATTCACATGCAGTCACACTCGGCTTTTTCATGGATTCTGGAGATCTGAGCTCAGAGCCTCAAGCTTGCACAGCATTTTGCCCACTGAGCCATCTCCTCAGCTCCACAATTGTCTTTATTTACAGATGATATGATTCTGAATATAGAAAGTCTGAAGGAGTATAACAAAGCATAAAAAATAAAAACATTAAGCCTAATCAATGAATTTAGTCAGAATATAATACATATATCAATTATATATACGTGTGTGTGTCTACATATGTGCAATGAACAACTAGAAAATTAAATTTTTTAAATATAATTTTAAATTCCACTAAAAAACACCTAACAGTTCAGAAATAAATTTATCAAAGTATGTGCAAGACCTCTATATTTAAAACTAAAAAACACTGCTAAAAAACTCAAATAAATTCTAGGGGAATAGAGGGGATATACTATTTTCATGGATCCAGAGTTCTGGTATAATTAAAGCTATTACTCCTTCTTAGATTAATTGATATGTTTACTACAATCCAAATCAAAATGACAATAGCCAACTTTTAAAAAGCTTATGCATATTTGCAAATGACCTAGGAAAGCCTTGTAGTCTAATAAAAGAATAGACTGAGAAGACCTATGGCTACCTAGTTTGTAGAGGTGACTAAATAGCCAAGCACAGTCCTGGCACATTCTAGCTCAAGGCTCTCTGGGAGTGTTGTAGGAACAGAACTGGTGCAAAGACCGGCAGATCCCTGGAACAACCAGGGTCCACCATAAGCCATGCATACAACATTGATTGGCTTTTGAATATGTCCATTCTAGAGGGAAAATAAAGTATCTAAATAATAAGTAGCAATAGAACAACTAGACATTTACATGGGGAAATCTCAACAATTATCTCATCCCATGCCCCCCAAAAATTATTTCAAAACTGATTATAGGCCTAAACTTAAAAAGAAAAACTGTAAAATTTCTAGGAAAAGCATATGAGTAAAATATCTATGAATTTTAACCAGCCTTCTCCAAACCCCTCTAATTATACAGAAAGCGCTAAGTACAAAGTAAAATATGTATTAGTTGTACTTAATCAAATCTCAATACTTTTGTTCATCAATAGATGTTAAGAAAACATAGCTTCCCTATTACCTGTGTCCAGAGTATAAGGGATTCTGGACTAGGGATGTAGCTCAGGGATACAGTCATTGCTTTGTGAGTATCCCAGCATCCTCAGCACAATGTGTGTGCCTGTGTGTGTATGTACCTAAGTAGAAATAAAAAAAAATCTTGATAATGTTATAAACAATCCAACAAGAAATGGGCAGGTTCTTGGTCATTTCAGAAACTATACAAATAACTGAAAAGTGCACCAAAAGACCTCAGTACCTCAGTGTGAAAACACACACCGGTAACCTAGCACTTAGGAGGCTGAGGCAAGAAGATTGGGAATGCCAGATCAGCTGGACTCAAAAAAAAAAAAAAATGAGTAACCAACATCATTAATATCTGTAAATTCAAACTAGAACTACAATGTCATATACATGTGCACCAGCTAAAGTAAAATAAAAAACTAAAAAGACTGACAATAGCAACTGTTGCACAAATGTGGAGCTGTCAAAATGTGCATAATCTCTGGCAGGAAGAGGGCAAAATAGTACCAGCAGTTGGGAAAACCCTTTGTCATTTCACACAATTTAAAACTACATCAACTCTATCCCAGCAATTCTACTCTTAGACATTTACCTAAGAGAAACATAAATATATATCCATTTCTCTCATACTAGAAATGTTTATAAGCACTTTATTCATAATATCCCCCAAGGTATAAACAACCCAAATACATGTATAAACAAAATATGATAGATCCATTCATGGAGTACAATCCAGACGTCATGAAAAACAATCCACCAACAACACCAAAGAAGCTCACAAACAGCCTAAGCAAAAACAAAAGAATTTCATTCCATATGTATGAAGTTCAAGAGCATATGCAAACACTGATTTCTAGAGTTAAGAGTTATGACAATGGACAGAAGTCTGTCTACAGTTGAAGCAAGGACAAAACTTGGAAACAGGTAAGTCGACAGCCTAGCTCTGCCAAGACAGGGTAGGCAAGTCCTTCATAACCCCTGCTCTACAATCAATGTCTGTCAGAGAAACGGGGCCAAACGGCTGAAGATTGATGCTGTAATGTATGGAGAGAAAATGGGAACTGTCCAGGCAGCCACTGGTATGTCATTTCTTAGTTATGGAAGCTGCAGGCCCTGCACTTCCTATATAATCAGATATATTTATCCCTCTCAGGTCTCTGAGGTGGTTGAAGAATAGATAACTAGAGTCTCATAGTTAAATTTTGAGTTGTGTAGGAATCAAGAGGGTGTTCTGGATCTAAGAAGATATTTTTAAAATTATGAGGCAAGTTAGTATGAAAGCTGAGTTAGATATAGAACTTTAAACTCATGGAAATGGTTAGATAGTAGAATGTTAAAGTCAGGTGCCAAATACATATGGACTGGACATTGGGAATGTATGCTAAGCCATATAACTCTTATAATTGTGGCCTATTT
>CAJQZJ010005020.1:12154296-12169219 GCA_907164525.1 Lophiomys imhausi
TAGACACCACAGACAGGACTGTGGAGGAAGGCTTGGTGTCGGGCTGCATGATAATCAGCCTAGGAGTCCTACCTGCACTGCATCCAAAGAGAGCTGAGGATGGAAGAACAATCAAAGCCTCTCAACCTGATCATGTCCAGGGAGAAGTCTCCCGTTGGAGGGAATTCTAGAGTGCCAGGAGCTTTGTGACCGGTGGTCATGTGTAACTGGAGAGCAGAAACGGGGCGGGGAGAGCAGTAGGTGTGAAGGCTGAAAGTCTGAAAGCTAGAGTGACCATGAAGGTAAAGCAGGGTTCTCAACTTTCCTAATGGTGCCACCCTTGAATACAGCTCCTCGTATGATGGTGACCCCCAACCATAAAATTATTTTCCATTGCTACTTCATGAGTGTAACTTTGCTGCTGTCATGATTGTAATGTAAATGTCTGTGTTTTCCAATGACCCTAGGTGACGCCCGTGGAAGGGGTCGAGACCCACAGGCTGAGAACCACTGCTGTAATGAGAGCTATGAACACAGATAGCTTCAGCAGTGCATGCGGTGTGTGGAGAACAATGAGCACTAAGTGAAAATAAAGGTTGAGAGCCTCCTATCAGCATCCCCTGGTACCCACTAGATGTGAGATGACTGCAAGCCACACAGACCTAGGCCCTGTTGCTGGGCTGTGTGGTCCATCAGGGAAGCCTTGGGGTCAACAACTCCTTAATTATAATTTAGTTTCTTTTTTTAAAATAAATTTATTTATTTGTTGCTTCAGGTTACATCTCCATCATATTGTCCTCTTTGCCCCCTTCCCAGTCCCGCCCTCCCACCCTCTACCCCCTAACCCTTCCATCCCACTCCTCTGGAGTGGAGTGTCCCTACATAACAGTCCTCCACCCCAGTTCAGCAGTCATATGAGGGCCAAGAGCCTCCTCACACACTGAGGGCCTACAAGGCAGCACCACTATGGCAAAGCGTCACATTGACAGGGAGAGAAAACTAAAACAAACAAACAAGTCTATTTCCATGTTCCCTTTGGTGTGTTGGTTGTAGTACAGATATCCTGTACTGTATAGCTAAAATCCGACTATAAGTGAATAGATGTCATATGCATCCTTCTGAGTCTGGGTTAGCTCACTCAGGATGAGCTTCTCTAGTTCTATCCATTTGGCTGCAAATTGCATAATTTCATTGTTTCTGATAGCTGAGTAATATTCCATTGTGTAAATGTACCACACTTTTTTAATCCATTCTTCAGTTGAGGGACATCTGGGTTGTTTCCAGTTTCTAAATCAGGCTGCTATGAACGTAGGTGAGGAAACTTCCTTGTGATTTGGATGTATACCCAGAAGTGGTATGGCTGGGTCCTGAGGCAGAGCTATTCCAAGTTTTCTAAGATATTGCCAGAATGACCTCCACAGTGGTTGAACAAGCCTGCAATCCCACCAGCAGTGGAGGAGGGTTCCCCTTTTTCCACACCTTCGACGCATGTGCTGTCATTTGAACTTTTGATCTTAGCCATTCTGACATGTGTGAGATGGAATCTCAGAGTCATCTTGAGTTGCATTTCTCTGATGATTAAGGATGTTGAGCATTTCTTCAAGTGTCTCTCAGCCATTAGGGATTCCTCCTTTGTGAATTCTCATTTTTTGATTGGATTATTTGGTTTCTTGGCATTTAATTTCTTGAGTTCTTTGTAGATTTTGGATTTTTTTTTTTTTTGCTTTGACGTTTAATCATTGTGTCCTTACACTCACTCAAAATATACTTGTTGACATGGTAGCTTTTTAGCAAGACTCAAACATTAGAAGAAAAATAAAACATTCCATTGCTCCTAAACATACATGAAGGTGGAATTCCATGACAGAATTATTGCAAAGAAGAGCTCAAAATACTCGGGAATCAGCAGGGTTTCTTTTACCCCAGGAGCTACAGACTAGAAGGCATTAATGAGATATTTTCATAAACATATTTTGAAGGTGAAACATCTCACAACTCGTAATCACCAGCTTAGAAAACTAAGCCTCCAAGAAGTGAAAAAACTCATTAGGATGGAAGTCACATCACATATCATTGTGAGGAAGACAATATCATTTTTGAGATACCATAATCATGTTCCAAAAGTATCTACCATGGAGCCTGACACAAAAAGCTCACTTAGCAAGTATTTATTATTCTTATTCATAATTTATCATTACAATCCAGATAAACACCTGCAGTAGACTTGTCAGAAAACCAACAATTGTGGAATGTATCTCATATAGTTCCTATATTTTCTTCTATATCTATTTAAGATCTATGCATATGTTTCCTTCTCTATCACTTTATCTCTAACTGTTGAATTTTTGTCTCTCTTTATTACATTCATATGCATATAATATATAATTATATATGATAATATGTATTAAAATACATAATGTAAAAACATAGACAAACTTTTCACTTTGCAAGAGAAATTTATAATTTATAATTAAGGATTTAACAAGAAAACTTTATGCTAGATAGATGAATGGACTACTTACATTTAATAATATAAATTCTGTGTGGCTTTCTTTATCTCTGCCAGGGTTTGTACATTCCCATACAGTTTCATGTATTTGTCTGTCATCCTCTAGTTTCCATCCATCAGACTCCATGATCCCTCTCTGTGCTTTCACTGTGCAAGTTTTGTAATAAGCTCTCACACATTTTACTAATCTGAGGAAAATACAGATTTTTCCCTGACTTCTGAAAGAGTTTTGTGAGCACAGCTTTTTTTTTTCTTCATTTTTTATTTCTTCAAGTTACATCTCAATCGTAGTCCCCTCCCTATTCCCCCCTCCAGTCCCACCCTCCCACCCTCAAACTCCCATCCTCTTTCCTTTTTTTTTTAAGTTTAAGGTATATCTTATTTCCCCCTACAGTTTCCCCTTTCAGTCCAGCAAATGGCTCTTTCTCTTATAATAATAAATACAATGCAAAACAACAGAGGTAATTGGGCCACAGTTTGAGGGTTATATGGCTTAACGTACATTCCCAATGTCCAGTCCATATGTATTTGGCACCTGACTTTAACATTCTACTATCTAACCATCTCCATGAGTTTAAAGTTCTATATTTAACTCAACATTCATACTAACTTGCCACACAATTTTAAAAGCATCTTCTTAGATCTATAACACTCTCTTGACTCCTAAACAACTCAAAATTTAATTATGAGACTCTAGCTATCTGTTCTTCAACCACCTCAGAGACCTGAGAGGGATAAATATATCTGATTTTATAGGAAGTACAGGGCCTGCAGCTTCCAAAACTAAGAAATGACATACCAGTGGCTGCCTGGACAGTTCCCATTTTCTCTCCATACATTATAGCATCGATCTTCAGTCGTTTGGCCCCATTTCTCTGACAGACATTGATTGTAGAGCAGGGGTTATGAAGGACTTGCCTACCCTGTCTTGGCAGAGCTAGGCTGTCAACTTACCTGCTTCCAGGTTTTGTCCTTTTTGGACAGCATTCTGTCTACTGTTGGAGCAAGGGGCTTTTCCTACCAAGAGATAGGATTGCGATTAATTCAATCATCTCCCACTGGAGATTCTTCGATGCTCATCTTCTACTTGGGGTAGAATAGAGGGTGCTGTCAGGATTTGGTATGTCTCAATATAAAAAAATCTAAAATTATGAAAACATCTTTGAATGTCATATTCTGCAGATCTCTTGAGGTTTTTGAAGAAGCCCTATCTATCTCTTATATTAGGGTAAGCAGATGTTGCTTGTCTCTTAGCAGCTTTATTTCTGATTAGCTTAGAAAATAACTATAATAGGCTGTCATAGTACCTAACAGAATGGCTGGCTTGCATAACTATTAGTTTGCATTTCTTAATTATCCTAAACAGTTTATGACAGTTAGTAGTAAAAGGCTGAAACATCACATTTCATTTTTTTTTTTGCCTCCTAACCCTTCCATCCCATTTCTCTGGGGTGGGGTGTCCTTATATAACAGTCCCTTATCTCAGTTGAGAGGTCGTATGAGGGCCAAGAGCCTCCTCATTCATTGGGGGTCTACGAGGCAGTACCACCAGTGAAAAGTGTCTCATTGCCCGGGAGAGAGAACTAAAAAACAAACAAACAAATAAGCAGACAAACAGATAAAAAAGAATAAAAAATAGAAAAAATATATATATATAATAAATAAATAAAAATAAAAAGTCTATGTCCAAGTTCCCTTTGGTGTGTTAATTGTAGTATCGATACCTTCTACTATATAGTTAAAACCCTACTATAAGTGAATAGATGCCATATGCATCCTTCTGAGTCTGTGTTAGCTCACTCAGGATGAGATTTTCTAGTTCCATCCATTTGGCTGCAAATTGCATAATTTCATTGTTCCTGATAGCTGAATAATATTCCATTGTGTAGATGTACCACAGTTTTTTAACCCATTCTTCGGTTGAGGGACATCTGGGTTGTTTCCAGTTTCTAGCTATTACAAATAAGGCTGCTATAAACATAGATGAGGAAACTTCCTTATGATTCCGTGAAGAGGCATTTGGGTGTATACCCAGAAGTGGTATGGCTGGGTCCTGAGGCAAAGCTATTCCAAGTTTTCTAAGATACTGCCAGACTGACCTCCATAGTGGTTGCACAAGCCTGCACTCCCACCAGCAATGGAGTAGGGTACCCCTTTCTCCACACCCTCGCCAGCATGTGCTGTCATTTGAGCTTTTGATCTTAGCCATTCTGACATGTGTGAGATGGAATCTCAGAGTCGTCTTGAGTTGCATTTCTCTGATGATTAAGGATGTTGAGCATTTCTTCAAGTGTCTCTCAGCCATTAGGGATTCTTCTTTGTGAATTCTCTATTTAGCTCTGTCCCCCATTTTTTGATTTGATTATTTGGTTTCTTGGCATTTAATTTCTTGAGTTCTTTGTAGATTTTGGATATTAGCCCTCTGTCAGATGTGGGGTTGGTGAAGATTTTTTTCCCAATCTGTAGGCTGCCATTTTGTTCAAATGACAGTGTCTTTTGCCTTACAGAAGTTTTTCAGTTTCATAAGGTCCCATTTATTGATTGTTGGTCTTAGGTCCTGAGCTGTTGGTGTTCTGTTCAGGAAGTTGTCACCTGTGTGAATGAGTTCAAGGGTTTTTCCCACTTTCTCTTCTAGTAGATTTAGTGTGACCAGCCTTATATTAAGGTCTTTGATCCACTTGGACTTAAGTTTTGTACAAGGTGATAAGTATGGATCTAATTTCATTCTTTTACAAGTGGACATCCAATTGGACCAGCACCATTTGTTGAAGATGCTATACTTTTTCTGTTGTGCGGTTTTGGCTTCTTTGTCAAAAATTAGGTAGCCATAGGTGTGTGGGTCCATTTCTTGGTCTTCAATTTGATTCCCTTGATCTACTGGTCTGTTTCTATACCAGTACCATGCTGTTTTTACTACTACTGCTCTGTTTGCTCCCCCACAAACTTTCGAGAGGTATGGGAACATACCTACAATAACACATTGAAGAGTTTGGGTGTTAGGCTAAAAGCCACTCAAAACAATGAGAAGAGATGTAGTTCTATATTCTATTTTACTTTACTCTATTTTTTGAGACAATCTCACTATGCAGACCAGGTTGGCCTCGAACTCACAGAGTCCTGCCTGCCTCTGCTTTCCAAGTGCTAGGATTAAAGGCGAGCTGCATTTGTTTAAAGATCTCACACAGGGTTCTCTGGAGAGAAAAGATTTGAGGAAACAGTGTAGAAGAGGTGTACTGGTCTCTTCAAAAGAGCATTTAGTGATGATGGTGGCCTAGATAGGATATGGGGTGGAGTGGAGGGTAGATATAGGGTACCCTCAGTTGAACTTAAATTTATTGACTTAGTACAATTATTATGTGATATAACCACACTCTCCTTCCTCAGTTTTGTCATCTGTGAGACAACCACAGGCTGCTAAAAGTCCTGAGTGAGTGGACTCCCTGTTTACTGTGACTGTTGGCTGGGAATATGCAGGGAAGATAGGAGTCACTGTGGGTGCCTTCAGTGGGAGAGTCTCTGGGTCATCTGGATGAAGTTATCCTGGGGCTTCTGGCCCCTAGGAAATCAGTCAGAAGAAACTGGAGCCACTGGAGTATACAAGGTATCCCCAAGGCTATGGGAAAGAAAGAGATGCCTCTGGGAGAGAGTGCAGTATGAAACAAAAAGGTGGTACAGGTGAGCATTATGCCTTTTGTGGCTTCCTGTGCCAGGTGAGGGATCTGAGGCTTGCTCCCGGATCCTGGAAAAAAAATACTAGAGATAACAGTAGCTTTGACAGTGCCCCTGGAGATATAGAGTAATTCATCCTCCTGACCCCAATGGCCTTGGCTGCTGGCCCCTCCTTGACTCCCAGGGAGGTGGGGGGGGAGACCTGAGTCAGCTCCTCTGGGTCCTGAACCTGTCGGAGCCTTCAGACCTAGGCTTAGGCAGCTAAGCCCCAGCCTGTGCTGACAAATCCCTTCTAATAGAGAGATCAACTTTTCAATACTTCCCTTGCTGCTCTCGAGACATCCCAGGGCAGTAGACAGCAGGCTGGTCTAAGAGCTGTAGAGTGCTGGCATCCCTGGACTGGAGATTCCCCTGGAATGACCTCACTAACTTGTCACCACCCACTCCAACAGCTGCAGAAACTCCTGGTGCTCTCACTGGAGTCCCGTGAGGAGATACAGGACATGAATGAGGAGTCCCTGTGAGGATTATGGACCTAACCACATCATGGTTCTTAAGAAGTACAGCAGCTTCTATTCCTACCTCGGGGTCTTTGAATTTAGTCTTCCTTCTGCTGGAAGTTTCTTCCTCTCAGTGTTAGTGAGGCTTCTCCATCACCTCTCTCAAGTTTTTATCAGAAAGTCATGCTTTCAGGGAGGCAGACTCTACTAATCCTCTTGAAATGGCAGACACAGTCCCCTGCCCATCTTTATTCTTTCTGTAATGGAGTCAGCATCTCCCACACTGTATTTTAACCATGCCCCCTGTGTCTTCATGTCTCCCATCCCTGACTAAAGAGAAGCTCCATGAAAGTAGAAATCCTGCATCCGCTGTCAGATGAACCCTCAAATACTAGAGCTGAGTCTGGCACAATAGCAACCAAGTATTTGTCTATTAAGTGATTGATTGACTGATCGATTAATGAGGGGTGGCTGGACCCAAAGTCAGAGTCCAGAGATTGCTTTCTAGTTCCCTCTACATTCTTAGTCTCCACATCCATAGGAGAATTACAATGCCTTCCCAGGTTTGAAAGCCATCACAAAGAATGGGAAGCAAGATATGTAAGCCAGATAGGCAAGGCAGTCAAAGCCAGGGACTGTGGTGTCAGACCGTAGAAGTAGGGGCTCATGGGAAGTTGGCATTGTCAGCTAGGATACTCATTGGTCTATGAGGCGAAATCTGGAAGTGTGTGGTTTGAGTTGCTAGAGGACGCCTTTGACTTATTTTGAATCTCCAGCTTCTACCATGAAGTACTTCCTTCCCAGGTCCAAGCCTTCTGGAAGCCCACTGTCTCTAGCTTCCAGTGTTATCCTCCAGGAGGGGCCCCCCCTCATCTTCTGTGAGAAAGTTCCCTAAGAAGCCAAGAGAACTTAGAGAACACATCCAGATGGTCCCAGGTACCATGGTTAGGAAAGCTTAGAACACAGGAAGGAGTGGCCACTCCCTACACTGAGTGTCTAAGGAGGCAAGCTGGAGCCTTGTGAGACCTGCTCACTCTCACCCTGACAAACGCCCTGACCTCTAATGCCAACTCTAGCTTGTCCTCTTCTGGGAAAACTTTATTGAATTGCCATTCCATTTAGTTCATCATAAGGAGACCCGACCACTTTCTCATTCCAACAACCTGTACCCTAGGTAGGCATTCACTTTTGAAGAACAGGGTGTAAGATATTGTTGTTGTTGCTGTGGTGGTGGTGGTGGTGGTGGTGGTGGTGGTGTGTGTGTGTGTGTGTGTGTGTGTGTGTGTGTGTCTGTGTGAACATGCTGTGGATTATGTGTGGAGGTCAGAGGATAACTTTGCAGAGTTAGTTCTTTTTTTTACCTTTATGTGGTTCCAAGGATAGAACTCATGTTGTTGGGCTTGCACAGTAAGACCTTTTAGATGTTGAGCCATGACACAGATCTGGGGGTGAGTCTTTATAAAGCACTCGAAGTGTAGGCTAAGCCCTGGGGATGTATGGTGAAGTCCTCTGAATGCAATGTCATGGTCTTCCAAACTTATCAGCTCCCACAATCCTCCTTTGGCCTCTCTAGTCTGAGTGTGTTTCTTCTGCTGTTGTATAGCTGGCATAGAATATAGAGAATGTGTGCTAACCCTCCTCACTCCACCCCCATCTGCCTGTCTGCCCTCACTCTGCCCTGGGGCCAGCAGACAAGTTTCCATTCAGCCTGGGAGCGCAGGACCTCTGTGAATTCCGGTATCTGTTGCATGTGTTTATTGCCAGGCATTCCTACACCTAGAAACAGCCCACAGTAAGCACATCATTGGTGCTTGTAGAAAAAAAAAAAAGAATGGAAAGAGGGGAGAAAAGAGAAGGAATAAGGGGAACACTCTGACACCCAGACCATCCATCTCTGCACACTTAGCTCTGTCACTCACCCTTCTGAGATCCAGTGCCTCAAGCCACTCATCCCCTTACTTCAGTCAGTGTGGTCTATGGATCTACAGCAAAAGCTCAGGCCAATTCCAGACGGAATGAATCTGAATATGCAGATCAGCAATATCCCCAGGTGCTGGGCATTCATTTGAGCATAAGGAGATACAGTACCTGACTCTGAGGAAGACACTGCCAGCCTCGCTGACCTACCAAGAGAGTGAAGAGTGTCAAATGGGTGACTAATGGGAAAACATTTTGAATCCTGGAATATACTGGGCAGATGAGATAAATTGCTATGATTATTCTTATGATTAGTAATAGTCCTCACCAAAAAAAAAAAAAACAAAAACAAAAACACTTTATAGTTTTGTTTCTAAAAACCTCATTAAACTCTGTTCAAATGTGCCATTAAGAGTTACGTTCTAGTCCACTGAGTTTTGTAAACCCCAAGCCTTCAAAACAGATTGTAGCCTGGGCTTGAGGACAGGAACATATAGGCCTTGCTTATGATGGTCGCCATGGTCCTGATTGAATGCAAATTTTTTCCCACAACACCCAGCCAACTGATTGATCCTGGGGAAGCAGGAGATCTTGGGAACTAGTTCCTCAGAGAAAGGAAAAACTAAGTAGAGGCAGAGAGTGGAAAAAGGCAAGCATGGGGTTTCACGCTGGTTTGTGGGGTTGTACTGCATGCCTGTAATCTTCTGCCTTTCAGCTTTTGCCAAACCATGTGGAAGGAAAAGAAGAGAGCAGAAGAGAAGGGAGCAGACGCTGCTGAGGATTACCTCAGCCACAGGCTGGGCCTCAGGCCACTGCCAATGGCCTTTCAGGGGAGAACCACATGCACAGCTGTGAGATGCTTCAGGCTTTTGATGCCCTGACCACATTGGATCCATCAGCTCTCATCCTCAAGATAAAGGCAAAGAGTGCATTGTGGAGAAACATCTTGGACATAAATTTAGGCAGGAGCAGGAGAATAAAAAACATGAGTGAATATGGTAGCAATTGATAATCAGTTTATGCAAAAAAAGCAATAAATACCCAGTGTTCAAGGCCAAGCAGCCTCTCCAGTCAGCATGCCCCACCAGGGCTGGCTACTCAGAGCAGGCTTGCCAGTGGGAACTCTGTGTGGATTTAGAGAAGGTGGTTCAACACAAACCCCTAATCCAGCTTCCCCATCTCTCTCATCTGCTTTGTCTGCCTTCCCAGGTACAAACTTCCCACCTGCCTAGCTCACACCGAAGCTGCCAGCCTGACCCCATGTACCTCAGACTGTAAGCCCAAGACTGAGTAGGCCTACCTCACTTATTCTCCAAGGAAGTTAGTCAGTCACTCTCCAAACGTTCCCTGATATTTTCACTGAGCCAAGTCTGTGTGAGCTCCAGAGATAAGGAAAGGAATTGGGCCTGAAGATGTCTTCAGTGCAGAACAGAAGGAACCCTGGGTAAGTTCTTTCACGGGGGTGGGGGGGAGGGGGGATCAGAGTAGCAGAGAACATGGCCACAATAAGAGTCAGGGAGGGACTCCTGTGGGGAGGTACTTCTGTGCTGAGGCCTGAAGGACCAGCAGCTTCCTGGATAAGGGGGAGTCACAGGCATTGGAGCCTCTAGAACCTGAAGCTAACTAGAGCTCAGAGGCACTCAGTTAACATGTTGAGATCCGGCTCTTTCTCCATAATTCAATACATACAGTAGTTGAATACCTGAGTCCTAGTGTACTGTCCAGGCCCAATCAGGCAGAGCTCAGGGAATGAACCCCAGGTTCCTCTAGGGCCCTCAGAGTTATCTTCTGCTTGGATGTACTTGTCTAACAAGGACACATACCCTGATTCTCGGGAAGAAAGGTGTAGAAGCACTTACTGAGGACCTGTTTGGCAAAGAAAAGGCATTGCGTGGCTACAGCACATATGGCTGAGAAGTGATTGACTAGGCCGGAGAGGGATATGCTCTGATATGGATAGACCTTAAAAATGTGTCAAACAAGAAAAAAATCAGAAACAGAAGGTGCCGTGAAGTAAACCGCCAGTTACGTAAATTAAAAGCATACGTAAAGAAAACAACACCCTACATTTTTTTTTTCAGAACAACGTGCATTTCCAATGACATGCACCAACACAATCCAAAAGGGAACAGAGAGGTGGGGGAGGGACTGGGAGTTGAAGGGAACAGGGCAGAGATACAATGAGCTAAAGCAAGACCTGGCAGGAAAGATGAGGACATTGTGTTGGCTCACAGAGGAGGGAACAGAACACACTTGCTGTATCTACCCAAGATCATCTAAAAGAGAAATCACAGAAACAATCTAGACAGAGGCAAAAATCAAGGGACGCAGGAAGACCCTAAGGCAACAAAGCAATCTGCAGTTAATTTTCAGAACCCAAGGGAATGAAACAGAGGGATGAGGTGTGATGAACAGTGAGGCTTGGACCAAGGGTCTCTGTGTCATCGTGAGGATTTGAAATTTTACCCTATATCCACTTAGTGCCCTGGAGAGGCTTTTAAGTAGACAGGGCATGCACAGATTTGGGTCCTCAGCATTCCTAGAGAACCACAGATATGCAGAATGTCATGAAGAGATGTGACCATGACCTTGCAGCTCCAGGGACAGAAAGGTCACCTCAGATTTCATTGCCTACTAAGCTCTTCCACATGAAGAATCTCAGTGGACCTCCAGTACAGGTGTGGGAGAGGTGAGGCTGATGTTACTTTTGTATAGAGGAGGTCACCGAGGCTTGGGGAACTAAAGAGACTAACATTCTGAAAAAAAAACAACAAAAACAACAACATCCTTCTTTCTGCAGCTGCGAGACCCAAACTCATCCTGTCGATGAGCTGAATTCAAATATGTCTAGTGAAATCATGCTAGATCAGTTTAAGTTCATTTGCATGGTACTCAGTTGAATCCATTCATTCGCTGAAAAAACAATTTTTTTAGTGCCTACTGTACATCAGTCTGTGCCAAATGGGAGGGATACAGCTGTGTGAAAGACAGTCCTGACTGCCCAAGGCTAACAGAATAGCAAAGGGAGATCAACTTTACATAATTCTCTTGGATCTCACTCTGTTCTAGACATACTTGCCTCCCGGTTCTTTGAACACATCAGCCTCACTGCTACCCCAAGGCCTGGGTATTTGTTTGCTGTTCTGGGAAAACAGAAACAGTTGCCTCAGGCTACATCTAAAGAGCTCTCTCACTTGCTCAGATGTTGCCAGACATCATCTCAAGAAGACTTCCTGTGGCCATCATATTCTTTAATGGCCACTGCCCTTTACCCTGATACATTTGGCCACAGTATACCTTCCACTGTCTAATATTAAGTACCTTTGAAGTGTAAGTTCAAACAGGGTAGAGACTGTCAGCCTATTCCTGTTCGTAATCATACACTGAGCACCTACTATGGAGATCATAGGTGTTGCATATGCACTTGAGATTCGAAATGACTTGAACAAATGAAGCTGCCCTTGTAGAACTCATATTCTTTTAAATCAGCTTTTAAAGATTTATGTAATTTCTGAGTCTTTTCAGAAAAAAAAAGCTGAAAAATATATCCTATTACTGCAGCAGTGAAGCTCTAGGTGTGGCCACTCCTAGATGAGTGGGACTTTCAGGAGAGGAGGGCCTGTCCAGCCCCCTTCCTCCTGCCATCCACATCAAAGTCAGAGAAGAGCTGAGGACAACTCTCCTGACTGTAATTAACCCCACCTCCTTGTCATTGTCTGTCACCTATACAGGCTTGGCCAGATACCCCCATCATCACTCATAAATGGGAAGAATTTCCCTATAAAGGTCACAACTTCATGAAACACACATACACACACACACAATTTGTTTTTGTGTGTCTTTCAAGGTAGGGTACTCACCCAGGCTGAGATAGGACAGTCTGACACATTAGAATTAGAAGAGGAGGGCTGGAGAGATGGCTCAGCAGTTAAAGGCTAGGCTCATAACCAAAAGTATAAGAATTAGAAGAGGAAGAAGAAAAAGAAGAAGTCTTCTAAAAATTAAAACAGCATCTCTTGTTCTCCTTCCAAGATTGATAGGAAGAAAGGAACCCGAGCCAGAGGGAGAGGAAACTAAATAAAAAATAAGGAAATCTTAAGTTATGTCCTTTTGAGAAAGGGAAACAGTAGAAACCAAGATGCAAGAAAAGTCTTGGTGAATCCTCAAGAAAAGAAAAATGTTGCTGCCAACTTCTTCCCTGCCCCCCCCCCACTCTACATGAAAACAGAAGAGAAGGCAGGGTGGGAGCATCCTGTCCACAGAAGAGACAGTTCCACAAATCCAATGCGATGGGGAGGGCATGGCAGGGCTCTTGAGTGGCAGAGCCTTGTCAAGCACATGTGTCCTTCCTGCCTCAGGACTCTTGTATATGCAGCTCTCTGCCAAGAGTTCTCCCCTGACTTTACAAACACATCATTGATTCCTACATTCCCTTCAGGGTTCCCTTAGGTGTCACTCTCTCAGGAGTGCCTTCCTGTCTTTCAACCATCCAGAGAACCTCAGAGAACTATGCCCCCTCCATGCCACAGGGATCACCACTATCATGACACACTGCACCTCTTCCATCAGAACAGAAGCTCTGCAAGGGCTGTTGCCTGCTCTCCACCAATTGTCCAGCACCTTGTACAGAGACAGTGCTCAGTCAGTATCAGTGAATATGTAAAGGCAGCCAATATGCACACATGCAGCACACAGAGAGTTTACAGACGCCAGCATTAGGGAGGGTCACTCCTCACACTCAGAGCCAGTGACTGGACCAAGACAAGAACTCAGGAGCACCCTCACCCCCAACTACTAAACCATGGAACTCGCTCTTCTGCCACGTCTGGACAAGCTGCTGTGGGGTTTGAGAGTGGAGCGGGATAATACCAACAGAGAGGCTGCTGGTGCGAATTAGGTTGTTCCCCACCTCCCTGACCCCCACTCCACCCTGAACATCTCTCCCCTCCAAAGTGCCTGCCAAGGACCAGGCTTGGAAACTCTCCCCGGTCTTAATCCACTACATCTGCCATCAAAATCTGTCTTGATTACCCAGGGCAGAGACACAAGCTCAAAATGGAGAGGAAAGAGCCTTGTGTGCCTCAGAAGCAACTGTCTGCCAATTGCTCCTGGACCTCGCATGGCAGTAGGCAGGCAGCCCTTACAAACTGTCTTCTCTGCACATACTAAGAGGTATCCATCCAGTGTGTGTCAGGTCTCTAGGGACATCTTACTGTCACAAAAATGAGTGGAAGTACATAGTGCTATTCCACTATACAAATTAAAAAATGGGCTCAAAGAGGTCACCTATTTACCTTAGAGTCACACAGTAGGAAGAAACAGGGTAAGATCCACCTGCCTGCAAAGCCACATGCTGTGCTGCCATGACACCCCATGCCCTATCCCTCACCTCCTAAACTAACCCACACAGTCCATCTCCTGGATGTCTGTGGGTTCTTCCAATCAGTTGATCCCAGGAACTCTAAGAAAGCCTGCTGGGGTCAGTGAGAAACAGAGAGGGAATCTGACAGGCAGAAGCAGAGTTCAGAGCTTAAGCCCAAGAAGAAATATACATGTAAACAGGTATATACAGTCATACATGAACAGACAGACAGACAGACACACAGCACCTTTCAGTGAAGGCAGAGTCCCCATTGCTTTGCCACATAGGACAGGTCTCAACAAGGATTCTGTGGCTCCAACTGTCTGAGGGGCACCATGGCCTTGAGGGATTCTGAAGGTGTGGGTCCAGTTAGCTGAGCATTCATCCTAGTGGACAGGCTGCTGCCCTGGCTCCTCTGCTCCAGTCCCATGATGTCAGAGCAGGATTTCCCACCCTCCAGGGCATGAGGCTGGGCAGGAGCAGAGGCAGACTCCAGCACTAGTGAAATCCAGAGGAAAGATGAGGGATTGGGTACTGGAGAGAATTATCTAGAGGGACAGAGGCCAGAGTCAGAGAGAAGGGTAGCCCTGCCCATGGTCAATCTCAGTCAATTCAGGAAGCATGCAATTTCACATCCAGAAGCTTTTTACTAAACAAGTAAGCTAGGCTCCTCAAAAGTACAACTGTCAAGAAAGACCAAGAAAATACAAACAAAAAAGCTGGGAGTCTGTTAGAGCTTAGAGAGACAAGGCAACTAGAATGGAATGTTCTAGAATGTATTATTTAATAAATTAAAATTTTTGAATGATATTATATATTAGATGAGATAGCATAATGTCCAAGTTACAATTTTAGGGCAATCGCTGTGTTGTGATAATGTAGAAGCATGCTTTTTATTGAGAGAGACATGTGCCAAAGTTGGGTGATAGAACAAATAGAGGAGAGAGAGAGAGAGAGAGAGAGAGAGAGAGAGAGAGAGAGAGAGAG
>CAJQZJ010005020.1:12169229-12244163 GCA_907164525.1 Lophiomys imhausi
GAGAGAGAGAGAGAGAGAGAGAGAGAGAGAGAGAGAGAGAGAGAGAGAATGCATACTGGGGAAAGATGAGGGAAGAAAGGAAGGATGAGACAAACTATAATAAGGATTGCTAACTCTAGATAAAGGACAGAGAAGTGTTGATTCTATGATTCTTGTAATTCTTCTGTTTTTCATCCCCACCAAAAAAAAAAAAAAAATCAGAGAGGGTCTGAGAATATATGTGGTGAGGGTGCATGTTGCATATGTGTGTGTGTGTGTGTGTGTGTGTGTGTGTGTGTGTGTATGTGTGTGTGTGTGTGTGTGTGTGTGTGATATGATGAAAAAGATGAAAAAGTATAGCAAGAGGGCAGAGGACCAGGTGAAGAGGACCCAGGCAGAGTTCCCTCTGAACTCTACTGTTCAGAAAATGTTTCTCTGGAAAGGAGGCTTCTAGGCAAAGAAAACTGCACAAAGATGAGGGGGTCTTTCCTTCCTAGAGCAATGTCCCAGGCTGAACCACACCAGAGACCCAAAGCTTCTCGATGGAGGGGAACTAACATGGTGAGGAGCCAGTGGGAGGCTAGAATGGCCCAAGGAGCAATACCAAACAAACCAAGGGTGGCAGAGAAGAGGAGAGCAGCAGGTGTGACCAACCTTTTCAGAATCACCCTGCTCCAAAGCTGACAACGGATGACCAGGAACTCAGGCAGAACTGGCCTAATAATCTCGGAATGAGATGAAACATCTGGCCTCAGATGACAGTTGTGAAGGCCAAGAAGTGGCTGGATAGTAGATATTTATTTCCCTTTTGGGGATAGTCTCAATATGTTGCCTAGGCTGACCTCAAACTCCAAGGTTCAAGTGATCCCCAGCCTCAACCTCTCCAGTAACTGAGCCTACAACATTGTCACTGTGCCTGCTGATGAATACATTTTTGAAGGTAGAATCTGAATGGGCAGCATTTCCTACAGAAGCATGTGGCTGTCCTTGCCTGGGGTTTGTGAAGTCTAAGGAAATCTTCATGAAAGGTCTCCAGTGCGTGCCAGGGCAAGAGGCATCTGGAACCCTTACAGGAGCACATGGAAAGCTACAGATGAAATCTTCTGCCTTGCAGGTCTCCCCAGAGCCCATGGACCCTCCCCAACCACTCCCTGCCCAGATGGGCCCACAGAGGCCACAGGTTACAGAGAAGGAGTGCACACCCCAGCAAAGATTGATGCCTTTTAAACAGACCCAGAGCGAGAAGGACAGAGAAAGTCAATATTTGTCCGAGCAAGCCAAACAGGCGGGCTCGCCCAGGAATGTGAGGGAGGGGGAGGCCAGCTCCCAGAGAACATTATTTCAACAGACAGATATTTGGAAACCGTCGCTGTCCTGGGGGCGGGGGAGGGGCTGGCCGTCCAGCTCTGTTCCTGCTGGGAACTGGATGGGCCCAGACCAGGTGGCCAGAGGCTAGCAGAAGAGCTGACCCATACTATTTCATGTGCCTGGAAATAAGGAAAAGGGTTTGAAACAAGACCGGCAGGTCCAATTGTCCAGCACCTTCCAACCTTTCAAGTAGAGCTGCAGGTCACGCTGATTGGATCCAAATCCCACCTAGCTTTCCCTTCTCACCTTGCTTCATACACCTGCCAATCTTGGCAGCTTAGCTCCTTGCCCCACCCACCCTGCCCCAAATGGCAGGTTGCTAAGCTGATCTTCACCATGCTTTTGCTTGAACCAGTCCTCAAGATACACCTTCCCTCCAAAATCTGGTTCAAAGTTCCCCTGCAACCATCTTCCACCCCCAATACAGACATACCCAACCTTCTAGCTTTGAGATTAGAGCTTTGGGGCTGAGCTCAAGGAAGGCCGGATTCGCCAGTTTCTGGCTGATGACCTAAGCACGGATGACTCCATCCTCCTGAATCCTGGTGTTTTTATGCATAAGCTGCTGCGTCAGACTGCATAGTCCGCATAGTATGTCTAGCCTTTGGAATCTTGAAGATGTGATTACAAACTGTGGATCTTGAGATGGAAAGATGACTCTGGGACATCCAGGTAGATCCAGTATCATCACAAGGGCCCCAAGAGAGGGAGGCAGGAAGGTCCTAGTGGAGTGGGAATGACAGAAGCAGAGACTGGAGTGTGCAGGGCCCATGAGAAGAGGAAGAGAGGTGACCGCTGAAAGACTAAAAAGGCAAGAAGATGGATTCTCCCCTCCAGCAGCCCGCCAGCTTGACCCTAATCTGATGAGTCATCTTCTATACTCTGACTGTCAGGACTGTTAAGGTGGTTCACTTGTACTGATCTAGACTCCAGCTTCTAATCCGCGGGTCACAACCTTATATGGGGTTTGTGGTTAACTTGTACTGATCTAGACTCCAGCTTCTAATCCGCAGGTCACAACCTTATATGGGGTTATATAACACAATGTAGAGGTTGCAACATTTTTGGCAACATTACAGGTTTCTGAATGCACAACCAACAATTAATTTAAAATTGAGCAAGTGATGAATGCCAAGGGGTTTCCAGGAGTGTTTGTCCATGCTGCATCATGAGACTTCACTGCAGCCTTGGTTCTCACCATATGCACATATGCACTCCACACACCCTGGCATCAAGAAATGCCAACAAGTGCCAACTGAAACACATCAGCTCAGAGCAGAGGCTACTGTAGGATCTCTGAATTGCAGAGTTTTTTGTTGTATATACATGTCTCTTTTGTTTTTATAGACACAGTGGTTATAAATGAAAAACAAAGACTTTAACATTTTCCTATTATCGTTCTTCAACATGTAAGTATCAAACTAATATAATTTTGAATTAGATTGTGTTTAGAATATTTGAGGGTTTTTTTTTTTTAATGTTGTTTTCAGGCAGGTGAGATGGCTCAGTGGGTAAAGGTTGCTTCCAAGCCTAAGGACCTGAGTTTGATTCCTGAGACCCACATGGCAGGAGAGAGAAACAAAACCAAATTTACATTAAAGACTAAACATAATTTAAAATTTGTTTAATTGTTTCAATTGGTGTCTTGAATTTCACTTTTTAAGATTGTTTGGTAAATTTGGGTTGGAATTAGGACATAATTTCCAACAACTTCTGAAATGACCCAGAACATACTTCTGACATTTTATATTATATGTTTATGCAAAACAACATTCTCAGCATTGCTGATTATAAAATCAAAACCTCAATCAACTCTGAAAAACATTGGAGATGTTCTTTGTCCTGTGGGATTAAATATTCAGCTAAGATTTAATTTTTTTCTTTCTTTTTTAATGTGCATATGTGCAGGTGTGTGTGAATGTGTGTGCACATGTGTGAATGTTCATGCATGTGTATGCACATGTGTATGTGTGTGCATGTACACATGGAAGCCACAAGATAACCTTAGGTATTGTTCTTCCTCAGGAACCATCCATCTAAGTCTTTGAGGCAGGGTCTCTCTCACTGAGACCTGGGTCTCAACAATCAGGGTAGGCTGGATGGTCAGCAAGCTCCCAGGACCTGCCTGTCCTGCTTTGAGATTTTGGGATTTGCCTGCATGCTTTCTACATGGGTGCTGGGGATTGAACTCATAGGACAAGCCCTTTACTGACTTAACCATCTCCCCAGCCCAAGATTTTATTATTTTTTAAATATTCCAATTCTTATCCTCCCTCTCAACCACCCAATCGCTCTTCCAATATTTTCTCCTTCCACCTTCATAGCCTTACTTTTCTATAGCCCACTGATTTAGATTAGTGCTGCCTGCATACACATGGATATGGTTCACCCTTTGGAGTGTGGGCAAATTACCAGCAGCCACACTCCCAAAGAAAAATGACTTCCTTTCTCCCAATAGCCATTAATGTCAATACCTCTTGAGCTAGAGGTACAATTTCATTAGCCCCTCTTTCATCCATGCTGAAAAGTTACCTGGCTTGATCTTGTGCAGGTAACCATGGCTGCTGAGAGTTCATAAATACAACAGTGCTGTTGTGTCTAAAAAAAAAAAAAAAAAAAAAAAAAAAAAAAAAAAGTCATTTCATAGCATTCTTCTCCATTCCGACTTTTACATTCTTTCTACCCAATTCTTACATCATATTTCCAGAACCTTGAGGAGATGGGTAATATAAGCGTCCCTCTTAGGGCTAGGCACTCAACAGTCACTTATTCTCAGTATGTTGACCAGCTGTGAGTCTGCATTGACTGCCCACTGCAAAAAGAAGTTTTTCTGTGGCCAAAGTCAAGAACAACACTAATCTATTGTGTATAAACATAAGCATTTGTAAGGCAGTTTGACATGTTCATTTAGCAAACAACAATAACATGCTCCATTCCAGAGCCTACTACCTCCCCAGCCACTGGCTTTTGAGAAGTATCAAGGATAAATTCCCTCCTTTGAAACAGGCCTCAAATCCAACCAGAAAGCAGCTGGTTATCCCTAGAACAGTCATGCCATTATAGCACCATGGGTACTTACTTGCCTGACTGGTCACTGTTACAGCATGCAAAGCCCAGCACTGGGTAAAACCACTATGTCTTTTCTTCCCCTGTGGCCTAAATAACACCTTCTTGTATTATGAAAACTAGCCAACAGAAAAAAAGTCTCCAACGTCAATTCCAGCTTGATTTCTTATATTTTTGGTTGTGAGCCTAGCC
Organism: Lophiomys imhausi; assembly: GCA_907164525.1. Lineage (NCBI taxonomy): Eukaryota > Metazoa > Chordata > Mammalia > Rodentia > Muridae > Lophiomys > Lophiomys imhausi. The sequence continues at coordinate 12,173,835 of CAJQZJ010005020.1, forward strand.
TTTAACGGCTGAGCCATCTCTCCAGCCCACAGCTTGATTTCGTTAAGTCCTCTAACCAATGTGTGATTTGTCTTCAGCGATAGACTCTTACCACTTAGCTATAGTGGGTAACCAAAAGTTATAAAATACCTTATGTTGTTTGGGGGTCCTTTTTGACCAGTAACTTTTAGGAAAATATCTTACACATGGCACTGAGTTTTCTTTTTTTTTTTAAGATTTATTTATTATGTATACAGTGTTCTGTCTGCAGGTATATCTGCAGGCCAGAAGAGGGCACCAGATTTCATTATGGATGGTTGTGAGCCACCATGTGGTTGCTGGGAATTGAACTCATGACCTCTGGAAGAGCAGCCAGTGCTCTTAACCGCTGAGCCATCTCTCCAGCCCCCGGCACTGAGTTTTCAATTAACAATTCATGTCATTTCAGGGAAGCATTTTCAACCCATGCAGATATGTATATTCAAGTTCCTTCTGTTCTCTGTCTTTTAATTACATTTTTAGTTAACTTACAAAGCAGTGAGTTTTCATACAACTTTGGTTTTGGTTAGTCCATCCCTACCCTTTTCATTCCTTTCCCTTCTTCCCCCATTTCCGTTCTTACAAGATATAATTCTTTATGTAAAAATAAACAAGTACATCCATCTTATTAAAACACAAATTCATCTACTTAGGGCCTTCAGGTCAGTGTTGAGGAGAGTGGGTAGAATTGTTGTCGAGTCTTATTCTGAAGGGTCTTCAAGAGAGAAGGATTAGCATGTTATCCATAATCAGAAAGGTGATCAGCACCACAAAAACCCTGGTAGCCACTGGTGTGCAAGTGGACAGGACCATTTACACTTCTGGACAGGTGGGCAAGGATCCTTCCACTGGGCAGCTTGTGCCAGGACGGGGAGTAGAAGAGCTAAACAGGCTCTTAAGAACTTGGGTGAAATTCTGAAAGCTACAGGCTGTGACTTCACTAATGTAGTAAGGACAACTGTTCTTCTGTTGACATAAATTACTTTGGCACTGCCAATGAGATCTAAAAAAATGCATTTCCAAGTGACCTTCCTGCCAGGGCTGCATACCAAGTCACGGCTTTACTCAAAGGAAGTCTGAAACTGAAGCAATTGCTGTCCAGGGCCCTTTCACCTCAGCACGACTATGTATATATGTGTATATATATATATGTGTGTGTGTGTGTGTGTGTGTGTGTGTATGCATATCCTTGCTTATGTTGACTCTGAAGTTTTTAGAATGCCTTTCACACCTTAATTTTTACAAATGACGCTGGGAAATATAACGGTGACTAGTGTGCCTGCAGTTATCGTGGAAATGGCCATATACATAGAGATTTGACATTAATTGGAGATTATTGAGTACATGACTGATGTTCCAGTTACACTCACATACACTTACATTGCTGAGTGTGAGAGAAGACTCAGCACAGTTACTCAGGTGGGAGCAGGAACAGGCAAGATGAGCTGTTGTTCATGAGAAATAGTAAAGAGCATACCTAATTAAGGCAAATTATATTGATTTGCCTCTCATGTTAGATACAGGAAACTAAATTAAAATATTCAAACTTGAATAGTACAGGAGAAGAAAGTGAATCAAAATCTTATGCAGATAATATTTCTCTAATGGAAATAAAAATAGATGTGTAACTTTAAAAAAATCACAAATTCATTTTTACCCTTAATAAATGATAATATTATATGTATTCTAAAACACTATTTTAAATAGAGATCTTCATTATTTCGTATCATAAATGCTTGAGTTGTATATGTATTTTATGTGCCTACATACCTGGAGTTAAGTAAAAGTCTCTCAGATGAAAGGGGGCAGGTAGAAAACATTTAAGGAACCCTGCACTAATCTAGAAAGCTTGTGCCAACTTGTCAGAGCTATAACAGGTAGCTCAATGATTTGAGTGTCACCTTCATGCCTCCAAGATTCTGGAAAGAACTAATGACATGACACTTAGAGAATGCCTAGTCTCCAATAGAGAAAGGGATTGGGAACTTCTGGGTGTCCCCATTGGTGCTGTCACAGCCCTGACCCCTTCATGATTCCCATGATCCTCCTTTGCTTGCTTCCATGTCTGCCTGTCCCACCAAGATAAGAACAATTTGAGGGTAGACGTGAAGTAGCACATTTATGTTAGTATTAATGATTGCAGCTGCTTAGTAGGTGGTCAATAAACTGTGAATAAATGAATGAGTGAATGAATAAATGCTGATATTTGTCCACACACATCAAAGCTTTAGTCATACAGATAAGTAAAGTCAATGTCCCAGAGACAAGATAATAAAACTCTGCAATCCATCAAACCAAACGCAAGAGTGTAAATGCTAGAAGAGAGACTTGAAACCAGTTGACACTTGTAGGGAAGACAGGTGGGTGTCTCTCTTGTCTACATTACACATTTCCTGGTGACTTTTTCTTGCTGAAGCAATGAAAGGGTGAAGCCTCTCAAGGTAGGTTTCACACATGCCTGCTTCCTCTGGTCAGAAGTGGAGAAGTACACGTGGCCAACAGCTCCAGGCATGGATCATGGGGATGCTGAAGTACATGGCCAGCATCCCTACTACATTTCAGGCACAACAAATCATTATTTCATTTCATGTACAAGTGTCCATTAATATTTGCCAGGGAATACATTGAAGACTAGACAGGTGGTGCAAATTATCCAAAGTCACACAACTCACCAGCCTCACCTGACTGGATGGAATCCCAGGACAAGAAAGGCAGCCTGAAGCACTTCAGCTTCTCTAGATTCACTCCATGACACTTGTCAGACCTTCTCTGAGTCCAGTCCTGCTCTTTGAGGCAAGAAGAGAGAGATGGCGCAGCCCAGTGGAGAGACAGACTCTGAAAATGTCAGTAAAATAGTAAGACATGGAGGGGAGAGGACTGGAGACTCCGGTATTGGCATCTAAATCTGATGAGCATCAGAAATAAAGCCGAGCACATGAAAGTGGGCAGGCGAGGTCTTTGGAAGAGGGAATTTCAAGCTAGCAGACAGTGTGCACAGACACCCAGAGATACGAGGAGAGCACACTCAAAACAACACAAGTCAATTGGAATGGCAGAAGGGTACTGGGTCAGACAGGGACAAAATAGAAGGTGAGCAAGGACCAGATGGAGCCCTCAGGGCTGAGACTGCCCTCACACCCAAGGGCAATGGGGCATTCTGTAAAGGACGTAATACCAGAAGGCCTTGATCATCAAACTTTATCTTCCTAAAATCATACTTATCTTGTACCCAATAGTTATAAACTCACAGCCACTCTTCCAACTACATTGCATGGATTTACTCACTTTATCCCCACCGCAACATCATTATTATCTTACATCTCAGTTTACAAATGAGGAAGCTGCAGCACAGAAAGGTTGAATACCATGTCCAAGGTCACACAGCGAGTAAGTTGCACAAATGAGATTTGAACACAGACATTCTGGCTCCAGAATCTAAGTGCTCACCCTGGCTGAAGTGTTCTCTCAGAAATCAGGGTTTGGACACGTTTGCATAACACTGGAGCCCTGCACAGGGCCAAGCAGAGAAGAGGCATGCATCCAGGCTGCTGGGCAAGTAGCCTGACTCAGGAGAAAGAAATACTGCTCTCCAAGTGACTCTGGGCACAAGATCAATTGGACTTGGGTGGCCAGCCACTGATGCTTCAGAAACACTTCCCCACCCTACCCCCTCACTGCTTCGTGCCCACCAACCCACAGTGTACCCCAAGCTTTGGAGCACTTATCAGCTTCCCAGATTTCTCTAGGGTTCCTCCCAGCTTGGATTTTCTGAAAGTCCTTTCCGCTTTGCTGCTGATCCTATCTTCCCGTGTGTTTCCCATTAGTGGAGCGATTAGCACTCATCCATTTGCATAAGCTCAGAGGCCCCCCACACTCAGGAGCCTCCGCCTCTGCCTGGCTGGAGAGAGGCTACAAAAACTGCCTGCAAGCCTTCTGGGAACCCACTTGACCTTGCTAGATGGTTTAATTTCCCCTTGAAGGTAAGGATGGTGACACAGACAAACTGTTGTATCAGTGAAGAACCACACATAGGTATTATGACTGCTCTCCAACCCAGCACCCCAGCCAATGAGAACCTCCAGCTCTGTCAAGCCCATTTTTCATTTAACAGACTAATATTTGTTGAAAAATAAAATTGTATGTCATCACGGTATACAGGTGATGTTTTAAAATATATATATTGTAAAAAAAACAACGTACACACAAGCTAATTAACATATTCATGTCTCAAAGTTACCATTCATGAGCACATGTTAGATTTGCTGTCTTAGCAAATTTCAATTACGTGTTGCGTGATATAATTAGTCATGGTCACCATGCAGTTTTTAGCAGTCCAGAATCAATTTATGTTGCACTCCTGACATTTGGTACTCTCTGCCCCTTTGCCTGCCTGCAGCGTCTGAGTCAATCTTCCTGAATTCACCTCATAAATAAAATGCTGAAGAACTTGTCCTTCTGTGCCCAGTATGATCCATTTTACAAGACATCCTCCAGACTTCCCCACATTGTCACAATGACATGCTTCCCTTCTTTTTCGAGGATAGCCAGCACTCTTGTGTATGTGTGTGCGTGTGTGTGCGCACATGCACGCATGGGTATGACATTTCTGATTCATTCATGTGCAGGCAGACTCTGTGTTGTTTCGGATCCTGGCTGCTCTGAGCTGTTACAACAAGCACTGGCGTGTAGGCATTCTCTCACTGTACTCACTAGCTTTCTCAGCCTGTGCAGTGAGTGTGGGAATGCTGATTCTGACACAGCACAAAGGACGAGACCTGACTCCTTGTTGATCAGGCCTAAGGACCACCAATCTGGCAATGTGGTGAGCCCAAGATAATGTCCTCTCATGTAATTCTCATCATTTCCTATGAGAAAATAATTGTTATTCCCATTTTACAGATGGTAAAATTGACGTGTAGAGATGTAAGGTTACTAAAAGCAAAGTCACATATGCTTGTGAGCCCAGGTCTCCCTGGCTGTACAAGCTGAGATGGCTGTCTTGGGCTTAGTGCCCCCACAGTCTGCCCACCTCAGACCCAAGTCTCTCAACAGGGAAGTTGGGGACCCTTGTAGAGTTCCACCACTCCCACCAATGCATAAAATAGACTAGTAGAAAGTACCCTGTGCACATTAACATAGGCAAGAGTCAGCATTTCTTCAACTCATGCTAGATGCCAGCCTCTTAACTGCCCTGTAGCAGTTATGCTCACTTCACACATGGAGAAACTAGGGCACCTAGAGATAGAGTCCATTGCCTAAGATCATGCAACTAGTAAACAAATGACACAGGCCCAGGATTTGAACCAGACCTCACGTCCTTTTCACACAGGTACCAGAGAAGCTGAGGCACTCAGGGATATGGTGAAAAATGACCCCCCCAATGCCACACACACACATACATACCACCCAGGTGTTCTCAATGATCCAGGCCACTGTATCCATCTGGCTGGCCCCACCCACTTTACTACATCCAGGATGTCCCCAGGTGAGAACGCCTGAGGTGAGGTAGTCTGGAGTTTCCAAGGAGTCAGATTCCTGCTGTGGAAGGAGGTGGCCAGCACACAGGAGGTGGGCAGCCCAAAGGCAGTCTCCCTATCAGGACTGCTGCTATTTACATACTGTAGGCCTCAGATCCTGCTCATGATAGGAAGATTTGCTGCTGTTTTCCTGCACCCTCACCATGATTCCATCTGTTACCTTTTAGAAGGGGCCTCAGTGGCCCTGGCTGAGTTGCTGGGAAGCAGATAGGAGGATTTCTGCAGAACCCACCCTGCCACCCTCAGGCGTTCACTGCAGAAAAGCTCTCAGGCTTCTCCATGTCCTTCATTACTATAGATCCCAAGTGTCTGCAAGGTACCAGGATTCTAGGAATGACCTGAAGGAGATGCTCCTGACCCTCCTGAGAAACTGGCAGGTCCTAAAGATGCCCACCATAGCCATCTGCTCCCACTCAAACTCAGTATCCCATGCATCTGGACTGCCCATCAGAACCAATAGTGGATGGGGTAGATGAACACACTATCTACACTAACAGGCCAGATGGAGGCTGGGGAGGAGGAAAAGAAACTGTTGTCAAGTGTGAACACAGCACAGCTCCTGAGAGCTTCCCAGAGGCCCAACCTCCTTTTCCTCTTTTGTGTGTTCCTCAGACTTCAGGACAAGTCAGCCAAGACACTGAACTCAATGACAGGGTCAGAATTCAGCTTCAGAGTCCCATGCCTGGCTTCCTGCGTGACCTGGGAAAAAAAAATCTTCCCTTCCATGGCTACTTTAAAGCTTGGCCCTGCAACCACCTAGAACTCAGGGCTCCAAGGCCCTGGTACAGAGTGACTGTGATCCTGTCTCCAGGCTCTTAGAAAAGCAGCCACCCACGAGAGCCATGGTCACCATGGAAGTTGTTTCCAGTCAGGACCCTTCCATTCCTTCCCATTCTGGCTGGCCTTCTTTCTGTCCCTTTAAGGTGAGAAAAAGCCAAGAGGCCAACTCTGGGACAGGCTTAGAGAAGATTCCCAAAGGGTCTCAGATTTGCCAGGGGGGAGGCAGACCTGCTGGCTAGAAGCCCTCACCCCTCAAGACAAACAATTGTCCCCTTAATCAAATACATACCCAGCACTCTAGAGAGAGCCAGTGGGAACTGAGTCACTTACACTTAGACCTGATTTCTGACTCAGAGGAGGAAGTAGGCCTTTTAATGAAAATGACTGGAACTTTTCCTCCTCTCAAGAAGAGCAATCTTTTTTTTAAAACAAAAATAATATTTTTTTAATACTTTTGAGTAAACACAACAGTTTAAGCCAAGTTGGGGACTCTGCTGCAGGCTCCAAACCATGAAGTCCAAGGCTCCTTCTTCCCATTATTCCTGGGTTTCTCTCCTCTGTGGATACAGGCCATGGGTCAGTGACTACACCAGAAACTCTTGAGATGCTCCAGGAAATGGCAGGTTAAATTGCACAGACACCACCCTCTTCTCAAGACCCACCTCCTCAGCCACTCCCTGCCTCAGTCTCTTTCAACTCCAGCCCCTTGTGTCCTGCCTACTCCAGATCCCTATCTCTGTCCAGGCTGAGAGCATCAAACCCGTCTCATGCTGCCACACACAGGTATCCTTTCATATCCCAATGAGATCCAAAAAAAAAAAAAAAAAAAAAAAAAATCCAAGGACTTCTCCCTTCAGTTCAGCCCAGAGGAGGTGGGGAACTCTTTGTTTCTCCTGGGGCACTACAGTCCCTGTTCACAGAGCAAGAACAGGGTCTGACCCAAAGCCCAAGTTTAAATGAATCCCACTCTCCTTAATCCACCCATGCCTCCCTACCAACTTGGAAGACGGATGAAGGTGGACCTATGACTGAAGAGCCCCTGTGGACCCATACATCTTCAGATACATGGTGTCACACACACGATGCCATAACTGATGGATCTGCTTTGTAGCTTCCCCACCCTCACCTCATTCTATGCTGCTTCTGTGGTCACTTCTCTGGGCCAGGAGTGTCCCCAGATCTGGCTTTGCCTATTTCAGAAGACCATCCCAAATACCCAGGTGGGAACAGAACACAGCCTGTACCTGTGGAGCCCAGGGTGACACTGTTAGTACACAAGTTCTCACTCCGCATTGTGCTCAGCAAGAGCCTGACACATAGTTGGTACTCAGAAAAGATGGCTAACCCCATCTTGGGGGCACATAGCCTGAGTTCAAGGGCAACCTGTGCAACATGAGAGCCTATGCTGGAAGGGAAGAAAGAGGGAAGTGAAGGGAAGGTGGCTCGTTTAACTGAGCTGAACATTTTCAGAACTGAGTAAGGATAAGATGAAATAGTTGGTGAGTTTATCTGTTGGATTCAGAACAGCCCTGTAATCACTGTGTGCTAGGCTGTATGCCTTGAGTGGCACTTGCTTCCATAATATGGCACAGTGGCAACCAAGTAGCAAAGTGCTGTGAGAGAGCCACCACTGCCCAATACAGACTAAGTGCAAAAGCAAAATCTGAACATGTGATAGATAGGTGGATGGATATATAGATGGACAGATGGATGGATGGATGGGTGGGTGGATGAGTGGATAGATGGATGGATGGCGGATGGGTAGATAGATGGATGAGTGGTTGTGTAGATTCATGGGTGGGTGGGTGAAATGGCTGTATGAACTAGAATTAACTCCAGCTGCTTTCACCCTTGCAAGTCATTAACCATCTAAGAGTAATTAGTCTTTAGTCTTTATTAAGAAGTCATGAGGGCCTAAGCATGGTGGTACATGCCTTTAGTCCCAGAAATGGAGAGGCAAAGGTAGGTAGATCTCTGTGAGTTCAAAGCCAGCCTAGTCTATAAAGCAAGTTCCAGGACCACCAGGGCTGTTACACAGAGAAACCCTGTCTCTAGAGGAAGGAGGAAGAGGAGGAAAATGAGGAGGAGGAGGAGAAGGCAAAGAAGGAGGAGAAGGAGAAGTCATGACTACAAACTCTTCCCCCCTCTGTCCTATGTGACTGTAACTTACTCCCCCAACTCTAAAGAGGATCTTCCTCCATTACTGGAGTCCTTCTTGCCCATTTATTTTTAGGGATAAGGTCATTTTTCACCTCCTGGCCCTCACCTACTCCACATAGTTTGGGTTCTTTGGCCTCTTCCTTAACTTCAAATGTACCCTGCTGGGACAGCATGGAGAAAGATTGCTGTCATCCCTCCCTGAGTGCAAGCTCACAGGATCTGCTGGGCTTGGCTCTGCTTCTCTGACCCTGCTTGCACAGGGAGCTCACACATCACTGAGCACAAATGGCAGGACTCCCTGTACCACACACTCACTGCAGAAGCAGCAGAGGTAACTGCAGTCAAGAAGGGCCTCGGGAAGTTGGGGTTTGAGGTGGGTGGAAGTTGGCCCTGTTCACTGTACTCCCAGTAACCTCAGCAAGGGGCTTACCAGCCCTACCTCCCACTAAATAAGCAATCAAGAGAACCATATGCATATTTGCATAATGTTTGTGCTCAATTTGCTTTTTATTTGCATAAGCCCCCTAGCCCATCCTCCATGGGCAATTCTCTATGTGAACAGTCTCTCATATCCTAAAACAAGTGGAAGCCTTTCTCAAAGCCTATGGAGGTTCCTCTTTTTAACCTTGCTTGGTCACCTAGGGCTTAGGCTGGGGCTAGATCACAAGAGTCTAGCATGCTAGGCTGATCAGAGTCCTGCCTACGGACACACAGGTTACTCAGGGAAAGATGGGTGCAGAGGAGAGGTACCTGTCAGTCTCTACTTGTTCCCAATCTTTCTCACAATCTTCCTTTCAAAAAAGCCCTGAAACAACAACAACAACAAAAATGAGACATTCCAACAAGGGTAGAAAAATCAAGAAGAATTTTAGGAAGTGAGTTCCTGAGCTAGATTTCCAAAGGTGAGAGGAATGTGATTAGGCAAATGAGGACTATAGTGGTGAGGGGTAGAGGCCATGCACCCATAGCATGATATGATTATTCATTCTACAAATTAGGGGATAGATGATAGATGGCAAATGACTGAGAAGCAATAGACTTATAAATTGAATCAATATATGATAAATGGTTGATAGATACAAGGTGATAAATATAGACAATTGATAAATGGTTAAGAAATTATAAACGTTGGCTAGATAATAAATACTGGATTACATAGATGAATGACAAATGAGAAATGATAGTACATATATGGTTGAATATCTGACTTTGTGCTACATACCAGGGAAACAGTGGTAGGTTAAGTGTGCTCCCTCCAGCCTATGAGACAGACAAGCTAGCAATTAATTAAAATTCAGTATGGAGAGAGCTATGCTAGAGAAATGTGCAAATTGTTGTTGGAGTACAGAGATGGAGACTATTAATTCATCTGGGAATGGAATAGCAAAAGATGTGGAATAGACAGGGTTACAAGATTGACATTTGAGCTGAGTGTTCTAAAGAGTTAAAAGAAGGTCACAAATAGCTTGGGGTGTAGGGAAGAGCATCTGAGCAGAGGAAATGGCATGAAGCAATGCAGGCAGGTTCAGATGAAATAGAAAAGGGCCAGGCAGAGGGATGTTCCAGTAAGAGACAATAAGAAAAAAACCCACCACCATGCTAGGGAGAATCCTGGCAAATCAACAAATGCAGAATCTGGTGGCAAATGCTTTGTACAAAGTACCAAAGTGCCTATTTCCATCCAAATGTGGTGAAAAACACCTGTAATCTAAGCAGCCAGGAGGTAAGTAGAGGCAAGAGTATCAGGAACTCAAGGCCAGAATCAGCCTCACAGCAAGTCTGAGCCAGCCTTGGTTTTTGATACCCTGAAGAAAGGAAGAAAAAAGAAAGAAAGAAAGAAAGAAAGAAAGAAAGAAAGAAAGAAAGAAAGAAAGAAAGAAAGAAAGAAAGAAAAAGAGAGAGGGGGGGAGGGAGGGAGGGAGGGAGGGAGGGAGGAAGAAAGAAAAAGAGAGAGAGAGAAAGGGAAGTTTCTAATTACAGAATGGGAGATTGGAGAAGTCATTCAGAGACATGACCCAGAAAGGAAAAGATAAAGGGTAGATGAACCATAAGTGAGTGAATAAATGTGTAGATGTGTGTGTATGAGCTAGGTGGATGGATAGGTGGGTGGATGTTTGATTGGGGCATCAATGAATGATTATATGGATGACAGGTGGGTAGATGGGTAGGTGGATGGGTGGGTAGATGTAAGAAGATGGATGGAGAGGATGGGTGAGTGGTTGAGTGGACAAGGATGGGTGGATGGATAAATGGATGAGTGGGTGGAAGTTTAGTAGATGTAGAGTTGAATGTTGGATGCTTGGTTGGATATTTGGCTGGACAAATGGAAAACTAGATTCATTGAGGATCATTTTTATAACAATTTGACTAACTGAACTACTGAGTGGGTGGTTGTTGACAGAGGCATCAGCACATATGATGGAAGGAAAGAAGGAGACTGTTTGGCCACAGATGAATGGATGGCACTGGAGCCAGAGAGGAGCCTACAAACATGTTAGGACATCTGGAAAGCAGGAAAAACTCCCTGCTTGATAGAGAAGATGATTTCTCACCTGAGAGAGGTAAAGAGACACTAGTTATTATTTTAATTTAATTTAGTTAATTTTTGAAGCTGGGTCTCACCAGATACTCCAGCATGATCAGGATCATGCTATGACACTCAGACCTTGAACTTGAGATCTTCCTGCCTCAGTCTCTGGAGTGCTGGGATTACATGGGATACACATACACATGTATGTGCCACCATGCCTGGCTGAGAGATATAATTAATAACAGCAATATTTATAGGGAAAGTTTGCATTTGAAGATAAATCTTGCACTTCCAAATAATAGCTGTATACTTCTTGTGCTTTATTTAAAAAAAAAAAAACTTCCAAAGATGTGATGCTCAGGTTGAAAACTGTATAGTCACCTCAGCTAGAACCTGTATAGTCAAGAGAACAGATTTTTCTGACTAAATTTAACACATCTTGCTTATTCTTGCTTTATAGAGAAGAGTGGCTATCATTCTATCTCTGGATCCACATCAACAGTGACACCAGAGATCAAACCCATAGGACTCCACTAGGTCAGGAGGGTGCTGCGGTGGAGGTAATGTGGGCGCCTGAAGTGTCTAAAAATAAAACACATCCACACACCCAGGTGCCTGCCCAGGTAAGGCTGGCATGACCAGAGCTTGGTAGAAGATATACTGGGGACTCAATCAACTCAATCAACATGGCGCCTGAGAACCTAAGTATCTGTCTTCCATCTTGAGCCAGCTCTGCCACCTTCCTGCCTCCCCTCTCTGATACTCCAGCTCTTCAAGCCTAATAAGAAAGAATTCCAATCTCTTCCATCCCAAATCCATGAGCTTGGCTGTGAGTCCTTAGTCAAGTGGAGGACCTTTCCTCAGGTTCTTTGGCTGTAACACAAATCTAATAGTCCCAAAGCTTTTATGAGTATGAAATGAAATGCACACTATCACCTTACTTGCATCTATTAAAGGTATATACAATCACATCAAGCAAATTTTTAACTTTCTCCTTTTTGCTCAAGGCAAAATATCCCAAAAGGCCAGATATGTTGATATACACCTTTAATCCCAGCACTGAGGAGGTAGAAGCAAGTGGATTTCTCTAAGTTCAGGTCCAATCTAGACTACATAGTACATTTCAGGCTAGGCAGGACTACATAATAAAATCCTGTCTCAAAAAATTTATTTAAAAAAAAAGACTTTTTAACTGGGGACAATTATTTATGCTTATAGCCCCAGCTACTGGGGAAGAAGAAGCAGTTGATTTGCTTAGGCAATAAAACATGACAACAAAAGTTTTTGAATATTACACATGTTCTTAAAAGTTAGGGACTTCAGGTGTAGCTTAGTGGTAAGTTGTTTGCTTATCATGTGAAAGGCCTGAGGTCAACCTCCAGCAGTACAGAAAAACAAAAACATAATGCTATACCCATACTCTAAAGGCAAAGGCAGGAGGATATCTGTGAGTACAAAGTCAGTCTAGTCTACATAGCAAGTTCCAGGCCAGCCAGAACTACACAGTGAGACCATAAGTAAGTAAGTAAGTAAATAGATAGATAGATAGATAGATAGATAGATAGATAGATAGATAGATAGATAAACAAATAAATAATACACACAATTATTTAATAAGCTAGAAAAGCAAAATTTAGAGGGGGAAAGGGTTGAAGAAAGTTAATATTTAAAATTGTAAGGGGCATTTTCTATATTGCTATTTCTTAGATTCTCTTAGTTGATTAAGACCCAGGTAACCTTGAACTCGTGTTTCTCTTGGCTCAGCTTCCCAAGTGTTGAGAATACAGGCATGAGCCACTGTTCCTAGCTGAGCACTTCTTTTATAAATATTACTGTCATCATTAGTTATATATTATTATCTCCATCTTATCGATGTGTTGCCTAATGACTCCTAATCAACCTGGGGGCGCCATCACTCAAATCTCCCTTCTGCCAAGTCCAATGATTTGGAAACTGGCATGCTTTTGTATGAATCTTCCTGATGCTGGCCTTGTTACACTGTTATTGTTTTCCAGTGCTAGGAATCAAATCCATTAATGAAGTAAGCACCCTACCACAGAACTATAACCCTGGTCCCTTCCATTCAATGTTTAATACTCATATCTGTTCAATTTTGACCACATCTCAATATAAACATGATGAAACTTCAGCTATATAGAACTTTTGCTTAATGCATTATTCCAGAAACCTGAGCTTTGGGACTGCCATAACTTGGGACTGCATTATAACTGACCATTCTTAAAAACTATCTGTCACAGGCTGGGAATGTGAGTCAATGCTCGAGCACTTGCCTATCAAGCCTGAGGCTGTGGATTCTGTCCTTACCTCCTCAAGGAAGCAGAAGGATTTTTGTCTGACCCACAGAAATTGTTCTATATAACTCTGAAACTGGGGCTGGAGCTATGGCCCAGTGGTTAAGGATATTTGTTGTTCTTGCAGAAAACCTGGGTTTGATTCCCAGTACCCACAAGGCAATTCATAAACCATCCATAACTCCAGTTCCCGGGGATTCAGCACCCTCTTCAGACCTCTATGGGCACCAGACACCCACATGGTACACAGACATTCTTGCAGGGCAAAAACTCATTTACACAAAATCCTAAAAATCTAAATTAAAAAAATAAATAAATATAAATATGAACTTGTTGGAGGGGAGTAGATGCCTCAGTGGTTAAGAACACTCTCATAGAGGACCTTAGTTCACTTCCTACCACTCATGTTGGACAGCTTACAACTGCCTGTAACTCTAGCTCGGGGAGGACTAAGGAAAGGGGGGGCAGTGTCCAATGCTCTGTCTTCTGAAGGCACCTGCATTTATGTGCACATCCAAACACACACACACACACACACACACACACACACACACACATACCCGGGGGGGGGCACGAACATGCATAATTACATATATGTTGGGATGATCTTTTTTGTGCACTACATAAAGATTGTCTTTGTATTATTCAAATGTTGATTTCTGTACCAGTAGAGATCTGATTACAGGCGGGACTTTGGTGTTGTTACTCTTATGGCTGCATCACATTTTGTGAACACCCCCTCCAACACCTTCTGATTGGTTTGATGAAGAGCTGAACAGCCAATAGCTGAGGCAAGAGAGGATAGGTGGGACATCCGGGTAAAGAGAGGAACTCTGAGAAGGAATCTGCGAGGCGGGCGATTCACCAGCCAGACATTGAGGAAGAAACAGGTGATGAGACTAAGAGCTAACAAGCCACATGGCATAACATAGATTAGTATAAAGGGGCTAATATAAGTTGGGAACAAACCTAAGCTAAGGCCAAGCTTTCATATTAATAAAGAGTTTCCATGTCATTATTTGGGAGCTGGAGATCCAAAGAAAGTCCATATATATATATATATATATAATTTTTATAAGACTCTTTCCCTAGCCTCTTACTCAAGACATATAGGAAGTAGAAAGTAGTTTAAGCATTTAGTGCTAAGGACAGTCCATTCTCCTCCCAGCCCAGCCTGAGTGGATATAGCTCACCACATGGCTTATTTCTCCTGTCTCCATCTCCTCAATAATAATAGAAGCAAGAAGTCCCACCTACTGGACATTATTACCACATGTATCCTTCCGAACAAGCTTGAGCTCTCACATCACTCTCCTAACCCCTGGCAGGTGCATGTTGTCATTCTTTTTTGCTACATAAAGAGAGGAAGACACCCACTCAGAGGTTGAATGATGCTCCCAAAGTTACAGAGGCAGGCCATGGAGACAGAACTTGAATCCAGGCAGCCTGGCTCTGGCAATAGGACCAGTTGCTCCCAGATGCTCTCATGCCCAGCCTTGGTTTTAAACCCAAAGAGGCTAAACAGCCTGGATACCTCCCAGCTCCAGAGAGACAAAACACACTCAGTCCCACAACTCCCTGGGGCCTGCTCCAGGCCACGGACCTGCTTTCTTTGCTCCCAGTTTCCAATTGTGACCACTACCACTTACAAAACTGAAGATCTCAGCCCTGCCTGCCCTCCAAAACTGCCAGTTCTGAACTTTGTACCTTCAACTGGATTTTTTTTTCCTTTTCTTTTTCTTTTTCCTTTCTTTCTTCCTTCCTTTCTTTCTTTTTTGGCTCTTGGCAAGTGGAAAAAATATCACTCTTAAAAGGGGTGTTTGTGCGTCTGTGTGTGTGTGTGTGTGTGTGTGTGTGTGTGTGTGTGTGTGTTTCCCTGGCCATATGAATAAAATGACATACTTGGCCCTTCCCCCAACTCCCAGTTGTGTAACACCGGAAGAGACAAGGAGACAAGGAGCTGGACAGAAACACAAGGAGGTGGCCACAGCCTCCTGCCCACCCCCCCCCCACTCCACCACAGGCCACACAGCAGGGTTTCCTCTGCAGCCCAATCCCTTCCCTTCCCTTCTGCAAGAAATGACTGTTGTGGCCTCCCAGCCAACCTGGAAAATGTAGCACTCCTGCCCACCTTCCAGCCTCATCGCCCACAGTGCCCTGGCAGAAGCCCCTTTTTCCAGACAAACCAGGCTCCTCATTGATCTCAACACATGGTTCATGCTTTCCTACCTCTGTGCCTGGACCCACATGTCTTCCAGAAGTGCCCTCCCTTCATCTCCCTGGATGCAAACCTATCACCCTGCAAAGGGCCTTGCTAGAGAACAGCACCTGCCCAAGAGCTCACTGCACAGAACCAGGTACTGAGGCACAATAACCAGGGAGCCAGAAAAGGCCCAGCTTCAAAAACAGAAAAGTGATCATAAGCTGCAAATGACAGCTCTGCCATACATTTCGGCCCGAATGTGCCCCTCTACCCTCCCCACCTCCACGTGGGGCACCACCATAGTCACCAGCACTAATGCTTTCCCAAAGCAGTCCTCAGCAATCCTTGCCCCTTCCTTCTGCTACCATCCTCACTTAGAGAAGGCAATGCTCTCAAGGCTTCCAAGTCTTCAGCCGTGCCTACTAAGGAAGTTTCCAGAACCGTTGTCTTCTAAACATAGCCCCATGAGGCTGACGGGCCTCTCCCGCAGCAGCCCTTTGTCAAACCTCAGTGACTTACTCCACTGGCCCTGCAGCCAGGGAGATCTTCCTCCTGCCCCAGTGTGACAGCACAGCAAGCTGCAGACACACCTGAGCACTGTGCCCAGTGTCCAGGGCAGCTGAAGTTGCGGCACGCCCCACTTGAACCAGAAAGGCCCCAGTGCTCACTGCACACATCACCACGTTGTGCTGAGCAACGGCATTCCTATGGTCAGGGGAAGACGGTTTTTCACTTTTCTGCTTGGCTCAAAGTTATTCTCTTGGGTAGCTTTCGAATGTCCTTTTAGTACTTTTGAGTGTGGGCTGCTTGACAGACATAGTGCAGCAGGCAGACACAGCTTCAACCAGCAAAATCTTCACTTGGGCTGGGGTGCAGCTCAGTGGTACAGTCCTTGCTTAGCAAGGGCAGGGCCCTGTGTGCCATCCTCAGCACCCCAAAATGTAACAATTAATTAATTCATTCATTTACTGTCCAGGAATTGAGATGATGAATACTTCTCATTAATGACTCTACTCTTAAAATAATTTAAGGGCTTAGAATATGGTTCAGTAGGCAAGAACACCTGCTGAGAAAACATAGGACCTGAATTTGGATCCCCAGCACCTACATTACAAGCTGGACATGACCATGGGCACCTAGGGGAATGGACAGAAGGATCACTGGATCCTACTGGCAGAAAAAAAAAAAATGGCAAATTTAGCCGGGCGGTGGTGGCGCATGCCTTTAATCCCAGTACTTGGGAGGCAGAGGCAGGTGGATCTCTGTGAGTTCGAGGCCAGCCTGGTCTACAAAGCAAGTCCAGGACAGCCAGAGGTGTTATACAGAGAAACCCTGTCTCGAAAAACCAAAAAAAAAAAAAAAAAAAAAAGGCAAATTCCAGTGTCAATGAAAGCCTCCATCTCAAGGGACTAAGATAGAGAAGGGTAAAGCAGGGCACCCAGAATCCTCTTCAGGTCTCCACAGGGGAGCAAATAATAATAGTAGTAGCAGCAGCAGCAGCAGTAATTTGTAGGCTGGGAAGGTGGCTCAGTCATGAATGTGCTTGCAACACAAGCATGTGTATCTGGTTCAGACCCTCAGCACCCATGTAAAATGCCAGGCATGAGTCATGCACCTGTAATCCCAGCACTAGGAAGATGGAGAGAGGAGGATCCTGGGACTGCTGACCCACCAATTTAGCCAAACTGGTGAGCTCTAGACCAATGAAGACCTTGTCTCAAAAGAAAACAGTGAGGACACCAGGCATGTACCCCTGGATCCATGTGCACATACACATGTGCACAGCAAACACATAGACATCCATGCAGCATGCACAATATACACATGATAATAATTTGAAATGACAAAAAAAAAACCCTCAGTGGGAGAAAGGGCCAAGTCAGTGGAAGGTAGTGTTCCTATGAGGAACAGTTAGGAGGCAAAGGCTAAATGAAGCCCTCTAATTCTGACAAGCGCAGAAGAGGGGACCATGTCATGAAAAGAAAGGTGATGATAAAGGTGAGATTCAATCCCTCTCAGATCTTGGACAAATAATTTGACTCTCCTAGAGTATTAACTCCTCAAACCGGGTTAATCCTCTGCCTGTTTCTAAAAGAGTGGTCTGCTCAGGGGAGAGGCTTTGCTATTGTAGAGTGGTGGTATTGTTCATGAGGTGGAATATAACTTGGCTCTAGCACCCCAAGACTCTTCTATAGAGCTCCCACGAGAAGACCTCAAGGAAGTGGTAGAGTGGTGTACCTTTGCCCACTCAGTCA
This sequence comes from Lophiomys imhausi, assembly GCA_907164525.1. Lineage (NCBI taxonomy): Eukaryota > Metazoa > Chordata > Mammalia > Rodentia > Muridae > Lophiomys > Lophiomys imhausi. The sequence continues at coordinate 12,191,630 of CAJQZJ010005020.1, forward strand.
GGTACTTTCAAAACCTCATATTGATTGGGTGCAGAGCTTCACCTGGCCCCATGTCAGAAGGGTGGGCATCTTGGAGCAAGGATTCACCAGTCTCTTGTGCTTGAAATGACTTCCCCCAGTACTTATAAGTAGGGAAGGCTGGAAACTCATCCAGCAGAGCTGAGGCCACACTAAGGCTTCTCTTGAATAGAGAACTTCTGTTGCTCCCAGTCAAGCACCTATAAGATTCTATGACTCTAGGAAAACTTTACATGGGCAAACTCAAAACCCAAAGACTAACAATTGGAAAGCAGCAGGAACCCTTCCGAGATCATCAAGAAAGAAGTCCCTGTGGAAGATGCAAAGGTGCAGAGGATCACAAATGTCATTATTGGCATTTTCACAATTATTGTCATGAGGAAAAGGAACAGAGAAATTCACTGTCTCCTTACAAAAGGAAGTAATACTCTGGTGGCCATCAGCTGACTTAAGCCTGGGGAATAGGATTGCAGAAAACATCTCTTTAAATATTCTAGTACCCTCCTTCCTTAAGTCTGAGCAGGAAACACTGAAGACAGAGCCAGAAATAAAAGCAATGTATTAGTGAGCTTTTCCATTACTGTAACTAATAACTGAGATGATTAACTTACAAAGAAAACAACATCTTTTGGCTTGTGGTACCAGAAGTCCTCATCCATGGTCCATTGGCTGTGTTTGTTGGTTTAGGCAGTAATTCTCCATATATGTTTTAAAAGGGACATCTGTCCAATATGCAGCCACAGGTATAGACCTTCTGAATAAAATAAAACAAACCCTTCCCTGGAATAACTCAGAGGTCATCAGGATCCCAGCACAATAGAACATCTAACACTGCCTCACAAAATTAAATGACTCTCAGAAAAGTGGAGGATAAATTAACAAAATCCCAACAGTTTCTGAATCTAAGTGGTGAGTAAAGAAGTTTAAAAATGTTCCTATGAAATTAATTTTGCCAGACAATGGCACAATCAGTAACCCCTAGCAGTCTTGAGGCAGAGTCAGGGAGACTATGAGTTCAAGGCCAGCCTAGGTGGCAGCAATATCTTTTCTCAAAAATCCGGAGGCTGGAGAGATGATAATTCAGCAGTTAAGAGCACACACTGTCTTACATAGGATTGGAGTTTGGTTCTCAGCTCCTACACTGATGCCGCACAACCATTTGAAACTCCAGTTCCGAGGAATCTGACACCCTCTCCTGGCATCTGCAGACATTGCATTCATGAACACACACACACACTTAAAAATAAGAATGATTAAAATGCTTTTTGTTTTTAAGTTTAAGGGGGGGGGGCAAGGGATGCCATTCAGTGGCATAGTACTTGCCTAGCATCTACCAAGCACTAGATTTGATGCCCAACACTGAAAAGCAACAATAACACTAATAACTTTTAAGGAATTCAGAGCTACAGCTCCTGCTTTTAAAACACTATTAAGCCTCTGATGTTTAGGTGATCATGAATTAGATAAAGGAATACTTAAAGATCCTTGGAGTATACACAAAATAAAGATACCTGTGTGTGGAGAACGCAGTGGGGTGGGGGGCAGGGACGGTGAAGCAGAGCAGGCTCAGCAGGAGGAGGATGAGCTTGTGTGGGAGCTGGAGGGGGGGGAACAGAGGTGTGTGTCACTCTTTGTGCATCAATTTCTTCTTCTAGAATTCCAAGGTTGCCCCATAGGATTGTTGTGAGCTATCGTTAAATAATGAACAAGTACTTAGCACATAGTTAGTGCTCAAGAAATATGGTGTACTTTATAAACATCTGAACTTTTCAAAATAGACAAGCCCAGGAAATTCCTTTCTTTACAAAAGAGTTCACCATGGGGTCCCTTTAAGCCTTCAGCCTTGTGAGTGCATTTTAAATGAAATTGTTTGCAGAAATCCATTTACACATGACTTTTCAAAAACACAGCCAAAGCTCTAATGAAGGCAGGCAGATGGAGCTCCCGGGGCACAATCTCTCAGCCTCAGATCCTATCCAGCAGGATTCTCTGAAAGACTGGAGACTAAAAACATCTTCTCTGAAAAACCCACAAAGACCTAACTGGTTGCCCTCTGGGAAGTCTTTTTTCCATGCATATTTGGAAGGCTTGTGGTGTGTCCAGCTATGGGTCCAAGATTATGAGGACAATAGCAATAGCAATACGCTAAGGACATTAGCTAACATTTATTGAGGCTCTCTATGTGAGAGGCAGTGCACTAATTCCCATGCATTATCCCACACAAGGAGAGAGAGGCTAATATCTGTAGAATTGCAACATGTGCTTGTAGATGAAAAAAGGTCCCATAATTCCTCACAAAGAAAAAAAAAATCTCACAGGCTTTGTTGTCAGTTTTCAGATAGGGAAACAGAAGCAAAGAGTAGGTAAGTCATTTACCCAAAATTGCCCATCTGTAAATAAGGAGTTCTTTTTAATAAGTCTAGCTCTGAAGCCCACCCTGTTACAGACTACTGCTCTCTGTCCATCTTCTCTCCCTCTGCAGCAGTGCATCCAGCAGAGCTGCACTGCTGGACTGAGGGTCCCTATGGGAGGCACTGGCCCTCCCTCTACCCCCTCCCCATCTCACTTAGCCTTCCATGAGCTGTTGTCAATTGCACTGAAGTATTTACAGCAACCAGCAGCTGCTGACACCTCTGACCACGTGGGCTATAATTTGATGCTCGAGTTGTTAAGCAGCCCCTTTCCAGCAGCAGCTCTTCATACATGAGTGTCTCCCCAAGAGCCAGGCTGCCTGTCTCTCCACTGCTCCCCACGCCTGCACACCTCTCCTGCTGGCCCCGGGTGTGTACACATATGTGCACTCGCCAAATGCATCATTTACAGAAGCGTGGGAGCCCACACATCCAGGCACATACACACACATAAGAACAGACTCTATCATAAACCATCACAGCCCTCTCTTAAGGATATATGTATTAATACGTACCATATGTACTACAAATTACTGACCTCACCCCATTCACACAGCTTGTGTCACCCACATACAACACCACAGAGAGAATGGCTGGGCTTTTCTATGAAGCACTGTTTGAAAGTGATGATAGCTAGCAATGCCAGCCCAGATACATTCACAGGAAATATATTCCCCTCCATGTAATAACTCATCAGAAAATTACTAGTGTGTTCAATTCTTTATTAGGGAAAGCATGTAAAAATGCAACATACCTTTTCTTGGACTTGTGTTAAATGCAGCTGTCACTCACATGCTTGCATCTGTGTGCTTCCAAGTTAGTGTGTCAACCAAAACCCCTGGGAGGCAGTGACCGTGTGTGTACACTCCACCTTTATATAGCTGAACACAGTGGCAGCAGACCCAGCACTTGAGCTCTATTGTGGGCCATCTCCTCAGGAAGTTTTCAGAATAAAGCCTCCTTCCTCATAACCCCAGAGCAAACACATCTCCACGTCCCAGAAACCCTATTCCCATTCCATCTTCATTAATGGAGCAGCGGGAAGATGAGAGAGGGGCAGAGGGTAACTGAAAGGAATGAAGTGAGCGAAGGCCATGGGGTAAAAGAAGAAGCTGCAGCCCATACACCCAGAAGATGCAGATTCAGGGATACTTCACCAACATGGAAGCAGCCCCGAGCCCTGGAAGCCAATCCATCAAGGGTCAGAGGAAAATGCAGCTTCCCTGGCCCATGAAGGCCAGGACCAGCCTTAGATCCCTTTCAGAGGGGTGGAGAGGCATTCAGGAGGCTCCATGGGGTTAGATAACAGAGTGATCCAGAGTTCAGATGGAACCCCACTCCATATTGCTGCTTTCCTTTGGAGGCTTGGACAGTATATCAGGCACAAGGAGTTTCCCACTAGGCCTAGAGCTAGGCTGGAAAGATAAACTAGGTAACAAAGGAGGGAAGAGAAAACTCTGAGTTGGATGAGTGAGAACACCAAGACTGCAGGAGACCCAACAACGCTGCCACAGAGAAGAATGGGAAGTAGCCAGAGGATTGGACAGCCAACCTGAGCTACATGGAGTGAGCCTGCCTAAACAGGAAAAACTGAAAAGACAGCTGTCTCTTGAGCTGCTCAAGAATGGACTCTGGACCAGTGTTTGTTGTTTGTTGGTTCATTTGTTTGTTTGTCTGAGCTCAGTTTTTTTAATGGCTGCAAGTCCACTAGAAAACTTTCCTAAAGCCCACACAGGCAGAGCAGGGACAATGAGTGCATACCAAACCACCAGGCCCTGCCAAAGGAGCCAGGGGGTGGCCTTGGAGCAGCAAGAAGCTGTTGAGAGAGAACAGGCAGATAGACCTGGAGAGGGGTCACCACACCTGTGATTCAGGGGACCATAGTTTAAGTCCTTGATTAAATACAACACTGCTTCCATCAATGGTGCAACCCTACAACGGCCATGGGTTTTTCACCAGGTCTCATCAGAAAAGTCATGGCTCAAACCCATCTCACAGCATTGAGAGCACGATGTGAGACAAGGATTGGAATGTACTCTCTAGCAATGTGTGTGAGCCTCCACCCTGACCAAGACTGCCAGGAGAAGATGATCACAGCACAGTGAGGAAATGACTCTGTTAAATTTCACCATTGTGACTCTTCATGTGTGCTCTGTGTCCTACCTCTCTCCACATAGAATCTGTTAGCTGATGGGGCAGGATTACTGCTGCCTATGTGGGTGCTGAGAGAATGAAAACAGAACCAAATAAGGGCAAGGGACCCCAGGATAGGACGGCCATTCACTCAGACTTTCAGTAGGACTGTTATTCCATGCAGGTCTACCATATGCCAGGTACTGTTTGATTAAAGCCATGGCTTTGGTAAGTGAACACAGGCTACTTTGCGCTGAGGAGAGATCAGCCAATTTGAGTTTATTCCTCTGCCTTCTGCACATGACCATGAGAGCTCTTCCTTGACCCCATGCCCCTATCCCACAGAAGAGCATCCCTCCAGGAATCTAGCAAAAAGCAAAAGTTATAGATAGAAAATGAGTCAATCCATTGAACAGGTCTCCATCTGCTGGTCTCGAGCCAGCCAGGAGCCAAGGCTGAGTGATGTGACTACATGGAATGGGCCATGGAGTAGTGGGAATAGGACAAGGAGCACCCGTATCCAGAAGCCATTCAGCACAGGTGAGCTCAGACACCTCTGTGTCTCCCCCTGGACTCACTGTACACAGTATACAGGCATGTCTATCTTCTTTCAGTGCACTCTCCATGGTATGGGCACAATGCTCTCTGGGTTGCCTACAAGGCAGACACAGCCTCTTAAAGGGATATTTTGACAATGAATGGAACAAAAGATTCAAGGACACCATGGCGATTCAGGTTGTGCAGTCACCAAACCCCATTCCCAGTGTCACCCTACACACAATCAGACTTCATACAGGCAGGGGGAGCCATAGGACTGAGGTTTAGCTGAGGAATATGGTCATAGGTGATATTTGCCACCTCTAGACTACAGGAAAGGCCCTTTAGGAAATACGCCTTCCAGACTCCTCTATTCCCTGTCTCTCTCCTTACTGAGTTTAGAAGAAGCAGTGGACAATGACGGGAACTTGGAACTGAGGTCCACAATCCCCAAGGGGCCCATGGATAAAATCTGTTGGATCACAGCTCTGTAAATCTGGCTAGAAAAACAAATTTATCTTCATTTAAGGAGACTTCTAAACTGAAATACAGCTTTTTATTCAGTAATGGATGTAATAGATACTGTCAGTATTTCTGTACCTACAATTGTGTACCCATAGAAAATTAAAACAAGTTCTTGCAGAAATATCAAAATTCTTCAGCTGACCACTTTAAAATTATACCATAACATCACTAACATGCTACATTTAATGTGCTACATTTGTTTCTTGTTTTTCTCTTTTAAGACAGAGTCTTGCTGTGCTGTACAAGGTGGTCTAACACTAGAGGGTGTAAGCCCTCAGTCTTCCCAGTAAAACTACAGGCATATAACATCATACCCAGCTTTATTATCACAAACTATCTTACCTAATATGTCTTACTATATAACAATTTTTTTTAATATTTTAATATTTGAATCTCAGTAGAATTTGTTGTTTTATCCTTGCGCAGGGGCCATGCTAATCTTCTCTGTATCGTTCCAATTTTAGTATATGTGCTGCCGAAGCGAGCACGAATTTGTTGTTTTATAAGCCTGTACAGTTGATTTCTTGCATTTAAAAACCTTTATTATTAGGGGTCTATAGACTTCACTAGTCTGCCCAAGGAGGCTCCATGATATTTAAAAAATTAATTCTCTAGAGAAGGATAAAGAATTTGATGGAGGGCCTCTGGACTCCTGAATGGTTGTGTATCCATTACCATTGTGTAATGGTTGTGTACCCAATACCAATCATCAATGATTCAGTATTGAACTGTGGACAGATGAGAGAATAGTAACCTTTATTTGTTCAAAGACAGAGAACTTGAGGACCTTTTCAATTCAGAGCAAGCCCATGTGACCACAGAGAACAAGCAGGTGGGCCTCTCAGCTTTGCCTTGGGCTCACTCTCATCTCTCCCGAATGCCCTCAGTCATTAGGATAGACTGTCTTGAGTGAGGTTTTTTGGGGGGAGGGGTTGAGACAGGGTTTCTCTGTATAGTCCGGACTGTCCTGGAACTCACTTTGTAGACGAGGCTGGCCTTGAACTCACAGAGATCCGACTGCCTCTGCCTCCCATTGGGATTAAAGGCGTGCACTTTCACTGTCTGGCTGAGTGATTCTTTTTCAAACTCAGCCTTCTACTGTCCAAAATCTCTCCAACCTTCAAGGCCTAATTCAAATGCTACTTCCTCTGAGAAGTATCCTGGGAATGAATCCTCTCCTCTCATAGAAATTATTGTCCAGATCCAGACTGCAAAACTATCGACATCAGACTATGAGCTTGTTGATAAGTTAGATCAATCTTCCTCTGACCCAGCCCACACCTCTACTGTGAGCCTGTTTCTGGGATTGTCAGTCATAACAGAGTCTCTAACCCTTTGGAGCATGGCAGTAGTGGGTAGCAAGGAGCTCCATGACTGAGCTCCATTCCCCAGCAAGCCCACAGAGTAAATTATGATCCACATGGAAAAAAATATACTAGTGATTTCCTACAGTGAAATCTTGATTTCCTTTCTCTGAAGTTATTCCTGCCTGGTATGGATTTCCAACCAATGCACACTAACCTCTGGGTCTCTGAATAGGAGTCTCCCCTTATCTTCAGTTTCCTTTCCACAGATTCAATTATCTATGCTCAACCACAATCCAAAAATATTAGATGGAAAATTCCAGAAATAAAAAGACATGTTTTAAATAACTCTTTTATAATATATTATCATAAGTATTTTGTTGTTAGCTATTGTTAAACTCCTATTGTGCTTAAAATATGTTAAACTGCATTACAGGTGTATGTAGATGTAGGCTAAAAAAGCACATAGACCCTGGTACTAGCTAAGGTTCAGGCGTCCATGTTTCTGGACAGCACAAACTTGCAAGACTTTGGGCAATGCAATAGGCTTTGGGGAATAGAGGAATGCAACATGTCTTGGAAAGTATCCCCCCCATGAGTAAGGAAACTACGGTCACTTTGGCAGCCATTCTAAGAGTCAGGTAGGGATTAGAAATTCCATGGGTCCTCTCTAACCCCTGTGGGTAACCCTTCATTTTACAGGGTTGGAATCTGAGGCAGCCTCTTTCTCCCACATCTCACCCTTGAAAGTTACACTCTCAGCCCATTGCCATCCTTCTTCTCCCACCCTACTCCACCCACACCCAGCCCTCGGAGGCCCAGCCCTTGAATTGGAACACTCATCTTCTGTGTGCACACAACCCTGAAGAGCACCTCGGACACTGTTGCTTCAGGTGGTGTGTGAAGGGATGGGGGGGAGACAGCTCTCTGGCCTCCGTTAGAATGTAATGGGCCAGCCCAAGCTGCTTTTGTCTAGAGGATGGAGATGCACTAAAGCTTGAACAAAGGTTTTCTTGCAACTCTGGCTGCATAACGCTCTTCTCACTTCCTCTCCACACCACGCCAAGGACCAAAGGTCATTACTTCTCAATAAATGATCAATTTCTGAATTAAAAAGAAAAAAAAACTCACAATGCAGCACACTTTTGGAAGCCTTGCACCATGTGCTAGGAACAGAGAGAGGCACAATAGATTCAGCTACTGTTCTCTGGTGCTCCCGGCACCGTAAGAGTGGTGAGCAGAAAGTAACACACCAAAGTTAGGTCATCAAAGCACTAAAGGGGCTGAGGATGTAGCTCAATGGTAGAGAACCGCCCACCATTTGCAAGGCCCTGGGTTCTATTCCCAGTCAAAAATAATACACGAGAAATAAGAACAGCCCTAGGGACAGGGCCTAGCCACAGAAGATGGGGGAGAAAGCTGTGGGGGTAGAGGGCATGTCTGACCAGAGTTGAGCCAAGAAGAAGAGAAGGAACAATTAGACCGAGGAACTATAGAGTCATTGGCTACTGGGCTCGTTGAAAGGCATACCCCTGGACTTCTAAAATCATTCTTTTAATAAATAGTTGTTTATCTTACCAAATGCCATAATAAAGAAGTCTCACCATGGAAGGGTTCTCCTAGCCCAAAGCTAGGATGGTTTCCATACTCTATCCATGAAGGGCAGGTTTCCCCTTTCAACTCTGAGGTACTAGGGAAAAGAAATGGGTCTGGAGACACTCTTGGTGTCAGAGTGAAAGCTGAGCCCCTCCTCATTGTGTTTCAGGAAGGCTGTGTAGTTGGGAGCTCTGAGGGACAGTGGAACTCTGAAAAAGATTCTACTTCCCTGGGGAGCTGTAGTGGCTGAGCAGCCCAGAAACCAGAACTGCTGAAGAAGTTAAGAGTCAAACAAGGTACAGTGGAGGTGTATTCCCTTCTATCATTCTAGTCCACCAGAGTTGAGAGTGAATCCCACCTTAAATGATGGCCTTCAGCTCTTCTCTCTAAAAGTCCAGGACATTTGCCCTTAGAGCCCACATCACAGCTTTAATTGAATCTGTATCTATGTGTTTCTTTATGGCATTTGACTGTCATCATTCTGAGGACAGGAACCATATGTGCTTTGTTCCCCATCATATCTTCCATGTAAGACAGAGGACCAAGCACCAAGTGAGCCCTAAAAGAGTATCAAAACTGAAGCCTTGGATCCTAGGGATGGGTGTGGGAGCACAGCTCAGCATAATGAGAGTGGTCTCACCATGAGCTTATATTGTGTTACAAAGAGAGAGCCCCAGAAAGAACAGAACATGAACTGTGGTTATACCTCATTGGTAGGGCACCTGTTTATGCATGAGTCTCCTGAGTGAAAGGAAGATGGGGAGGAGAGAGGAAGGAAAAAGGACAAAGGAAAGAAGGAAAACTAAAGATGTGTCTATAGAGAAGGTGAGAGTGTGGCGAGGCAGGCAAGGATCAGTGCCACAAACAAAGCCTCTCATAGTCCTGGTCCCTGAGGTCTTCTTCCTAGAAAGATTGGTCTCCTTGAGGACCCTCTTCTCCCAACCTCCCAGCCCCCTTCTCAAGGGTATCAACTGTCTCCAGCACTGTAAGAAGCACCTAGCTGTGACACCTTCTCTCAACCAGGTGTCTCTGAAACTGCTGAGAGGGCAGAAGGGGTGAGGAGTGAAGCAGCTACCAGTTAGGGGAGATGCTCTGCTAGGATACAGGAACCCCAGGACAGTCTTAGCCTCTAATCTGCACATGGCACACTTTGAGAAAGAGGGTACAGAGACATTGGGACAGCCCAAGAACATGCCTGTTAGCATGGATTTGCTTGGGGTCACATTAGGGCCATCTCTGTAAGCATAGGGTCAAACCCATTTGTGACAGGGTCACCTTTGTTGGCTTAGGGTTATTCCTTTTTAGCCCTAAGTCATTGACTTTGAGGCAGGGTCTTCCTGGCTTACAGAATCAGTCTCCAAGGAGGGTCATTCTGAGGTGAAGCAGGGCACCTCAGATAGGAAGGTCATCTCTGTTAGCTCCCTGTAAACCCTGGCCTGCACAGACTAAGCTCCTGGACTTTGGGGCCAGCGGCGCCCCCAGGTGGCTGGGTTTGGCCAGCCAGCACTTGGATCCCTGTCAGGGAGATTTTAGAGCCTTAGCCCTAAGCTTCCACTCTGTTCTATGTCTCTGACAGTTGGGGGAGGGAGAGAGCCCACTCAGCCCCTGGACCCTTCAGAAATTTCACTGCTACCAAATATCCTTGCACACATCTTTGGGACTCCTGCTCCCTGAACACAATCTAGATGTTGGAGCACACCTGAGACTCAGAATCTGCCGCAGTGAATCTGTGATGGAGGCCAATAGGAGACAAGCTGCAGGTAGAGTCACACAGCCAGGCCACACACCCCAACTCCTCTGAATCTGGGCACAGACACCTACTCTGCCAATTAGCCTCTGAAAGCCCCACCCCTCCTCTAAAAATAAAATTTTTAAAATCTTAAGTTCTCAAGCTTGGTCTCAGTGAAGACTTTTCCAGAGGCAGGTCACACCCACTTTCCTTCCCAGGCTTTGGAATTGCTCTTCTCCTATGTTCAACCTGCCCCAGGTGCTTCTGGAAAGAACTCTGCCTCTCAGCACCCCTCCTCATTCACATCCTAGCTGGGCTTTGGGAAAGAAGAGGAAGCTTGAGAAGTGTAGAATAAATCTGGTGTGGACAGAGGCTCTCATCCACACTTTGCGCTGTCTTTTCCCTCTGCTTTACAGATCATGGTTGGTGCTGAGTTCAAGGGCGGCCAGGTGGCCATTCCTCCACAATAGAGACAGACTCAGTCCTCCCTGGGGGCCATGGCTTCCACTCAGTCCTGCTCAGCTGTTTAGGGCCAGGCTAAGGGAGAAGAATGCCCAGGGTCCCACATAAAAGCACAAACACCATCAAGAAAGGAAGTGAGCTAGCCTACCCATACCCTTGGCTACAGATGCTGCCGCCTAGGCCTTCTGCAAAGTCCCACCCAGCATCCTCACTGCACCAACAAAATTAGGTTTGGAAAAAGAATCTTAAGCCTACCAGGTAAAAAAGAGCTAAGACACAGCCACTGGCCCCAGCAGAATGCAGAATTAGGCTTATTCCAACACCATTTCTCAAACTGAGAAACTGAGACCCTGTGAGAAGTCCTAGTCCAAGGTCACAGAGAGTCAATACCCTTGCTAGAATTGGGAATCATTTCTCCTCCCTCTCTACCCCTAGTATAGACAATCATCATCACAGTAGATGCTCAGATGAAGCCCCAGGAAGAGGAAGAAAGAAAACCAAAGTCTGCCAGACACACATAGGCTGAGTATGTCAGGATTCCTATTCACATACAAAAGTATATAAACATACACACTAGCAAGTACCCCTAATCCAAGAAACAATGGTTATATCCAGGGCCATCCTTATGCCCCACTTTTTGAAAGGCTGGACATAGGGTGGAACAAAGCTTGGAGCATCTAGGTGATCCAGCAAGAAGTTAGAATCAATAGGATTAATCTAACTGGAAGAAATAGAGAAGAATGAAAGCCAGTACCTTCAACAGCCAGTAGGAAAGAGATGACTGGCTGGCAAATTCGGATTACATCTCCTACCCTCTTTCTCCCCTCTAAGGAAGTAGACGCTTTGGCTCTTACATCAACCTTAAGGTGAAGCAGCATCTTGCTCACTTGCATTCCTCTGGCCTGCCATCAACACCTGGCTCACCTAAATGCTATCTATTTCCTCGTGGTTTACCAGCATCATTGACTGCTCTCCTTTGCCTTGATCTTAGCTTTCCTTGTGTCCTGCCTGTGGAAAGAAAAGAAAAGGAGACTTTAAAGGCATTGACGATCCAGTGTCTTAGGATTTCCCAAGAGTTTAAGGGCAGCTGAAGAGGTTTGAATTTCTTCATAATACCCAGATGAGCACTTTGTCTAAGCTGGTTTATAGAGGATGCAGTGTCCACCTGTAGACCCAGGGTGCTGCTGAGCACCTCTGGCTCTCATCCTCCAAATTCTAGTCCTCTTTCCACAGCCTTGGCTACTTTGTAAGCTCTGGTGCCAGTACTGTCTGCATTTGCACTTTTGACACAGAAAGACAATTTCCTGGGAATGGAAGCAGAGGCCTCAAAGCCACCTAGGACTGCTAGCCAAGTCCCTCTATGCAGACTGAAGTAGAGGAGGCTGTCTGACAGCCCTGCATGGGAGACAGGCAGAGGCTGGACAATGGTACATGTTAGCTAGTCTGGAACAACCTGAATCTAGAACCCAGGTAGGATAAGGCAACTCTCCTTAGTGGGCAAGCAGGAGGAAGTCAGCCGCTCCTCTGCTGGCTTTCTGCATTTTGTTCCACTCCAGACCCCAGCTTTGTCTGCATCTGGGGTGGAAGGACAAAGAGAGACAGACGGGTCTCTATTGCTGCTAGGGAACAAAGGGCAAAGCCAAGAACCCACCATTCCACCAGAGTTGTCTCCACCCACGTATTTCCAGTCTCCCGCCAAGACCTCCTAGCACATTCACCACACCCACAGACTTACACTGACAAGAGTCACAAATATCTTCATTAGCATATGCAAATTCACAACTACTTGTAAGTACAGAAGCAGGAGCAGAATGCCCTTCCCATAAGTCAACAGAAATGATCACATACTCCCCAAACACACTTAAGGGAGGATGTGATATCTAGAGATATCATCAAAAGTGGATGATTACATCTTTAATCCTACTTTCACACACACACACACACACACACACACACACACACACTATAAATATAAGTTATTTATTCTGTTTCTTCAGTTCTCAAATACCAAGTTAGACAGCTTATAATGAGGGCAGGCAGATGATCAGTACTGCAACATCAGGAGTATATAATGCCCAGTACACAGCAGGTGCTCAATAAATATGGGGGAGAAAAGAAAGGAAGGAAGTAACCCAGGCTATATTCTATTAAGTCACCTGTGTCTAATTTTTGTGACTAATCCTTCTCAGACCGGAAAACTGCTCCTGATTCTGGCCTCACACTCTGCAGATATCTGGGGCAAAGTAGTTGCCAGTGATTCCGATAAGAGGCAGGAGAGATTGGTTCCCTGATGCATCAGAGCCCAACTGGAAGTTGCTGCAAAATCTATATGCTTGTTGATTTGTTTTGTTGTTGTGAGACACAGGGTCTCACTGTGTAGCCACTGGTCTGGAAATCACTACATTTACCAGGCTCGCCTCCAACTCAAGGATCCATTTGCCTCTCCCTCAGGAGCACTGCGATTAAAGGCGTGCACGACCACTCCAGGCAGCCTAATCTATTTGTTTTTTCAGAGCCATGTTGAAGAGCGGTGGGTTTGCAAACACGTCCTATCAATGATCCTAGACCCTCCGGTGCAAACGGTGCAAACGCGACTTCACCAAGCAAGGTTGGCTGAGGAGGCCAGGACCGGTGATGAATCGACACAAAGCCTGCCCACCCGCATCAAGCACCGGTATCCAATTCTGGGTTTCCAGGTCCTTGACTTCTCTTTCCAGGTCCACCAAACACTCGGTGATCTCAGGCTGGTCCTTTCAGCTCCGACCTCGGATCCCTTAAATTGACAGTCTAGGTCCGAGATCAATTTAAGGGATCGCCTCTTTAGCGACTTTCTTTAACATTAAGAAGCAGAATTAATTCCCAAAAGATTGAAGTATGTGAGAGTAACCTGCAGCCGCCACATAAACCCAAAGGGCACAGAAGAGGCTGACAGGCTGGAAGCCAGGCTAGGATAGGAGCAAAGAGGTGGGCTTTCTACTCCCACAGGCGCCCAGCATATCTACATCTGAATAGGAAGCTCTGGAGTCTGCTCTGCGCCGACACCTGCCGGAGGAGGGGCCCTCAAAGTAAGGGTCTTCGGTTACCGCCAGCTAATTAATCTGAACAATAAAGTCCACTCCAGTGTCCTCAAGGCTCCTAACACACTGTACTCACCCCGTTCCCAAACACACACACACACTGGCAGCGTCTACACAGATAAGTGGAAATATGCTTCTCGGGTCGGCAATTAGTTTTGGGAATCGAAAGGATGGGTTTAAATATTTTGTTGCCCCACTGAAAAATTCGCTCTCTCCAGCCTCAAGATTTACGGAACCCCAATTTCAAAGATACTTCTTCCTGCGTAGACAAAGGTGACTCAAAGTGAGCCAACCCTAAGGCAATTTCCAGTTTCCCAGGAAACTGAGACTAGACCTTCAATACGCTGGCTTCGGATGCTGAAGCTCTCAGAACCCCAGTATCAGAAACAACGCATCCTTCCCAGTAGCTCGCACGCCAAGTCTGATGCGGGTTTCCAAAGGCTCAAGCGTCGGCGAAAGACTGGAGTGCGATAGAGGTGTGGCGAAGACTCCGACCTACGGAGCTTCTCCGGAACCATGACATTTAGACCGACGAAGAGAAGGGTAGTCAGCATGGAGGAAGGTTCACCAGGAGGAAAACCTAGCGGAAGGTGAAACGCCGAGCAGCTATTGCGAGCCATTTCTGCTGGAGTCCGCGTGGAGCGAAAAGACCATGCTCGGCAGTCCTGAGCCCAACGACGGTGGGAAACAATCCCGAGGAGGTTGCGTCCACACCAGCAGACCAGCGCACCCGCGGAAGCTTTCCTTCCCGGGTTGACTTCAGGTCTAGCGCAGCTGCGGTGGTGGCGCAGCACAGGGTGGACTGGAAGGAGGCGGTGTCCGCTCCGCCCCACTGCGCGGCGCGCCCTCCAGCCCGCGGAAAAAATTCGTTCTCAAAACCAAAGCCCGGAACCTTTGTCTTTCCTACAGAGCTCTTCGTTGGTACGCGCCTATGCCAGTCTTAAAAAATCAGAAGCGCTAGCTCCAAAATCTAATCATTTGTTTGTTCTCAAACACTCTGATATTTGAAAGCTTAAGGGACTGAACTCCCCCACCCACCCTTGTCCATCTCTCCATAAACACCACAGTGCCAGCCCCAGGGATAAATGTGGGCTTGGTCTCACTGTCCTGGTTAACCCTCCCAGATGCCTCCCCAGACCCCAGCCTAAACAGTCTTTTGAACTATGCATGGAAATAATTTAGGCACGAACCCAAACTCTCCTCGCCTCTCTTCCGTGGAAAGCGCAGGGTTGGGAGGAAACTCCAAATCCTGTCCGTGAAGACCTAGGCGTACTGCCTCCTCCCACCGCTTCCTAAGCGGCAAGCTTACGGGGCACGCTCCGCACTCCAAATCTTTGCTCTCTTTCTCTTGCAGGGACCGTCGTTTAAACTGCGTTGACGCCTTTATTCGCTTGACCCTGGGCGCAGGGAAACCAGCCTGGTCGGTCATTGTCCTTTCTGGACTGCCCCCCCCCCCCGCCCCAATCAGTGTCACAAAACGCCCCTTTCAACGGATTCCAAACCCTCTTCACCTCGGCTCACCGAGCCTTCAACTTCATTGAGTGAGCTCTATGGCGGCGCTGGAGGAGGCGAAGTTTAAATAAACCCGAGCGCAGAGGGAGGAGGCGGGGGTCGCGGAGGGTTGGTAGAAGGGGAGGGTGGAGGTAGAAGTGTTTTTGAAAAGGAGAAAAAAGTCATCGGGGAGGGAGAAGGGCTTTGTAACCACGAAGACGCGCCTGCTGTGGCGAGAACAAATTGGATAGGGAGGGGAAGTGTCCCCCTCCAACTCAGGCTCCTGGGTGGTCTGGGGGGGAGCCCCTAGAGAAAGAAAGAAAGATGGGGAGGAATACGTGGTGAAAAGAATTAAGCGCTTTAATTGGGTCGCAACAGAGGCTGGCCGGCAGACTCACCGATGGGCCTCGATCACTTAACCCAAATACTACTGGTCGATAAAATAAAATGTCTGCCCTTAGCCACCGCTGAAAAACGTTATGTCAAAGTTGGAGAATCAAGACTGCTCTTCACAGCTGTAGAAAATAAATCTGCAAGAGGGAGAAATTCTGCCCGGAAAGACTCCCTCCCCCTCTTTATGGCCTCGGGCCTCCCGGCGCGGATGAAAAGAAATGAAATTGAACGAAATGAAGTGAAATTGACCAGTGAAATTTGTCAATTTTCTTCCCCTTTAAACTGCCCGCTCTCAACAGCACTCTCTGAACCTCAGGCTGATTTCTTACCAATTTTTTTTCTCACCTTGGAGAGATCAACGTGTGCCCTGGATATTTCCTTATTATTGTCACCAATTGTTGGTACCTGTGGGTCACAGACCTCAGCTGCCTCCACTCAAGTAGGGAGGGAAGCCTGGGGAACCTTCAAATGAAAGACCTGTTTCACCTCCTAGATAGTTGGAGCCTAAACTGAGCCCACAACAGCCCTAGGCACCCACGAATCGGGATAGAGTCACTGACTGAGTACCTGGCTACTCCCTTCTTGCACTTCAGTCCCAGCTCCTGGCATCTCAGTTCTGAACACAACCTAATGGAGCACAAATTTTCAAGTACCTCCCTTTCTCTCTTGCTTCTAGCTGCTGGAACCTTCTCCAGGTCTGCCAGCTGAGTGTGAGTGGTTTCTCTGGACCACACTTGGCCTGTTGACTCATTGAGAAGCTAGGGTTTGACGAGACGGTCCCCTTGGAGAGGCCCAAGAGCCCTAGAAAACTCAACCCATCTCATCCTTTTCTGCAACCCCATATTTCTACTGTTGGGGCACACACACACACACACACACACACACACACACACACACACACACCAGGACAGATACCAACTCATTGAGAAGAATCTTCCACTTCCCCTTAAGTAGCAGTCAGTTATGGCAGGCCATAGCTCACCTGCCTATCTACCATTCAATATGAATTCTGTCTGACTGTATCTCTTCGAGACAGAGAAAAAATCCAACTGAAAAGCCTTTTATTCCAAACTAATATGTAGAATCCAATATTCCAAACTAACATCTATATTTGATATTCATGGCAAAGGAGATCCTGACATTGTAGGGTGTTTTTTTTTCTTTTTCAGAGCAAACAGACTCCCCAGAATGTATATACACACACAAACATGTTCACTGATTTGTACTGGCCAACTACACCCCTCCTCAAGTAAAAAGAAATCAAACCATACGTATCAAATTTGGAACAATGGAAGTCAGTGAAGCAGCCAGTCAGAGACCACTATCCCAGAACTGGCAAATATTCCTCACTCCAGGTCACTGAATCTAATCTTATTTCTGGACCTTTGATAAGATGGTGGAAAAGTAGCCTGCTGCGTTCTATCTCCCTGACCCCTTAGTCTTTCAGAAATGGGGGAGAGGAACCCTTGACCTCTGAGCAGAACTCTGTTTATCACACACACACCTGAGCCTAGTCTCTCCACCTTTCATGAGGAGGGACCTAGACACCTCAACAACCCTTCCCCAGCTCCAGTATTCTCCCCACTGGGATCCATGCAGAGCTTCTTTTTGTTATACCTCCTTTCTCCGTTATTGTCAGCTGTGGGATGCTAACGCGTTCTGGGTAACTTTTGTCCACCCCTTAAGTTCTTTGCACTTGAGTCTCTGACACTGTCTTCTTCTTTCTCTGTAATTTATCTTCCAGCCTTTGCCCCGATGGTGTCAGCTTTATATAAAGGCTGAAAGAACTACCTCTTCTTGCACTTCCACATCTCTCTCCTACAATCTCAGTGGAATATACAGAGAAAGAAGTAACCATCTTTGATCCACCCAAAGTCAGTCAGTCTCTCTCTTTCTCTCTCCATATTTGCAGATCTGGCTGTTGGGAATCCCAAGCACACTGCAGAGAGCTGCAGGTCCAATACACTGTGGATAGTCTTAATCAGACCAGAAGGTTCGTCTTTGGGGCAGGAGTTTCTGGCTAGGAATGTGGCTTCAGGAACCAAGACCTTTGCCATAGCAGAGTGAACCCCTTCTCACTCTTTAGTTGATCATATCCTCTAGACCACTCAAGCTGGGTGAGGGTGAGGTTTCTAATTCAATTTGGAGAGTCCCTAAATAAAGCCTTTGCACTGTCAGAAGTGTGTGGGAGTGGGGGTTCTAAAGGCCTTCTAGGGGGCAAAAAGAACCGCTTTCCTATTAAAGAGAGACAGTACAGTGACTGATAGTCATAGCACATATTCATGGGCACACAGAATTAAAAGCTCAAACATGCCTGAAATACACTTCTCATACACAAAATCAAACAAACAACAAAAAAAAAAAACAGGGCGACCAAGATAAATACAAAAACAAACCACCAGGATCTCCATAAAAAGGCCCCTGCACACACAGAAACAGTCATACAAAATAAGCTTCAAGAAACACAGAGCACTCAGTGGGTACAGTGCTCCGGTACATCACACTCAAATCTGCCCAGGCCACACTGAAATCTAAACTAGAAGAAGGCTGAGCTTCTCCAGGCGGAATCCCTCTGCCCAGCCCCCGGCTTTTGCCCTTCCTCAACAGAGTGAAAACGAAAGTACTGGAGTGGTCACAGGCTTCCAGGGACCTGGCCCAGTTGGAAGCAGAAGGCCACAGCAGTGTACAGAGCCTACCTCCGCCATCTGACTAGCTCAAAGCTTCAGTTGCTTTTCTGGGTCCTTCTCCCTCTCCCTCTGCTGGGGAGCCTAAGCCTAAGGTCTTCTGAGAGCCCTGAGAAGGGCAAGTGGGTGCAGGCGAGCAGAATGAGCTGGCAACTGCTAAGTTCACATACATTTATTCAGTTGACATCAATGAAAAGAGAGAGGGAGACAGTTTTCTTTTCTTCCAAACAGACCATCAGACGATTTCACAGAGACTCCACTAAGTGGAGAAGTCTAAATCAATGCACACCAGTGGACAGAATGCAGGGGACAGCCCACTGTACAGATATTTACACATAACTATAGGACTCCCCCTGTCACAGTTCTGTGAGCTTCCCAACCCAATTCCCACCTCTCCAGACCCTGACCCTCTTCTCCCACCCAAATCATTGCCTTTAACTACAATAAATATTACAGGGCCTGGGGCAGAGCAGCAGGCCAAGAGGGCGGCTAGCCCTGGGTGACTGGGCCTGTGGACCACGGAAAAGGCCAAAGGGAGCTCGTTTAAAGAAAAAAAAAAAACAGCTAAACACCGGAGAGAAAACATTTTCCTGTGTGTGTGGGGGGGGGGTGGACTCCGGTTTCTTCAAGGATTGTGGAGAACCCCGTTTCACTTCTTCTCTTAGCTTCCCGACTGTACGGCACTGCCTTAAACTTGGAGGAAACCAGCTTCCTTGAAGAACAGCAAAAGGAACGAACAAACAAAAAAAGGCGGTTTTTTTTTCCTTAAGCACAAAGCAGATAACAGATGTCTTTAAATTATAATATTGGATAAGCGGGTCTCAAAGTTGAGGAAGGAATGGGGCGGGGAATTTTTCAAGCCATAGGTGTTTCTGGTGGGATCCACCAACCGACAGGCATATCTCTGCCAAAGCATTCTCCAACTGTGAAAGGCGCAGAGGCAAGAAAAAGCGAAGGTTCCTGCTCCCTTTTTTGCTCTAACAGAAAAAGGATTTCTGCTTTGAACCTATTGCGTAGACCAGAGCCTCGACCAGAGTCGCGGAGCCCGCTTGGTCCCAACTGTCGGTGACATTCTGAGCGTGCAGCTTGAAGTGCCTGATCGCGCGCGCCGGCCTAGGTCTGGAGACACTTCATAAATAGACTCCCTGAATTCCGCTGGGACCGGCAGAGCTCCCCAGAGAGGTTAAGGAGTGAGGACTTAACTGGCTCAGAGCCCACTGCGGTCAAAAGTGGCAGCCACTGAGGCTGGCGACTTTGCTGGCAAACGAGGGCCCTGAAGACAGGAGTGTGTCCCCCGGGTGCGAGAGGCGGATATGGCCCGCCACTGGAGTCAGGGCTGGGGCAGTCAGCATGGCCAAGACTTGGGCTTGACCCCCAGGACCCGAGGCTGCCGCGAATGGCGATCCCGGGGAACCGTCGCCGCTGCCCGGGGGTGCGGCCCCGCCACCACCGTGGCCCATGATGTGGTCTATAGAGAAGGAAGGCCTCTGGCCTGCCCCCGCGCCCCCGCCACCCGCACCGCCGCCGGCGTCCGTCTTGAGGCCCTGGCGCAGAAGTGCAGTGGACAGGCTGGCGGCGGTGCCAGCTGCAGGAGGACTCAGAGACGCGGGGTAGAAAGCCTTGGCGCAGCCCAGCTCTGCGCCAAGGAAGGCAGGCAGCCCTGCGGGGCCTGGGCCAGATCCCGGGGCAGGCGCAGGGGCCGGCGCCGAGGCTGCGCTGGCGAACACGGAGGCCGTCGGAGGTCCGTGCGGAGGCGCAGTGGCGCGGCCCGGGGGAACTGACAGCTGGCAAGGCGCGGTGGCTGCAAAGGCGAAGGCGTGTGGGTGGGGATGCGGGTGAGCGGCCGGGCCCGGTGGAGGTGCGCCGTAGGCCGGGAGAGCCAGCCCGTAGCCGTAGCCATAGGCGCCGTAGGCTGCGAAGCCCGAGAGGAAGGCGCCAGGGTCCCCGGCCGCGGCAGCCCCGCCACGCAGTAGCAGCTCCGGGTGAGGATGCGGGTGTGGATGCGGCGGCGGCAGCGGCTGGCGCTTGAAGCGCTTGCGGCGCCGCAGGAAGCTGCCGTTGTCGAACATGTCGGCAGACTCCGGGTCCAGTGTCCAGTAGTTGCCCTTGCCCGGGTTGCCCGGCTCGCGGGGGATCTTAACGAAGCAGTCGTTGAGGGAGAGGTTGTGGCGGATGCTGTTCTGCCAGGCGGGGAACTTCTCCCGGTAGTAGGGGAAGCGGCCACTGATGAACTCGCAGATCTCGCTCAGCGTCAGGCGCTTCTTGGGGCTCTGCAGGATGGCCATGGTGATGAGCGCGATGTACGAATACGGTGGTTTCACCAGCGGGCTCCGAGTCGCCGCGCCCCCCCGACGGCGGGCCGGATCCCGGCCCCGGCCCAGGAGCTCCCCGTGCTGCCTGCACACCGGGCCCCGGGCTTCCAGCTGCGGCCGCCGCCCCCCGGGGCGCTAGAGCGCGGGGCTCGCAGTCCGAGCAACCTCCCGACTCCTCCTCGTCCTCAGCTACGTCCGCCTCGGCTTCCTCCGGGAGAGGCTCGTGGCCATGCGGGAGCATGTCCCGGGGGGCGCGGGGACCGGAGCGGGCTGTGAGCTCCCCCCCACCGCTGCCGCCGCCCACCACGTCTATGTCTGCGTCCGGCTCGGATAGCGCTGCCGGGGAGCTCTCGGAGGACATGATCTCGCAGCAGCAGCTGCCCAGGGTCATGGTGCCGCCGCCGCCGCCGCCTCCGCCGCTCTCCGGCTCCGCTTGGGCCGCGGCTCCGGCTCCGCCGCGCTGCCTCTCGGACCAGTGTGTTTTGCGCGCGGGCAGGGAGGGGGCGGAGGACCGAGGCGGACAGGGAGGGATGGCCCCCAGCTCCTTAGCGCCCCCTGGTGTTCAGACTCCAGGACTCACCCTGCAGGGGTCACCCAACCTGTGCTGCCCCGGGACTAGTAAACCCGGCGCTGGAGGAGAGCAGTAAAGCCACCCGTTACCCGGTCGAATCTGGGTCCCCGGGCCCCTAGAGAAAGAAGTGGGGCTTCGAGAGATTAGTCCCTCCCGCCTGGTGGCTGCCAAAGGCGGAAGAACCGTGGGCCCGGGGCGGAGCTCCCGGGCAGGGTGGGGCGGGGAGGAAGGGGGCGGGCAGAGGTCCTCCGCACCCGGGCCCGGCGGGAACAAACTGCCGCGGTGGCGGGAGCTGGGATCGCGTGGATGGAGGCCGGTCGTCCTTCTCCTCGCAGCTCCCGCAACCCCGTGGCTCCCTGGAGCCACTACCTTCAGTGCACTCAACCGCTGGGAGTCAAGGCTTACGCGGGCGTAGCTGCAGTTGGTGGCAGTGGCTACAAACCTCTTCTCTTCATCTCCCAAGGCGGCTCCCAAAGCCACCCGGGCTGAAGCGCCAACGGATCGCAAGTGAGCTGAGACACCCAGACAGACGCCGCGGACCAGGATCTACTGGAGTCCAAGGGGGATCCGGCCGACTAGAGGTGGGAGTGATCTGGAGAAGCAAACTTGGCGCAGGCAGATCCCACTCAGAGAGGTGAGAAATGTCTGCTGTGGTCCTGCCCTTCCCATCCAAGGCCCCAGGTCTTGCCACTGTCCCCCAGGAAGACCTCCTGCTCCCACTCCCCTTAGTGACTCGTCTCCGCAGACGCTGCATTCCTGGTACAGCTACAGATCTTTAACTCGGGTTTGCCTGGCTCAAGTTTTTTTGTCTCAGCTTCTCAGTCTCTGTAATTGTCTGTCTATCCCCGTGCATTTCCTGCGGAAACTGCGTTTGTCTGGATGTTTGTTACCGTCCCGCTCTTACTTCTGGATTTAGAGAGAACTCCCACAGAGACCTCTCCCGGTGAAACTTAACCTCAACCCTAGGCCAGGGCTGCTTATTTATCTGGGGGACCTTCTGCACAGAAAGTTGGTCCAGTGTGTTCTTTCTGCTAGCCGGATTCCTGCGCATCTTGTTAGGCCCTCTTCCCCACTCTCCCTCTAGGACCCAGAAACAAGTCATTCCAGCTAGTACTGGGCCTATTTCAACCTCTGGGGGCTGGAAGGAATTGGATAAAGTTTAAGAACTGGGCAGACGGCTGACTGTTGCCTCAACAGCGCCGCGCACTGGTCAAGGCTCCAGCATAGGCGGTCTTAGTACCTGGTGTGCCCGGTAGAGCAAAGGCTCTGTGACCCTCATTCGTTAACTTCCTTTCAGAGCCCTACTTTCCTGGTGTGCACTCGCGGTTAAGAGCAGGGCCAGAGAAGTTAAACTGTTGGGATCTCAATTTTGCCGTCGCCAGTTACCAGCTGTATCGCTTGGCTGATTTTCTTAACCTTTTTTGCCTGTCTCTTCCTCCAAAATAAAATTTAGAACACCTACCTCAAAATCTGACATGGTGATAACCCCTTCCATAGGTAGCTCCAGCATTCAGAATGCTGAGGCAGGAGGCTTGCTTCAAGTTCCAGAACAGTCTAGGCTACAGAATGAGACCCTGTCTCAGAATTAAGTAAATAAATAAAATAAGATGAATTTACCTTGTGATCAATATGTAAAGGCACCCATTGCAGACCACTGATAATGTAGATTCTAGGTGCCCTATTCTTTGGAAGAGAAGGGGGTCAGGAAAAATGTGGTCTCCCTCCTGGTTCTCGAGTGAGCCTTATACTTACTAGTATTACAATAACACTTCTAGACATTGTGTTCAACTGTCACACACCTGCATACACACATGTACACGTGCACACACACACACAGTGGGTAAGTTCTGAGTAAGGTTTTGGGAAGGAAATTTGCAGCCTAGGTGGACTGAATGTAACCAAAATACATGTAGGAGTGGATGAATCCCTTTTAGAGCAATCTGTATCAATGAAGGCAAGGATACCTTCTTACCGTTTGAGAATAATTTTTTCCAAGCCCTCTCTGGGACCTCTCACCAAGGGGACCCACGTAGTGTGCTGGGTCTGCATAAACAAAGTATACCTGGGAAACAGAAGAGGACCAACACATATAGGGACAGTAAATTGAGCAGACTAGTAGCCCTGGAAGTGGAATGTTCTGGCAACCACACACATTACTTCAAGATTGCTTTACTTCATAGAGCTCCCTCTCTCCCACTCTGATACTCTACACCTGCAATCACATCTTTACTCTCACCCAGCTCATCTCTGCTTCTATCCCAAGTAAATTAAAAAAAATAGCTCCAGCTTAATCTGCTCCATTTTACCTTCACCTCAAAACTGGCAAACTCATGAATAACCTTGTGCTTTGCCTCCTGATATTTCAGATTCCACCTACATGTGAAGCCTCCAGGTGGGGCTAGCTAAGCTGTTTGTTTCCCAGATCTCTTTCATGGCTTCAGGCAAGATATTATCAGCTCTTGCTGCCAGCTGCTGCATCCTTGCCCCCCCCCCCCCACTTATTCGCTGAGACTGAACCCCCAGCTTCTATCCTGCAGGGCAGTAGTAGGGCACTTCCTTAAGGAATCATTCAAACTCCAAACACTAGGAAGAGTGGAAAGAAAGGGCCAGGGCAAGATATTGCTTGCCAGGTTTTTGAGGTGTTCTACATTATAGCCCGCCCATCCCAGAACACTTTTATTTATCTAAATAACTGCTTTCCAGACTCCCCCTCCCCTTGCCTTTTGTCCATTCTGGTGGCCTTTTATCCATTCTGGACCAATTCATTTTAAACACTGCCCAGAGCAGAGGCACTGGAGGACTGGGAGAAGAGCTACCCTAGGATTTAGTGCTCCCCCCAACCTTTCCCACCTTCAGACTCAGCCTGTCACACAGCAGTGCCTTCATGCTATGGGAATTTGCTGTTTCTCTGACAAAAATCTGGGAATGGCCACAAAGCCGTGACACTCGAGCCAGGGACAGAAAGACCCCAAAAGAGCAGGAAGGATTGGGGGGGGGGTTTCTGGATTACAACATCTCTTTAGTTGAGCCCGAGCAGCCTCCATTTGCCTCACTGCCTAGCCGCCCAGCTTGAGCCGCCTGGAAGAATTGAGAAGCTCTGGAGGAAATGGTGTGTCTATCCAGGGTCTTTCCAAAAATGCTTTTTATAGCCGGCCAGTTGTCCTTAATACAAAGTATGTGTTTCTCCCACTGGCTTCTAAGCCCTCTATCTCTCCAGCCTCTTTTAAGGTCCCTACAGAGAAGCCCATTCTCCGTGGATCTGGGTAAGGAGAGCTCTCCCGAAATTGTACAAATATAATTAAGACAATGGCGAAACTGGTAAAGTACTGAGTTGCTGATGGGGAGTTTGTCCCCGAGACTCGGGCAAAACGTATCTTGCAGGCTTCGAATTTGGGACTCGAAGAACTAGAGCTCTGGCCTGCCCCGGCACTGCTAGGCTGAGGAAAGAGGCAGGAACTGAACAGGGCATACCATGTCCGCACATTCTACAAATTTATTTACCAACTGGCTAAACATGGGAAAAGCTGCAGAGCCGATGCTAGCCCCCTCCCCCTCTCCAAGAGGACACAGCCCGGCTTTGAGATCTAGAGGATTGTTGGGCGGCAGTTGGTACAACTCCCCGGCTTTGCTTTGGAGTCTAAGTTTCCATGGGTTGGATTTGGAGTCAGAGAATGCATGCAGATCCTGTGACTGCAGAGATGGACTTAAGGTAACCAGGGACCTTAGGCACAGAGATGACAGAGGTCGGAGCTCCAGTGGATGCACTGCACAGTGGATGATTTCAGCAGCCCAACCCCAGGCACCTGTGCCCACAGCTCAGGGTGACAAAGTCACCCTCTTCCTCCGGTTCCATCACTCCTGGCCACGGACCCTTCTGAGCCATCCATTCTCAGACTAGTGGAAGGAAGGCTTGTTTAAGCACCTATGACCAACTCTGCGGCGGCGGTTGAGACCAGAGCACGCCATGATCCTGAACATTGCTGTTCGTGGGAAGAGGGTTGCAAGCTCAAGAGAGGACGAAACAGCACCACCCCCAAACCGCGGAGCGGAAGGCGCTTGCTCAACCTATCGGAAGAGCTCACGGCGCCCGGATTAGGCCAGGCTCCGCACAGGCACGTGAGAGAGCTGGGATGCAGTAGAGAGAGTAAGTGGGAACATTTCCAGGTGTGCT
The DNA here is from genome assembly GCA_907164525.1 of Lophiomys imhausi. Classification (NCBI taxonomy): domain Eukaryota; kingdom Metazoa; phylum Chordata; class Mammalia; order Rodentia; family Muridae; genus Lophiomys; species Lophiomys imhausi. Next base: position 12,217,044 of record CAJQZJ010005020.1, read on the forward strand.
GGAGCAGATAAATGCATCAGGTCTACACCCTCCCTGGTGGATTCTGTGGGCCTAAGTCCGAGGGTCTGTTTGTCTGTTCGGCGTTGTGTCGTGTCTTTTCCCTCACTTAACTTGCTCATTGTGGTCAAAAAAACGCCCCAGAGCCGCAGGCGCCAGTCCTCTGAAAGAGGCTTCCACTACCGACCTCACGCGGCGTTCACTGGGCGGGTGTGACCTGAGACTTCCCTGGAAGAGCCGTTCAAGCTTGAAGCGGTCCTCTAGTACCTAAGAGAGTAGAAGGACTGTGTGCTAGCGTGAAGATCTAGGGAGGAGCTACGGGCGTCTGGAAGATGTGCGGAAAGCTGTCATAGAGCCTCCTGTGCACCGGCCGCGATCTCGGTCTTACCAGTTACACAGTGTGTCTAGAACAGTGGCACTCCCGGAAAGGAACGCTCTTCTAGCGTCGTAAATTGGAGTAGGTCGGTAGGGAACTGTGTCTGGCTTTAGAGACTCAGTTCCCACATGGGTCATTACACTTCACTTTCGCTAGTGATTGGTAAAGTAGTAGGTCCTTGCATGGTCAGGGAAATACTGCAGAATTTCCAGGCTCGTGGAGTACATGCGGAGCTTCTTAAACCTAGAGGAAGCTGAATGAAGGACCAGTCAGATCCCGGGTTCAGTAGCTCAGAAGCTGTGGGTTAATTCCTGGAGAACAGCGACCTCTGGAGGAGGGTCAGGAATTGCACACTAGGTTGACTCCAAATCGCCATCTTCCCACCCTACCCCCAAACATTTCTTTGGCACTTATCCAGAAACCAACTCCGCTCTTTGTTCGCCTTGACTGCCTTTACCAACCTGTGGACATGTTTTAAAACCCTCTGAAATCTCCTGACAGAAGCCTTCCCTTCTTCCTGCTCTGAGATTCTCAAAACCTAACACCTGGACCCTCAACTCCAATTCTGTTCATCACTGCAGGGTCTCCATGCTTTCTGCCCCAACCGTTTTCAAAGAGACCGTCCTTCCACTCTACACCCACCCCTTGTGTGCCATGCTAGACGTGTGTGTGTGTGTGTGTGTGTGTGTGTGTGTGTGTGTGTGTGTGTGTTTTGTTGTTGTTGGTTGGGTGTCTCTCTTTCTCTCCCTCCTGTCTTGGTAAAGAAACATTGAAATTTAAAACTGAACAGTGAGTCTCTCTTTCTTTCTTCTCTCTCTCTTTCTTTCTTTCTTTTTTGTCAGTGTTAGTTATTGTGAGGTTACATATAATTATTAAAGAAAAAGAGATAATGCTATAAAATAATTCCATATACTCCCAAAGTAATGTGTGTGGTTTTTTTTCAGAGATGAAGGGAGAAGCTAAGTTTATTTCTCTGTGGGCGAAACCCCCATGGTGATATTTTTAAAGGCAGTGATCTCTCTGGATTCTAGGGACCTGTATCCACGGTGCATTTAGAGACAGGTTGTTTGCATCGTTTCCTGTGGCCCTGTGAGTTGTGCTAATAATATCCAGCATCCTCGGCAATTTTTGGTGGATCCTGCCCTAGTGGTCTGTCAGAGAATATATTATGTCCTGAATTTTCCTATGGATTGTAGTTTGTTTGTTTGTTTTCAAAGCTCATTTCTCACTTGGGGAAATGGAAACAGAGATGAATCCATTTCCTGGGAGTCACATAGCACATCGGAGTAGAGTTGGGAACTGAAGTTTAATACCAGATTTCCCAGGTTCCTGTTCTGTCTCAATTGAAGGAGAAGCACATAATGTGGGGAAGGGGTCATTCTGACAGGGAACCTGGGAGGGGATTTTTGGGTGCAGGAAAGAGGAAATGAAGAAGGAACTGGGGAGGAGACCCACTGCTCCAGAATGGGAACATAAAGAAAGCAGGCAAGGCAGTTGTGCTGGGAGGTCAGAATCCCCCCCCCCCCCCCCAATGCACCACCATCCCCTCTCACCATCACCCCCCAAACCCCTGTGTGCAACAGACAAGACTGAGTTACTCTGAAGGGCTCTGATATTCAGGATTTGGCTGAATGTCTTATGTGAGCAAGAGGATGGGGCTGGAGATTGGGAAGAGTATCAACCAAGACAAACATCACCCTCATCTAACAACCATGGCTTCTTTTGCCAGTGGAAGGAAGGGGCTGAGCTCTTTCCTGCTGATCCATTTCAGGTAGACCCTAGAGCCACTGAAGCTCAGCTCCTGGTGCAGAAAGAGAAGTGTGACTTACAGTTGATTTGCCTGAGGCCTTGGGGATACTTGCGCACAGCCTGAGGTATTTGCATGATTACTTCACTTAGAGGTGTGCTTTGTGTTCAAGCATGGTGCTGTCTACTCACACCAGCCTTGACTCCAAGCCCTGCCCTCTACCTAACCTAACTGATTTACTCTTCCCTGTTCACCTTCAGCCTGACCCATTCTTCCTGATCCTTCTTAGTCTATTCTTAAAAGTCAGATTTTTTGAGTCACTTTCCCTACAATATCTTAGGCTTCCTACACTATAAACAGCTCCCACTCTGTGCTCCCAAAGCCACCGTTCCCCCTGTTGTTAAGTGTGCCTTCCAGTTGTTCTTATGGACTGGGAGCTCCCTGAGAACAAAAATTATATTGTGTTCTTCCTTATCTTTCATTCTTTATAAAATGAGGATAATTCATAACAGCTCTAACTGAATGAGCTGTTATGAATACTAAATAATATAATGTATATGTGCACATAAACCACTGCCCTAAACTTTGAAAAGGGCTCCAAAAACATCTTGCATTGATATTATTAATAATTCTACCCTCTTCTAGGTACAAAGCTTGACACATAATAAGTATTTAATTGTGTTGAGTATGTGTGTATATGAATTAAAGGTAGAATGAATTTTGTAGATGATCTCTCCTGTTTAGGTCTCCTCAGAAAATAAGCTTCAACCTTGAGTAGAATTGTTTGTGCTTTGAGAATAGAGATGTTTTTCCCCATCACCTATCCCTGAGGGAAAGAGGAGAATGTTCCCCTGGCCAGACTTCCTGTGGCTAGAGCTCTGGTTTTAGAACTATAGCCCTTCAGTCAATGGCTGACACAGACTGCTCCTTATGTCCTTTGCACATAGGGTCTGTGCAGGAAGATAAGTGATCTCAAGAACCCAGAGTCTCTGACTTCTCTTGGTGAACTGCAGCTGAAACAAACAGAGGGAAAGAGCCTAGAAAGGTCTGAGTAGCATTGCTTTAGTTCTGCCTGAAACTGGAGCCCTTAGCCATGGTCCCTGGCCTGTCTTTGGGCTTCTCTTTTGTGCTGTTTGCTTCGGTCTATCCTTGTTTGGTTTTGCTTTGGTTTGACTTGTGAACTATGTGGTCCAGTGGGTGTGTCCAATTTTGTTCACTTCCCACTTAGCTCTAGGAGTGCATAAGCAACCCAGCTGGGTGCAAACATAACATTGCTAGTCTAACTTAGATGACTTAAATTGAGCTAGTCAATCCTACTGTATGCCTGTGTCATGGATACTAAAACTTGGGGATGTCTTCTATAGGACTGTGAGATATATGCAACCTGGGACTCGGGAGGACATGTTTCTTTTGTACTGGAAAACAAGTACACAGGCTTAGAACTGCCAGAAGCCATCTTTGCTACCAGGTGGAAAATGCTGTATGACTCTGAAGGCCACACCAAGAGAGAAATAGCCCACAGAGAGTGACAGAAGCTTGACAAAATAACAGAATTTGGGCCCTGGAACCAGCCATACCTTCCACTTTCCAGAAACATAGTGGGTGGGGAATCTCTTATGCTAAATGAAGGTGTGTTGAATTTCTCCCAGTTGAGTTCATTTTCATCAAGAGCAAAGTTACAGGGAAAAAGATCACTACAGTGCCTGCATAGGTCTATGTTTAAATGGCAGAAAACACAGTCTGTTCTAGCCACTGATAAGGTTAGGAAGCAAGCTGTTATTCACAGCTAAAACCCAACCCTAATTAACATAGGAAGGATAGCAAAGTACTCTATAGACACAAAGGAAAGGCCTATGGTTGCTAGCCTGAACAGGTAGACACAGCCACCATATCTAATAAATAGAGGGCTAATCTAGGCCAGAGAGACTTATTCTGGCAAAGGAGAACCAGAGAGATGAGTTGAGAAATATTCTGTGAGCTCGTACAAGAAAATTTTCCCAAAAAATTTGGAGTTTACTTTGGTGGATATGAGCTCCCCATTACTGCAGTAGAGACTAGACAATTACTGAGTAAGTGTGTTAGTGGCCTCCAGGTAAAGCAGGAAGGGTTTAGGTCTTCACATTATGCTCCTCTCATAACTCTTAGATAATCATCTCTAAGGTCCCTCATTCCCTTGCTTATAAAATAGAAGCTGGGCTTTGGACTAGGACCAAAGAAATGTCTAGCTAGTCACCTCAGGGACTCCTGAGACTAGAACCAATCATAAGTCCAGATGTGCCAGTTAAGTTTCTAGCCATTATCGATTATCTCCAATCTTGACGTGTTTGACAATGCCAGCTGCATCCTTTCAAAAGAATGCAATGCTCCTCCTCCTAGGTTGGTCTGCAGCTAATGGGGAGCGGTGGGGCCTGAGACAAGAGGTCCAGGCCTTATGTCTGGAACTGCTTCTGTCTTCCTGAGTGGGCTTAACTGTGTCCCCACCTCTTCTAGGGCCTCAGTTTCCTCATCTGACCAGTTTAAAATGCATATCCCAAACAGTCAGATCCTGCCAAAATAGACTGCTAGGATATCCCCAAACAACTGTGAAGTGGACTGATCCTATAGTCAAAATTGGAGTTACAGGACAAGAAAATGTGTCTAGCAGTCCAAAGGCCTGAAAGATGGGAGGAAAAATATCTGCCACTGTGGTCCAGGGCTATGGGTTATAAGGGAGAAGGGCCCATCACCATGGACAAAATTGCATCCAGAGCATAGGCCCACCCAGAGTTGGGGAGGCAAGTACCCCAGCTTACCAGGTTGAGAGGCCAAAATATCTGATAAGGGAAATAGTGATGGACTCTGATAAAGGTCTCTGGCAGGAGAGGAGTGAAGTTCAAAAAAATTTGTGCATAGTCAAGAAGGCTTCCTCTGAGAAGTAAAAGTAAGTAGTTATCCAAAGAGTCGGTACATGGTGAGTGTGATGTCCTCGCAGATGAGTGGAAATCCACTTCTGTTTCCTGCTTATGTGGCTGCACATAGGTTGAAATATGTACAGGTTCTCCTTGGGGCACTGGTTGAAAGGGTTAGAAACAATATAAACACCCATCAGTGAGGAGGTGTGAGGTAAGCAAACAATGACGGTCTCTAGAACAGAGGGTATGTAGTAAGAAGTCCATGAGGCCCCTAGAACAGAGAGGATGTAGTGTAAAGCACAATGAAGATGCCCATGCACTAGTCTGAAAGGAGCCCCGGGATATACTGTTGAGTGAAAAGGATTATGGAACAGTAGTAGCATTTGTGCTTCCAATTGCCATAGTTGGTTTTTTATTTTGTTTTTGACACAGGGTCTTGCTATGTGGCCCTGACTGTTCTTGCTATATAGATCAGGCTAGCCTCACAAAGATCCACCTGCTTTTGCATCTGGGATGCTGAGATTAAAAGTGTAAGCCACCAACCCTAGCTGTGGTGGATTTTTTTTTTTTTTTGAGGATAGCATTGGTTTGTGCATACAACCAAAATACCTGGCCAAACACTCTCCCCACTGATTATCTCCCTAGCTCCAAGAAAGACTTTCCATGAGATGATGTTTTTAAAGCCATGTGAATATATTCATATCCCACAACAAAATAAAACAATTTAAAGGGGAAATTGGATCATGCTAATAAATGAGGCTTCGTGTGAAGAACATAAGAATAATAAATCTATGAGTGAGCACTGAGTACTTCCTATGGGACTCCAACCTGAAACTATAGTTGGCGGCTGTGTGTCCTGAAGACAGGGCACTCGATAGCTAGGTCTAGTGGGTGCCAGTGACTCCCTAGGGGACATCAGGCAGGGAAGAAGGCAGGTCTAATTAGGACTTCAAATCTCCTATGCTTCCCTCCTGTTCTGATCCCTTCCTTCTCTCTTTAGCTCTTCCTTCTCTTGGTCTAGACTCCCTTGAAAGTAGCCCTTTTTTCCATGCAGTTTTCTAGGCCAAAGATTCCAGTGGATGGAAGAAGAGGCGGCTTCATATGAGCCAGAGCAGCTGTTCCTACTCTTTCTTCAGACCTCAACCCAGAGCCAAGCTCCTCCAGGAAGCCTGAGTCATCCTGAGTCCCTCCCATCTCAGAAATGGATACTGCCCATGGTGGGGGCTATGTTTTCTTCAAGTAGGACCCAGGCTTTCTCCTTTCTCTCTCTCTCTCTCTCTCTCTCTCTCTCTCTCTCTCTCTGTCTGTTTCTCTGTCTTTCTGGCTTGGGACTAGATATCATATTTTCTGCCTCAACCTTACACCTTTTCCTCAGTTTTCCTCTTACAGCATAAGGCATTTCTCTGGACCCAGAACTAAACATGCCACCTGCATTCCAAGTTCCTCTGCAGTAGAGCAGTTACCAAGCACTACCAACAGGAAGTGGAGAGGAAGTTGGAGATCTGGGAGGGATTCTCAGAGAACGTGGGAACTACAGCCAATTTCCTATTCCACACCAAACAAGTGGGTTTCTGATTGGCGCAAGGACCTGGTCCCCACTAGGCTAGTATGGCATCCAAAAGAATCCTGGCTTCATTCCAGTGATTTCCTGCTTCAAATAAGTCCATGCAAGCATGACCAACAGGTGGCGCTTTTGTCCTCCGCAGACTTGATGGGGAGGAAGAAGGAGATTTAGAGTCCAGGGGGAAGAGACAAGCAGAGGAGGCAACCTAGATAGAGAGGGGAGGAAATTGAAAATTAGTCAAGAAAAGAAAGATATAAGACCTGTCAACTTGGCTTGAAACAACACCTTTTAAGATCCAAACTAGGAGTGGGTACCAGGGTGGGTGGGGACTCTTGAGGTGAACTGAGGAATGTTACTGGTGACTGGGACTTTCCATCACAATTTTCACTTCCACTAAATTCTTCCTTGGATGCAGGAGATTGACTTTGGAGTTAAGCAGACCTGGACCCAAGTCCTGAACCAACCAGTCAACTTTGTGGCTTGAACTGAGTAAACAACTTAACTTTTAGAAGCTTCAGCTTCATAATTTATAAAGGGAATGATCTGTAACACTTATAAAAGGAAGCTAGGGGCTGGAGAGATGGATCACTGATTAAAAGCATATACTACTCTTCCAGAGTTCCTGGGTTTGATTCCCAGAACCCTCATCAGATGGCTCACAACTTATAACTCTGACTCCAGGGGATCTGACTCTTCTTACCTCTTTGGGAATCTGCACTCATGTTACCCCCCACACACAATTATAATAAAAAATTAAATTAAAATCAATAAGAGGAAGTTAATGATTCTAATTGAATTTGCTGGTATTTTGTTGTGGGGATTTTGTGCCTTTCATATGTGAGGTTAGACCATATCTTTGGATTTATCTAATCTTTGTTAGGGATTTTGTTTTGTTCCTTCCCCCCCACCCCCAAGTATCTCTCCATGTAGCCTGGACTGGCCTGAAACTCACTATATAGACCCAGCTAACCTTGAATTCATAGAGATATAACTGCCTTTGCTGGGATTAAAGGCATGTGCCACCACACCCAGCTTTGTTAGTTATTAGACTCATAAAGTATTTATTAACCTCATAAAGTAGATTAAATTGGGATACTTTCCATTCCTTCTGTATTCTGGAACAATTTGTATCACTAGAAAATAGATTTCTTGCAGGTTTGACAGTATTTACAAGTAAGCCAGTGTAGGTGCCCTCTGGGAGCAGTTGAGGAACTATCTCTAAAAGGCTTTATCTTCTGTGTGCATAGGTTTACAGAAACCAGCAGCTCTCTAAGTCAGTCACCCCAGACCTTAGTTAGTTGTTGATTCTTTCTGTGGCTTTGTGCATCTGCTTTTCTCTCCCTGCACCAAGCATCCTTGTCTGTAATAGCCGTGGAAGTGGTCTCCCTGTCTCACCTCAGGTCTGCTAGAACACCATTTACATAGCTTGTGACTACAAAGGTTCTTCTGAACATAACTTTGGTGACATCTTACAGATTTAAAGGCCCATATTTTTAAATGTATGGTTTTTAAATTTATATATTTATAAGTAGTCTGTGATATTGACTGTTTTCTAGCCTAACAGCTATTTATTTAAATAAGTTTTCTATTGCTTTGGAAGCCATGGGATTGTTTTCATTTAAAAGTATTCTATATTAACCCCTGTATCTGGCAAAATCCTCCCTGTTCCCATACTATTAGCATCTCCCAGAGAGGTACTTCACATGAGCTTATATAGCCCAGTCACACCAGAGGAGGGCCCTCATTTTGTTCATTATTCTTTTTGAGGTAAACCCACATTACATCCAAAGCTCAGACAGTTGCCTAAAGGAACTTTTCTGATGGCACAGTTGCCAGGGTGTTCTTGCCAGGGTTGTCAGTTTCCTATATACTCAGTTTTCCTTGTGCTAGGATAATGTTGGCTTCTCTCGTGAGCTGGATCTCCAGGCCATCATACCAGCTTGGCACCATCCTAAGTCCAAAGCCACCCACATCCCAAGTCTTCCTAGGTCAGGAAGCATCTCTGTCTGGATACCTTTTCCCCCTGAGCACCTTCTCAAGTGAGCAACATGGCTCAGTACGTAAAGGGCTTGCCACACAAACCTGAAGGCCTGAGTTTGATCCCTAGAACCTGTGATGGAAGAAGAAAACTGACTTCCAAAAATCTTCCTCTGATCTCCACCTGTGCACCAAGGCTTATGCACACATCACGGCACACAGCACACATACAATAGCAGTCACCTATATACTTCACACACACAATGATAATAATAAGGAATTCTTAACAGTTCATCTTCCTACCCAAACACTTACCAACATGCTTTGATACCTTCTTCCCTGGAGGTAGCATACAGTAAACTGAGGAAGTAGCTCTCATTCTCTCATTCACTATGCCCTCCCCCAGTGAAAGTCTACAGAGACATGGCTTTGACTCAGCCGTTTCACTGTCCAAGAGCATATTCAGCTTCTCATGTTAAAATAATCATCTTAATTTCAGATGTGTAGTTTCCAAAACAGTTTACCTCTACTGGAACAAGGAAATAAACAAAGAAAAAGGAAGGTATGGAATCCAGGAAGCAGAAGACACAACATAGGAGAGAGAGGAAGCGATGGTGAAAAGAAATTCCAGAGCCACATCTGTACAGCAGACAAGGGGAGCCAGCAGTCCAGACTGGAGCCAGAGGACAGAGGGATCTGGGAGAGCTGCCCCATGGAGGGCAGACATGCAGCAAAAACAGTGATGAATTTCCTCATACACTTGGTCTTGTGAAAAATTGTACTATTGGAAAGAGAGGGGAGATTTAGAAGTAGATAGAAACCGAGCAAGTGAAAACAAAAAGACATAGGTACAGGCAAAATTAAAAACTTGAACACACAAAAGTTGTGAACAGTGTATACTCATGGTTTATCTGAAAACAAAATGTTTGCAGTATACAAAATAATAATGTAAATGCTATTATAAAAGTGAATTTAATCCAAAGCTAGTGATTTTGGTAGCAACAGGTGGAAGAGATTTAAGAAGTAAATAATCAGATGCCATAATAGAAAGCTAGTCATTAGAAGTGAGGGTGAGTTTTTGGTGATAGAGCACTTGATTGACGTGCTCAAGGCCTGGGTTTGATCCCCAGTATCACAGAAAGAAAAAAAGAAAAAAACCACACACATTATTGTTTCAAGAGAGAAGAATATAAACACAGAAATATATTCCAAAACAAACAAATAAGAACTGTATTTGGAGAACTGCATCGCAGTTGATACTTGTAGGGGTAGACACAGAGCTTTTAAGAGCAGAGCAAGATACCAGTTGTGAGCTTTTGATTGCCATTTGTCTTGTGACACTGTGTTTATTTCAACTGAACAAAAATTTAAAGAACTAGAGATGTAGCTCAGTGGTACAGTGCTTGACTAGGGTGTACATGGCTCTGTGTTCAATCACCAGTATCAATAAAATAAACATTAAACTGTGCCTCGAGAGAAAAATGACTTCTAATTTTTTGTTTACAGAGGTTTCTCTGTGTATCCTTGGCCATCTTGGACTCCCTTTGTAGACCAGGCTGGCCTTGAACTCACAGAAATCCGCCTTCCTCTGCCTCTGCAGTGCTGGGATTAAAGATGTGCATCACCATGCCCAGCCAACTTCTAATTTTTCTAAATAACTTATTTATGTGTGAGTATTTTGCTTGCATGAGTGCACACATACTATTTGCATTTCTGGTACCCAAAGAAGTTAAAATAGGACATCAGATCCCCCAGAACTGGAGAATAGACAATTGTAAACCACCATGTAGGTGCTGAGAAGTGAAACCAGATCCTACCAAACAGCAGAAAGTGCTCTTAATTGCTGAACTGTTTCTCCAGCTCCGACTTCTAATATTCTTTTAATTTACCTCTATGACTTTTTGCCTGCATGAATGTCTGTGCACCGTGTACATGCCTGGTGTCCAAGGAGGCCAGAAGAGAGCATCAGATCCCCTGGTACTGGAGTTACAGACAATTCTGAGACACCATATCGGTGCTGGAAATTAAACCTGAGTCCTCTGGAAGAGCAGTCAGTGCTCTTAATCACTAAGCCATCTCTCCAAGCCCATCTACCTTACTGAGACAGGGTCTCTCAGTGAAAATGGAGCTCTAGTTTCAGACAGACTGAGTGAACAGTGAGGTACCAGGACCTACCTGTCTGCTAGGATGACAAGTGTGTGAGCCAACAAGGTGACAATGGTGATCCCAGCTCTGGTCCTCATGCCTGAACAGCAAGCACTTCGGCTGATGAGCCATCTTCCCAGCCCATCTCTAGGACTTCATAATGGAAGAGTTGGGTTACATTCTAGTTTTTCCAACATCTGCCAAAATGTCAAAAATTTCAGGGCACTATATTACATATGGCTTTCCAGACTATAAACTCTCTGGAGACATACACAAGGTCTTTCTTTGTTTGTTTTGTTGTTTGTTTGTTTTATCTCTATTGTATATGAGCACAGCATAGCCTTGATGCTGTTGAATAAAGACAGTTTCAAAAAAGAAAGAAAGAGAAAAAGGAAAAAAACCCTGAAAATAAGTCTTTCTGGGTTTCCAGTTCCACACTGACCTTGCTAGCATGTCCCAGAATGCCCTCAAATCCTGGGGACTAAGATGTCTGACTGTGGCAACAAGAATGGAATTCAGAGCTGAGGAAATGCTTTTTGGCTTCAGGGTGGCAAGTGGGTTCTTCCCTTCCCTGGGAATGTCCTGAATTGAGAAGGTATTTGTGAACAGATGCTTGGAGGCAGGAAGCTGGGCAGCCACACCATTTGAAGCAGAAGAAAATTTCCATTTCGGTTTCTGTGGCTCCCTTCTCAGAGAATAGAGGCTGCATTTCCTGCTGGGCCCATGTTTTCTCAAGTGAGGAGCAAAAAAAAAAAACTGTCTCTGTCTCTACCTCATTCTCCTTGTGCCCCCATAAGTCACTCTGTGAACAGCAAGCAAATAAGAAGGGACAAGAAAGTACTGTCCATTTATTCATTATTCACTAAAGCAGACAAGGTGATAGACAACCGATAGATAACCAATCCTATTGTTCAGTTGGCCAGTCCACAGATACCAGGCAAAGTGGATTTGACCCTTGTCCAAAGCAGCTACAAGGTAGGAGAAGGCACTTTCTATCACATTCACCATCCTGCCTCCAAAAAGGTCCTTCTCAGATTCCACCACACCTCTCTCCTGAGTTGCTCACTGCCCACCCTGACCTTCCATCACCAGCCTGTAGCCTCAAACACTGGTTTCTAGGACAGACAGACACATCAGGCACATCCCATGAGACCATCACAATGGGCTTGCACACGTTATCCTCTCTGCCACCGTTCCCTACCCCAAGTAAAGATCAACTAGACTGACAGCGCTAGAGTTGGATCGGGAATTGGGGGAAAGCTCAGATTTTGGTTAGCACCAGAGACCAGGACAAGGTCACAGGCCAAGTCCAAGGCAGCAATGTTGCTGCCCTGTCCTTGGTGCTGGGCACATCGTGAACCAATTCAGTCAATGCTGCTGCCTCTCTCACAGTCCAGCAGGGGACACAAAATGAAGCTCAGACTGGGAAGGTGGCCTGTGACCTAGCCTTATCCCTTAGAGCTTTCATCTTTTAGACTGAGCCCCCAGCTTGGGCCCATTGCCTCATCTCCAGCATGGCAGGCCCTAATCACTTGTGGGTTTTGTTAAAATGCAGAATTTGATGATTCAATAGGTCTGTGGAGGGGCCTGAAATTTTGCATTTCTAGCAAGGATCCAAGTGATGAAGTTCTGTGCACCTTGTTTTGAGGAATGAACACTTCTCGTTGCTGAGGCACGATGCTGGATAATTGCCGATTAATGTACTCCCTTATGCTCAGGCCCTGGGAATGGCCTCAAAGACCGAGCAGGGCAACCTGCTTCCTAAATGCACCCACCCCCCCACACCCCCATGAGATGCAGGGGACAGATTTTGGCCATGCTGACTATGTGTGCAGCCATCTGCCTGATGACTCAGAAGGAGAGTCACCCCACATCGAACCCCATGAGGCAAACCTCACTCACCATCCTTCCCAGCCACTCCCCAAGTTACTAGTCAACATAATAAACCCAGAGACAGGTGTCTTCGTTTTTTTAATTAAACTAGCTTTGATTGGAAAATAACAATCACCAGATAAGTTCTGCGCTTTCCATGGGGTGGGGCAGCCACAGAGGCCCATTAATCCCCCCATTCAGTCAGAAGCCCCTGGAGCTGTGTAGCTTAGAAAAGTCTGAAAAACTGTCCCCAAGACCCGGAGCAGATTCGCCAGGTGTGCTGTATGGGAGGAGAGCTCAGTAAGAAACCAGGGGCAGACAGGTAAAGCCACGGGGTACGGAACAAACTTGTCAAACTTATCGGTAAATGGAAGAAGACGCTGTGGAAGTAATGAACCCAGGAGTCTGACCTCTGACCTGCTGGCAAAACATCAGAGGTGGAAGAGGTGTCTTGGGATGAAAGCGTCCACAGACTGGAATTCACCGGGACACTTGGGGCTGGAGTCCCCACCCTTGACTTTCTAGCTCCAGAACATGAGACTTGGCACCGTGCGGGTTCTGTAGGTGGGGTGCACAAGTAGAGGGAGGAATGAAGCCCTCAGATTGGAGAGGGCGCTTCAGTCTGGTGGTGAAGATGGTCAGTCTTCCCAGGGATGGAGGAGGGCAAGGAAGGTTTAGCCCGAGGCAAGGCTAGGAGACTCCGCTGTAAGCGCCACGAGGCCGGCGGGTGGGCGCGCGCGCGCGCGCGCAGGAGGGCACCCGAGCCGAGCTCGCTCCGCACCGGGCACGCGCTGGAGGCTCCGCCAGCCAGGTGCTCCCGCAGCGGAGAGCGGCTCACAGGTAGCGCTCCAGCCCCGGCGCGAAGCCCGGCTGTCTCAGGTAGGCTTCCCCGGGGCCAAGCTGCCCGAGCGTTCCAGCCGGTCCCGCCAAGGCCAGGAGAGGCTCGGCGGGCAGCGGCGGGAGCAGCCCCTGGCGCTCGGGCGCGGGCGCGTAGAGCGGCGGCGAGGCGGCGGCCGCGCATGGCGGGAAGGCGGCGTCGGGCGCGGCGCAGCAGGACGCCTCGGGTCCCGGCGGCTCGGGCTGCAAGCCCAGCAGGCCGTCCAGGCGGAAGAGGCGCGCGGGCGGCGCGGGCGGGAAGGGCGCGTAGGGGAAGGGCGGCGCGGGCGGCGGCGGCGGCGGCGCGGGCAGCTCGGCGCGCTTGAAGCGCTTGCGGCGCCGCAGGAAGCTGCCGTTGTCGAACATGTCGGCGGCCGCCGGGTCAAGCGTCCAGTAGTTGCCCTTGCCCGGGTTGCCCGGCTCGCGCGGCACCTTGACGAAGCAGTCGTTGAGGGTGAGGTTGTGGCGGATGCTGTTCTGCCACTTGCGCGGGCTGTCGCGGTAGAAGGCGAAGCGCTCGGTAATGAAGCGGTAGATGGCGGCCAGCGTGAGGCGGCGGCCCGGAGCGTGCGCCAGGGCCATGGCGATGAGAGCGATGTACGAGTAAGGCGGCTTCCCGCGCTGCAGCGGCCGCCGGCGCCGCCTCCCCGATCCCGGAGCCGCCGTGGGCTCCGCGTCCCCGCCGCCCGCCGCCTCCTCGGGCTCGCCCCCGGGCTCGGCTCCTGCCAGCGGCGACGGCTGCGGCCCCGACGGCGAGACCGAGGGCAGGGCCGGGAACCCCGAAAAAGCGACGTGCGCGTCCATGTGCGGGGCCCTAGGGATGCGGAGCCCTTGCCGGCGCTCCGGGAGAGCGGGGGTCGCAGGTTAGCCTTATATGGGCATACACACCCCCACCTCCCGAGGAGAGGGCTCGGACCTGCCCTCTAATTTGCTTTCCCAGCCCCCTTCCCGGGCTGGCATCCCACCTCTGTTTATCCCCCTCCTTGGGTGTAGTCCCTCTGGGTCAGTTTTCTCATACCCTCCCTCATCCCTGAGTCGGGCTCGGCCTGGCCCCAGCCCAACCCCATCCCCGTGGTATTTGGTCGCACTACTCCACTTACCCCCACCCCCCACCCCTTTGGGTCAATCCCAATCACAAATCCACCCATTCAGCACACTCTACTTCCCTCTCCCCCATTTTGTGCCTTCTAGTGGTCAGATCCCCCTCACCCTCCTCTGTGTTACCATTCCCTGCTTGAACAGTCTTTGCTACCTCTCAGCACCCTATGTTGGCTGGTCAGGAAGGCGGCAGGCTACTTTGGACAGTAGAGAACCCTAGCAAAGGTGATAGAGGATAGAGCAGAAGCAGAATGTCTTTTTTGCAGGGGGAGCTATTTGGAGCTCCTTTTCCTGCTGCACCTCCTTCGTCCTTATCCATCCCTGACTCCAGGTCTTGTGAACTTGCTTTGAATCTGTAAGATAGTAAAAAGTACCCTGCCTGCTTTAAAGTAAGAATCGTCAAAAGGCCCATTCCCCTTCAAATGCTTCCACAGAAGGAAGCACTGGAAAACTGCTTTCTGATGCGCATGCTATCATTGGGGATGGAGAGATGGGAAAGTTTTTGTTAAAATGACATCCTCTACCACCTCACAGAGGGAGCCAAAGGTGAAGGAGCCTTGTTTTAAAGCAGACAGACAGACTAGGTCAAGGGAAGTGGAGGTGTTGCAGGGAGCACAGAGACGAGTGAAGGGTTACTGTGCCAAGTTCAAGAGGCACTTATGGTTCAGGTGCAGTGAGTGCAGTCACCCCTTGAGAACGTTTGGGCCTCCATCAGACTCCATCTCTGATGAAGTGTGCCTTATCTCCCTGCAAATGACCAAAGCCAGCTTCAGGTGGCCGGTAGCCTAGAAAGTCACAACTCAAACTCAACCACAGAGTTCAGAGGGTCCCTCCCCTCTTAGCGGTACCCTAAGCTGGTAACATCACAGCTGGCACTGTTTAGCATTTTGTATTTGGTAAGTACAGCATTTCACTGACATTAAAGCTCCCTAGGGAAGTATTATTATTCCCATTTTTTGACTGTGGGATCCAAGGCTCTGAGAGGTTAGATAGTAAATGTTGCCTCACACAAGGTACACTAATAGAGGTGGCGCAGGAGTGGTCAGAGCTCTGTCCCATTGCCACTCTTCTGACACCACCCCTTACAATGGAAGCTTTCTTTAGTCAAGTGTGGTGGCGCACATGTGTGATCCCAGCCCCCGAGAGACAGGCCACTTAGAGGGTAGGCTAGGCTGTGTAGCAGTACTCCATCTGAAAAAATAAGCAAGACTGGGAAGACAGCTTGATGAGTGAAGTACTTGACACGCAGACATGAAGTCTTGAGTTCAGAACCTACATGAAACTGGACCCAGCAGATGGCCCAGGCAAGACAGGAGGCAGAGATAAGAGAATCCTCAGAAGCCCATGGCCAGCTAGCCTCAAAAGAGAAAGTTACTGTACCTCAAACAAAAGTAGGTGAGGACTGACATCCGGGATTGTCCTCTGACCTCCACTCATACACAACTCCAAGCACATGCATAGCCCTACATAACACACACACACACACACACACACACACACACACACACACATGCTCACGAGACAAGAAAGACTTTAGAAATAAATTACAGTAGAGTTCCTCCAGTTTGCCCCATTTTAGCTGCCAAAGTTACTTCCCAGCCTCGCTCCTGAACTCCTGGTCAACAGATCCAGGTGCCCATTGGCCATCACCTCACAGATGTCTCAAAGCATCTCAGTTCTGTGTTCTAAATGACCCTGATCCAGACCCACCTGCTTTTCTATCAACATTCCAGATCTTGGTAAGTACACATCCCTTCTTCAAGTGAGCCCCTACACCCAGGCCACTGCCACATCCTGTCAAGGCCACACAGATCTCAAAGCCCTTTCTCCTTCAGTTCTGGACTCAGGTCAACTGCCTCATTCACCAAGAGCTTCTGAGCCAGGCCTTTTGGGAATGGTCAGGACCAGATATAAATGAAACGGTCGTCTGGTGGAGAGATGGACAATTACCCACTGAGAAGGGGATGTGGGGGGACACTGAGGAAGCAGAAAGGGAGAAGGTAACACTTGCAGGTCTAGAGACAATGTCCCAAACAAAATAAGGAAGACTGTTAGAACAGACCCTGCTCTTTCTGCTCTCTTCACCATCCACCCTGTGTCAGCACAGGCTACCTGGAGCACAAGACAGTGAAGTCACATCACACAGATCACCACAGAAGAGGGCAAGACAAGCCACTGTGGCAGCAGACCGTGGCTCCCAGAGCCACGTGAGCAAAGCCTCAAGCCTGTTTCCTCACCTGCCAAGTTGAAGCAGTGACATCCCCATATTAAGGGTTGTACACAGGGACTGGCCTGCTGTGGCTCATCATAAGAAGTGGGTTTTTGTTTTGGTTTGTTTTGTTGTTCGTTTGTTTCCATGTTAACCAGGAGGGCAGGAGAGAACCATGCATGCTATCTCTCCAGTGCTATCCTGCACCTGGACTCAAACACAGAGCCAGTATTGAGCATTTCTCACCTTCCCTTAGGGATGAAGCCTCTCCAACAGAGCCCCTCCTACAGCCTCTGTGTCACACCTCCAAGGAGGATATTGGCTGTATAGCCAACTATAGGTTTTTGTTGGTTGGCTGGGTTTTTTTCTTTGTTTGTTTTGTTTTTGTTTTGTAGATACCTTCAATTTCCCAGGCCGTGTGTATAGTCCGGGACATAATATTTGTTCAATAAATGATCTTGAATGTGTGGTTGACTATGGTGATTCTGAGAAGGGTAGGGATGAGGAGTTGTGCCAAAGAGCTGAGAAGCCAGACCTGGCCAGTTCTTTGTGCCTGCCCACCCCCCCCCCCTTCATTGGGCCTGCTTCCCAGAGTAGAGCAAGCTGGTGTCAGGGGGCGGCCCAAGGGCTAATCCGTGTTTTCAGCGTGGCTGGGCCCTCTTTTCACAGGCCCTGGGCCGGACGTGATGCGGCTGAGCATCCGGGCATAAGACGGCCAGTGAAGGTGGCTCCTTTCTCATGGGCCTGGATTCCAGGCGGCCCAGCGTCTGAGTGGAGCCCCTGGGGCGGGAGGAACACAGTAACTGGACTGGGCAGTCCTTTGTCTGACCACACTGGGTGGATATTCGTGCTGGCAGGAGGGATTAATGGCCAGGGATTGGCCCTGGGGCCCGGCCTTACCACTGCCCTTTGGAGGCCAAAGGCCCAGGTCAGGGCACACAACGTTGATGGCTCTCCAGATAGGAGTGGAAATTCCCACCCTTGTCCAAAGCTATTTGCACTAGCCTCCAAGACCCTCTGCCAAACCCTGGCTTGAGAGGCACCACTAACTCACACAGACTTGGAGGCAAGGAATGGAAGGCACAGCTAGAACTTACCAAGCACTCTCTAAGAGAGGGCTGTGACAAAGTCATTTTGGATCCTCGCCCAAGATTCTCACCCTATAACTGCACATACAACACTCTGGAAATAGCTGTATTAACCCAAAGAGGTCCCAAGAAGCCAGCTTGAGCTGTCCCCAGACACCCCCACCAAGGCTTTCAGAATGTTCCTAGAACCTCTTGTTTGAGATCGGATATTAATTTCAAAGTTCTCTATGAAAGCCTAGAGATATCCCATACCTCAGGGGAGCAATAAGTCCAAGGCAACCTCAAGCCATCTCTGGCTAGCCAGGTGCCTGACGGTTCCACGGGAGAGCTATGCAGGATGTGGCTCATTCCTCAGGCACCAGGCAGACAGCTGGGGGCCATCTGGAACCACACTGTGATGACACCCTTTCTGACCGGGACTGAGAGCAATATGCCAGGTGTTGCTTCAAGGCCTGGTTCCTGAAGGGCTGAGCTGACCCTGATGGGCTGCTCTACAGACCTGCCTGGCAAGAGCACACAGGGAGTGGTGAGGAGAAGATGCTGTTCTTTGTGGTTCTTCCCTCCTCTGGCTATCACTCCATATATCCTAAGGGTGCATGTCCAGGCTACCCGGATGCTGGGCCCCAGTGAGCAGGTAGACTTTAGACTTTCATCTGCTTTCACTATGCTGAGGAGCGGCAGCAAGGCAGATGTTCTCTGTACTCAGTGGTCAGTGTATGAATCTGGCAGAGTAGGGACAGCAGGAACACAGAAGAGGAACCTCACCTGGCCTGGTTGAGTCAGGTTTCCTGGAAGGGGCGAATCTTCAGATGGCCAGGTTGGGGAAATGGAGACTGGATTAGGAGGAGATCAATCTCACAGCTCATAACACCTCTGTCATTGCACTTACTTGCTGTGTCTGTTCCCTTACTGGGCTTTATGTGCACAGAGGATGACCAGAACTCTTATTTGGATCTCTTAGATTTTGGAGGGATGAGCTTGAAAGGAAGGCCTGCCCTATGGTGAGGTGTACACCCAGGCAGAGGCAGTAGGGGACAGAGAGCAGGCACTTTGTTCCCCTTAGCTCACTAGAGTGAGAGCCTGGAGCTGTCCTTCTCACTTGAGGGCTTATCCGCACCTGGCCACACAGTTAAGAAGCCACCACTATCCTCAGCTCCTTTCTTCCCTCCTCCTACAGTCTCTCTTTTTTTTTTTTTTAAAGATTTATTTATTATGTATACAGTGTTCTGTCCACAGGTATATCTGCAGGCCAGTAGAGGGCACCAGATTTCATTATGGATGGTTGTGAGCCACCGTGTGGTTGCTGAGAATTGAACTCATGACCTCTGGAAGAGCAGCCAGTGCTCTTAACTGCTGAGCCATCTCTCCAGCCCTCCTACAGTCTCTTCCACTCACTACCTGAGATCTGTCGCTTCTCAGAGCTTTCTCTCAAACTCCCCTTTCTGTGTCCTTTTGTCTCCATCTCCATTTCAGCATTTCCTCTGCCTGCTTCTGAGCTACCCTGCCGATTTCCCTGCCTCCCTTTCCTTCCCAGGAGGAGAGCTATACCTCAACTGTGGTTGCCATAATACCAACAGCAGGTGCCTTCTTCTCTCAGAGTCCCATCAGGCGAGGATCCCCCTGGCAGGTGCCACAAGGTGGACCTGTGCACCCAGATGGCTACACTTGTCCCATGTCCCTGCCAGCTTCCTCACAGCACACACATTACCACAGAGCCATGTGGAACTCTTGTCAGTGTTGGACTCAGGTTCCCCACTGCTCTGAGCCTTTGCTAGACAAAAATCACAACAGCCCAGTTTGGCACCTGAGAAACAAGCACAAACCTGTCTATTTTCCCAGAAAGCCCACAATCTCTTTCTTTATCGCAGCAAGTTCCATCTTTTTCCTCTGAAAAATTTCACTTCTGTGGTGTCAGATCACCACCCAATAAGCCCATAAGAAAGCCCAGGGGCTTCGCACCCAAAGGCAGAGGGAGAGGGAACCATCTTTCCCTCTGGCCCTCAGGCCAAGAAAAGCCTTTCTTCCCTGACCTGCTAGAACCTTCCTTTTTGTCCCCTGATAGCTTCTATCAGAAAATAACCATTTTGTCTTCTAGAAACCATTTTCCAGGTCCTTTATCCTTTCCCAGACAACAGGCCTGACACCTCTGGCTTGCTGGTATCCAAAGAGACTTCTACACTTACTCCCAGGGTAAAAGGGTGTGGGACTCGGTCATTCAGTCTTCAACTGCAGAGCTGCACAGCTCCTCAGGAAGCATTTGGCAAACCATTGGCTGAATAAATGAGTGAAGAAATAACTACCCATGTCCGGACAAATGAAGGTCCTCTGGTTTCCAGCTAGGAACAGGCCTGCCCTTACTGTCTCTCTGCATAAACTGTAGCCCAGGAGCTGAGACCCCACACATGGTCCCTGCCTTAGCAGGGTCCAAGCACAGCTCAGGCTCAAAGTTGGTTCAGCCCTGAGGGTGTAATTCCAGCTGCTCCTAAACCACACATGCAGCATCTGAATGAAGTATGCTCCATGTCATTCAGGGCTGTCAGCATTCTGACATCTACTTTGCCTTTGCAATCCTGCAGCCTCAGCGGGCTCAGGCCTCCCTGGTTCTCATTTTTGGGGAAGTCTACCAGGCTGGCTGAGCCAGGGGAAAAATAAACTGGAGCCCAGATTGGAGGAAAGTGAGTTTGAACTCCCCACCCAATCACTCGTCTACTCTGTGTTCCATGCAAGTCACCCACCATTGCAGCCAATGTCATAAGTAGGCTCCTAGAACCTGGCATATCCTGAGATGATCTAGGCCAGTTTTTTACCAGCCTCCAAGCCCCTTAGCTTAAGGCATCTGGAAGCCACGTGGCACCCAGTACTGCCTGTAAACTGGATACTCAGTGTGCCACAAATGTTTCTCAAATGCATGTAGATGTTGCTGTGATGGATAAATATAACCACATCTAAAAGACTTGCAGTTGTTTTTATTTTTGTCATAATTTAAAACCCATCAATGGATATTGGAAGCACAACTACTACCATATGGGGTAGCAAGGAGGTTGTTTTTCTTTTTTTTTTTTTTGTTTTGTTTTTTTTTTTTTTTTGGTTTTTCGAGACAGGGTTTCTCTGTGTAGCCCTGGCTGTCCTGGACTCAATTTGTAGACCAGGCTGGCCTCAAACTCGCAAAGATCCGCCTGCCTCTGCCTCCCAAGTGCTGGGATTAAAGGCGTGCGCCACCACTGCCCGGCTAAGGAGGTTGTTTTTCAATCCTCATTGTTAGACTACTACTAGAGTTCAACATGCCTTCTTTATAATTTTGGACAATGAGGTCCAAAAGGGGGAGAGACTTAGCTGAAGTCTGAGAACAAGTCAATGCAAAACCAAGAGGCATAGGTGTCTGACACCCAGAACCTTCTTCCTGCATGCACTCAGCAGTCTTTGTACAGCATCTGACTAGTGTGGGCTGGACTGGGCATCAGAGCCAAAGGTAAAAACGGAATGTCCTCCCTTACCTTCAGGGGCTGATAACAGTAGGAGGTGTCTATAAATGGAAAGAAAGGCTGAAGAGAGACTTCATCCTATTCACTAAAAGAAGCTGTTGAAAGACTTGCATGAGAAATGTAAGGTTCCCAATGTACGAACCCTCAGTTGCCATGTGGGGCACCGTCTGGAAGTGCTTATCACTTAAGGTGGTTTGGCAGCATCCAGTAGAAAACACAAAATAATTAAAGGTCCAGGAGAATATAGTTTCAGTGTAATAAGAGGTCAGAGGTAGGATAGGTTAGGGTTAGGGCTCTTTCTCAACTTTCCCTTGATGCTCTTGGCTATGCATCATGAGTGGGCCTCATCTTCGGCTGACACAAGTCAGCGACAGGCGGAGCTGAAGCTCTTGAGTTCCAGTACAGAGTTATCATTTCCATGACTATTTTTCAGGAGGGGAAAGTTCCCATTCACTGTCCCAAAATATTTCAACTCCCATAGGCAGATATGGAACACTGGTCCATTCTTGGACAAATCACAGTGAGGAGGAATGACTGACTTGTTAGCTTAGGACCTTCTTATTCCTGGGACTGGGGACGGGTCATTTGCTTATAAAGCAGGTTGCTATATGGAAGAGTAAATAGTGATGAGTGAATATATATACACACATAAATACATACATACATCAGGAAAGGGAAAAAGAAACCCTCAGTGGTAGAAACCTGAGGGAGAAGAGAGGTAGCTGAAGGCTACACTCAACAGGGAGGCATCCATGGTGAACTCACATCTACTGGAATTGACTTAGCAAGGAAGCATCCATGGCGCACTTACATCTGTCATGTGTGAGGTGTGCTTGCTACTCTAGCTCATCTGCTTGGCTCTCAGCTCCTGGAGGCAAGGCCAAGGACAACTACTTGTGAACCTAGGATGGAGCCTTGAAGAGGAAAAGACAACGTATGTCCTCAGTAGAAAGCACCAGCTTCCATTCAAGAAGTATTCCAAATAGGGACCAGTGATAACAGTCCTGAGAGGTTGCCTAGCTGAACAATCACCCTGACCATCGTGAGCCTCCATTCTTCCTTTAGAGAGTTAGAAGAGGATGTTCATTTTCTTCAGCAACATTGACCTCTCCCAAAATAATCAAGTCTCTATCACCTCAAAGAGTAGGAAGGGTAGAGGTCAAGGGAAGAGATTAGGACAGGGAGAAGGGGTACTAGAAAACCAAAAGTCAATGTGTGAGCCAGCCCTAACTAGCCTTTGAGAGTGTGTATGCCTCATCTAGACTTTGCTTTTGGTGACATGTTAGCAGTTTGAAATGAACCACATGGGAGTTTTACACACACAAAAAAATTGACAAATGCTACAAAGATCTAGCTTTTAAGTATTCACCAGCTCACCCCGCCAATAGATCAATCATTTTAATAATCAGGATCAATTGATAAAAAGATTTCCCCCCATCTATCTTGGTGGCACTCTGGGGGGCGGTGGGGGTGGGAAGGCCAAAGGAGGGTCCTTTGGGACATGGGAGAATAGACATCTGTCCTTTCTTTGACTCCTCCCATTCACAGATGGAGCATATGCCCTACTTAGGATTGGGTCAGAACTTTAAGAATTGTCTTGAATCCTTTCAGCAGCTCTATTAGTCAGGCCTGCCGCTGTTTTCTATAAAGTTCTAAAGGAGACACCTGACTCCATTGTTATGTAATTCCCCTTACTAGAAATCTTATCCTGAGCATGTACTTAGTAGTATATGTACAAGGGTAGTCATCACTGCTGTTTATCACAGAGTAAAGTGTGTGTACAAGGGTAGTCATTACTGCTGTTTATCACAAATTAAAGTGACACTCAATATTCTGTAGTCAGGATGGATCCATCCCTTAGAACATTAGAAGGAAAAAAAAAAAAGCAAAGCAAACAAAAGCCCTTTTTGCCTTTCGTAGTAGCACATTCCTTTAATCATAGCGTTCATGAGGCAGAGGCTGGCAGATCTCTGTGAATTTGAGGCTGGCCTGGTCTATATAGCAAGTTCCAGGCTACATAATGAGACCTTGTCTCAGTAACAAAAAACAAACAACAAAACCCCAACTATTTTAGTTTCCTACATGTTTTGGTCATACTTACCCCCTTCTCCTCTCTTCTAAGATCTACCCCTGTTTCTTACCACCTAGCCTTGTACACTTACAAAACAAAAACAAAAACTGAAAACAAAAAAAACTTCAAGAATTATTTGTGCTGCCTAAGTATTCTTGGATATGTGGCATTCATCTGGACAGTGGTATACTTATTAGGGTTTACACTCTTAGAGAAAACTGTCTCTCACTCTCCCAGCAGCTAACTATTGGCAATAGCTCCCCCGCCTAGGGTGGAGTAGTATGTCAAACTCCCCTTTCCATGCTGGGCTGGGGATCTAGTCTGGCTTTGGCTTGCACAAGTCTTATGCAGGATGCCACAGCAACTGTGAATTCATGCATATAGTTGTCCTGCTGTGTTTAGAAGACTCTGTTTCCTTGTAGTCAGTCATCTTTTGCCTCTGGCTCATACACTCTTTCCACCCTCTATTCCTCAATGATCCCTGAGCCTGGATGGGGCAGGGGTAGTATACATATTTCCTTTAGTGATGAGAATTCTGCAGTCTCTTGTTCTCTGAACAGTGGCTAGTTGTAGCTTGTTGTGTTAATTTTAAGGAACATTTAATGATATGAAAAAATGTGTCATTATAAAATGGTATATATTAAAAGAGCTATAAAAATTAGAAACATGGTTGGAAAAAGAATGGGAAAAATACAGCCAAAATATCATTTTATCTCTAGGTTATTTTCAATTTTAATTTGCTTAAGGAATAAAAACTATGAACAGGAAGCTAGGGTGTGTAGTTCAATAATATGGTCCTTGCCCAGTAGTCATGAGATCCTAGGCTTGATATCCAACGTTGGAAAAAAATATCCACCCTCAAACTATGAACATAATTCACCAAACTGTGCTCTTGTAGCATACACACTTCATGTAAATGTCTGAATAATGCTACAAAAGGTTAAAAACTTATATACACTATGGCAGATAATGAAGAAAATAATTCTGGAAAGAAAATTGGGTGATTATTTCACAGTCTATTGGATGTGGTGGCATATTTCTGCTGTCCTAGTTACTCCAGTGGCTGGGGCAGGGGGGATCACTTAAGCCTGTGAGTTATGAACAGCCCCAGTTTCACAGTGAGAGCCTGCATGCCAAAGTCAAAAGGAGGAGGAGGAGTTGGGAGGGGTTACCTCTGTGCTGCAGTATTTGCATTCCCAAATCTGGAGTCCTGTTTAGTATATACCCATTTGAATGACTCAGTTCAGGGCTGAAGAGATGGCCCACAGTTAGGAGGACATACTGCTCTTGGAGAGCATCTGACTTCAGTCCCCAGTCCCCATGTCAGACAGGTCACAACTGCCTGAAACTCCAGCTCTAAGAGATCTGACATCGAATTCCTGCACTCACCTATAGCCACACACAGGCACAAACAATTTTTTTAAAGAATCTTTTTAAATAGTTTGTTTCAATTTTCAAAACACAAATGTTAAATATACATGAATGAATTAACTAGAAAGTTTTTCATTTCAAAAATTATCTCCAGTTTGCAGATGAGAGTGGAGGTTCATGGAGCTGCAAGAAGCTGCCCAGAAGCTTCAGCTAGAAAATGGTCCCTGACTCCAGGCCTATCCAGGGCTGACACCACTAAGTGCATTTAGAGCTTTGACTTTGCAGATTACTGCTTCCTAGAGACTTCCCATTTGACTAACAATGATACAGAGAACACTCAAGTTTTGAGCCTATATTTTCTGTCCCCCTGGGTACCCAGAGCCCTGGCGCCTGGCTTGCCACTCAATCACCTCCTCTACCACTACTCTACCAGGCCAGCAAGTACAATCCCTACAACAGCCTGGTAAGGCAAGGATGGCCTAGACTGTCCCATAAGGATGAGACAGGCAATCACTTGCTTCAAGG
Source organism: Lophiomys imhausi (assembly GCA_907164525.1). NCBI lineage: Eukaryota > Metazoa > Chordata > Mammalia > Rodentia > Muridae > Lophiomys > Lophiomys imhausi. The sequence continues at coordinate 12,242,333 of CAJQZJ010005020.1, forward strand.
CCTAGAATCCATTATATATCTCCCAGAAGACTAGAACCCCAGGAAAGGTACAGAAGTTTGGGTGGCGAAGATGGCTCTGCCAGAGGCTGGAGGCAGCATCTGGAACAGCTGGGCCTCTGGAGCAGGCATGCAATCATTAGCAGGGTTTTGACATGTTTTGGAGCCAATAACTGCATGTTGGCCCCACAGCCCACTGTGAGTAGCCACTGCTCAGGATGTAATGAGAATCTTTCCTACAGGCACGGGGCATGTTCATGCTCCTTCCTGCCTTCTTGCCTGCCTGCACTGTTCTTATGCCGGCTGCTTGTCTGGTTGACATTAGTGATGCCTGCTTTCCTATTTTTAGACTCATACCATAGTCCTAGGACCAGCTGTTACATGCCACTGTGGGTAAGGGACCCTTGAATGGGCCAAGGACCAGCCTGGTGGGGGAAAGAATCATCCAATCCAATGCTTTGCTGCGGCAAGACTCACTTCCTTTTCTCTCTCCAAGACTCCACCAAGGGATTTTTCTGTCTCTTCCCCCCCCCCCCCCCAAAAAAACCAAGGAAAAAAGAAAAAAAAAGATAACCTGATGAAAGAATAGAGGTGAACTTGCAGCTTCATCTTTCTGGCTCACTCTTCTCATTCTACCTTTCCCAGGAAGCTTTCAAAACAGAGATAAATCTGACCTTGCCACAGCACCTGTGCTTCCCTCTGTCACAACTATTGTCACATGAGGTACTGAATGCTTGCTTAGCTCCCTCTCCTGCCTTTCTGAGTGCACCCTGAGAACTGAAGATGTGAATTATCCCTCTAGCAAGATTCCCAGTGTCCAACATTGGACCATGAGCAGAAAGATACACAGTAAATGCAGATTAAATGACCAACTGAATGAAAAAAATTGATGAATGATAAAATAGAGTATCAGAGATTAAAAGGGACAGGACAGGACCTCATTATTTCACAGACAAGGAAACTCAGGCTTAGAGAGAGAACAGGGAGGGTATTGTAGAAATCACAGTTTATAAGTCCCAAAACACCAACTCAAAGTAATGACTTTGAAAAGAGAGATATGGACATATATTGACAGCCCATCAAGGCAAGGCTGCAAATGACCTCAATGGTGTGTGGATGGAACACTTGTGAGTCTTCTTCATGCCCCTTTTACTCTCGAAGGCTACCTTGGTCCAGCTGGCCCCTGGCTGTGAGGGGTTCCCTGTTCCTATCCTATTTCTACACAGAGAAAAGATGAAAGAGCTGTAGTTGGGGAGAAAGGCCCTAGAGGGACCCACACTGTCCCCTGATTAGGTACCAAAAAGGGTGGCAGCTTCTATCCAGCTGGAAAGCAGTTCTACAAAACACATAGAGACCACATAGACACAACCCTGGGAGACCTGTGGGAAGGGATCATATTTGAAATCCACCAGGGTCCCTAACATTCTTCATGCATTCTGTGCTCATGAATGTTATCACTCAAGATGAAGTTGAAGTTTCTTTTTTTTTTTTTTTGTTTTGTTTTTTTTTTTTGGTTTTTCGAGACAGGGTTTCTCTGTTTAACAGCTCTGGCTGTCCTGGACTCGCTTTGTAGACCAGGCTGGCCTCGAACTCGCAAAGATCCGCCTGCCTCTGCCTCCCAAGTGCTGGGATTAAAGGCGTGCGCCACCACCGCCCGGCTAGTTTCTTTTTTTGTAAAAGGAAGATGGAAAACCTAGTTGGGAGGAACAAATGGAACAGTCGTCAGAGCTGACAACTGTCCAGACTCAGTAAGCTAGCTTGTTTCCTGTGCCTTTCTCTTATGAAACCTTTTAACGTCCAGTCTCCCTTTACCTGGAGTATGGGAACAGTAAGG